>OX336367.1:51095098-51695098 GCA_946902895.1 Fragum fragum | reverse complement strand
TGCATGGGAATGGGTTAAAATGGCAATAATAATTTTAGAGTATGAGTCATTAAACGGCATGAGTAGTAATTGGGACAACTTAAGTCAGCCCTTTAATTATATCTCATTGTTTATTTGCTGGCAAATTGACCAACATGTATAAATCATTAGAAAGGTGACTGCATTCGGGAATTTTAGAAGAAAATGCTGTTTTATGAAAATAGTTCTTTATTTGCAATATTGTCGAAAGCATTTTATTTTGTTGATCATCAGTAATCCATTGGAGTGCTTCCTTGAAATACATGTTTCTTCACGATCAGTATCCTCATTTCTCAATTAACCAATCGCAGCTGTCAATCAGAGAATCGAATCAATTGACCAATCTTATCATTTAATTAGACCGGAAGTGAAATTTATGTTCAGCATGTTTTAGGTTTGGCGACCAATATATCGTAGCTACAGCTTTTCCAAGCTATAGATATACCATTTTACCTTTTGTTACAAGTGACTGGCTGTTGTTTTTTTTTTCTGTTTTGTTTGTTTGTTTGTTTTGAATTTTGTTTTGTTTTGTTGTTTGTTGTTTTTTTTCTCTTGTTTTAATAACTCCGTTTAATACCGAATAGAAACTTTCGGTTGGAGTATGTTAGCGGGGCCCAGCGATGCGTCAAATTACACTACATAGTATCATTTGCTCTTCAGATAATGCTCATTACTGTGTTGATAGTACATATTTGACTTAACCCACTCTCACATAAGATAACTTAAGACTTGTCTCAATTAAAAGAAGTTGTAAAAAGACGATTTAAAGTTTATGGAATTCTGATTTTTTTTTTTTCTTTTTTTTTTTCGATAGAAAACATTGTGGATAATGAAGAAATTGCTTGACACAAGCATTTCTTCATTTTCCATAATGTTTTCCAAGGCTTTTTTCCTGAGGGGCAAAAAGGGGGGGATTGTGTGGGTATGGATTAAGAACGTTATTCTTATTCAAATAAAAGATTAAGATTTCCCAACAGATGGTGGGTTTTCACATTCAGCCATAATTCATTTTTGGAAACAATAGGGAGAAAAGTAGTAAAGTAGACCTTGCATTTTCTCTTATTCTCGCGATGTATTGTAATTATCTGTACAAATACATTTACGTTACACAAATCCATTCTGATGTGAACGTTGCAACTTCTTTCAACTTCAACCGATCTAAAATTATGTCGTTTGTAAACTGGTAAATGTTTAAGATTTTCTTTCTTTTGAAATGAGTCCGAACGCAGTAATTAAATAGAAATATTTGAATATAGAAAATTAACAAATTGCAACATAGACCCTCCTTCTGACGAAATGTATTTTCAAATAAATCTTATTTCAATATAAATACATCTGTTAGTTTTGTGACCTAAACCCCATAACTACAGGTTATTGACTGATCGCTATGCACTGAGCCTCTAAAGATTAAATTAAACGGCTTTATTTTGCAAAATTCGTTGCCAGCAACATGTAAAAAATACATTCGGTTGGTCTGTCACCTAAAGGTCGTAGCTAAAGCTTGAATGAGCTATATTTACGACGTGTAAGTCGCCAAACTAAGAGAAGCGTTTCTCATTAATGTTGACTAATGTCGGAGATCAAATTTCTCCTGCGGTCTGAATCAATTATTTAAAATGTCGATTAATTCAGCTATCCACGACTTTAAGCTGTACTGTTTAAACCATTTCTACACAATGATGGTTTTTTTACGCCTTTCAAGAACAATAATTTAGAAAACAGTTTTCTCATTTCCACAACGTTTTCTACCCAGAAAGCTGAAAAAAATCTAAAATTTCATAAACTTTAAATTGTCGTCTGCAACTCCTTCCAATCTTGACCAGTCTAAATGTTGCCGTCTGGTAGTGGGTAAAGTAGAAAACTTTTTTCGGTATTATGTTTTCGTGTCCCTAAACATATATCACGTTAAAAAAAACGTCGTATCCGATTTAGAACAATCAGTACTGTTTTTTTTTTTTTTTTTTGTTTTTTTTTTTCAACCTTTAACATAAATATGACCTTTCTAAATTCAAAAATAATCATAAAAATAATGAACAATGATGAAACGTGTCCACCATTATCTGTGTTTACAGACCGATCAGGGGTTTATACTTTTGTATTTCCCCCATGCTTCCTTTTCGCGTGGTATGTCAGATTTGTGAGAAAAATGATTGTCCTTGTCTTTCAACCCATAGTCCTTTGTTTCTAACCTTTCAAAAATGGTGTTTATGGAAAAACGATGTTATTAATCTTATATCGACGTTGTCGTTCTAAAGCCTCGTAACTACAGTTTGAATCAAGCTGTAGTTACGATGTTTTAGAACGACAACGACGATATTCGAGTGGAGGGGTGCGCTTGGTTTGAAATTTAGTCTTCACTTTGATTAAATCTTCAATACGTTCTGCTTGACAGAAAAATCGAATTCATACAAGTGTCAAGTTCTTCATTACACAATACCCAACATGTCATTTCTTGTAATTCGATAGATTATATTAATTAAGAAAATATTTCAAGGGACTGAAGCATCTGCTTTGTTTGCAAGCTTTCGAAATACACGTGGTTACGTACACAAAACTTTTGTAATTGAGTTTTTCAGTCAATCGGATCGTAGGAATTTTGGAAGACGAAACTGAAACAAATAGTCTCCACTTTAGAAGGTGAATAATTGGTTAGTTCTATAAACTAATATTAACCCAGATGCTTAAAGGGAAACAAGTGAATTTCCCTCTCAATGTACAGTTTCGCTAATTCATACAAGTTGATTTTCCTCGAATTAATACGAAACAACCGGGTTCATAACGAGGCCAAATATTTATGTTGTTAAATATATAATCTTTTCTGATATAATATATATATATAATATTCTGTTCTTATTTAACCCATTCCGATACAATGACGCTATTTGTAGAAAAACAACATATTAGGAAATCATTTTAAAAGATGAAGAAATTGCTTGTAACAAGCAATTTCTTCATTTTCCATATTTTATTCTAACCAGAACGTTAAAATGAATCTAAATTTCATTACTTTTGACGTCTGCCACACCTCACCTTTCAATTTGGACCAGCCTAAATATTTATCGTCTGGTATTGGGTTAACCCATTCCCACTCAGTGACGCTTTTAGACGCCTCCAAGGAAAAAAGCTTTGGAAAACATTGTGGAAAATGAAGAAATTGCTTGTAACAAGCAATTTCTTCATTATCCACGATGTTTTCTATCCAAAAAGATGAAACAAATCAAAATTCCACCAGCTTTATATTGTCGTCTGCAACTTCTTTCAATTTGGGACATTCTAAAATTTTGCCGTCTGGTAATGGGTTAAGCAACAGTTACCAATTTGAAACACGGGGTTTCAGAGAAATTGAGGTGCATTTTCTCAAATGATTTTGATTAATCTTTATTTCACTCTCTATTAAAAGTCTATCAAAATCAAAGAAAAACTTGTACCGTAAACAACATTAGATTAGGTAAAACATGCCTTTTTTCCCACAGATGTTTTTGTTAACTTTAATTTTCTATAACATAATCTTAGGGGATCTATGTATAAATTTAAAATAAGATTTACTTTTACCGATTACCAGATGAAAATAAGTAAGACTGGTCCTACTCGAAAGAAGATGCAGGCGACATTTCAAAGTGAGGGAAATTTGAAAATAAGTCGTCACAAGTAGGAAATTCTTCTTTTCCCACATTTTTAAAAAAAAATATTTTTATTGGGCGCGTGGAAACACGGGGTTTTGTAGTGATGGGAAGGGGATAAAAACAACAACAGATCGCATGTTGACTATTTTCACCGTAATCCTGTTTTTGCCCCAGATAACACAACTTTGAGTATTTATTAGTGCGCCCAATTGAAGGTGACGTCTACATGCAAGCACTGATATTTCTTTTGAGAGTTTCAAATTATAATGTAACTTTATCGTGTTAACTTTAGCCTCGGGTTGCTTACGCAATCTCAGGTTAAAGTCTAATTAGAAGAACAATTTCTCGATTTCCGACACACTTTGGACTTAAGCATATTAAAACAACCCAGATCCAGGCTTTATAAGAGAAAAAGAGAAGGGGGGGGGGAGAACCCCCTCCCCCTCAAAAAGCACGAAGAATTACATGCAGACGACAAACAAGTATTGAACTTGGAATTTTCAGTAAATTTTAGGTTATACCATGTTAAGTGTAATCATTAATAGAAATCTGATCTTCGTTTTTATTACGAGATTTGAAAGAAAAACTAAAAACAGGGTCAAGGAAACACCGATATTTAAGTACTCTTGGACTTGTGACACGCGATCCAAACTTTAAAAATCTAGAAACAATTGAAATCGGTCAGTCATACAACCAACGGAAACTTTTTAAACATTATTTTTTTTAAAATAAGGTGTTCCGAAAAGTTACCGTTATCTTTATGTTCGTGAAGTTGGCAGAGTAGCAGACTAGCAGAGTGAAGTTAGCAGAGTAGCAGACTGGCAGACTGGCAGAGTGAAGTTAGCAGAGTAGCAGACTGGCAGAGTAGCAGAGTGAAGTTAGCAGACTGGCAGTCTGACAGACTGGCAGAGTGAGAGAACAGATCTTCATTAACATGAAAATTGGAGTTCATTTTTATTCTAATTGGGTTTTGAATTCGTTGAAAATAGTTTTTGGGTGAACGCGAGGCTTCGGATAATTTCTAACTTTTTTCAACAGTAATATATTCCTAGAATTATAACCCTTTATGTCGATCAAGCTCTTATCAAAAGCGTTTGATTTGAAATTGTGTCCCACTTTTTCCGTAAGAAATCCTGCCGATTTGTGCCGCTTTAACAGTAGGATAACCTGCCGATTTGTCGATTGTCAAAGTTTGTCAAATGTTGTTGTTGTTGTTAAATTTTGACAACTGTTAAAATGCCGCGGTCTCAGTCAGCTGGTCAACTGAAAATAACACTATGCACTAGTACACTGGCAGTCTGACAGACTGACAGAGTATCAGACTGGCAGAGTGAAGTTAGCAGACTGCCAGTCTGCCAGAGTAGCAGAGTGAAGTTTGCAGACTGGCAGTCTGGCATACTGCCAGTCTGGCAGACTGGCAGAGTGAGAGAACGGACCTTAATTAAAATGAAAATTGTTTCCGCTGTTTTAGTAGGATAACTTCAAGTTTGTCGATTGTTGTTGTTGTTCAATTTTGTCAACTGTTAAAATGCCGCGGTCTCAGTCAGGTGGTGAACTGAAAATAATAACACGCAATAGGACACTGGAAGTCTGGCAGACTGACAGAGTAGCTGACTGACAGAGTGAAGTTAGCAGACTGCCAGTCTGTCAGAGTAGCAGAGTAGCAGAGTGAAGTTAGCAGACCGGCAGTCTGGCAGACTGGCAGCGTGCGGATCCGGATAATTTCCAACGTTCTAACGTCTGCTGGCAGAGTGAAGTTAGCAGACTGGCAGTCTGGCAGAGTAGCAGAGTAGCAGAGTGAAGTTAGCAGACTTGCAGTCAAATGTTGTTGTTGTTGTTAAATTTTGACAACTGTTAAAATGCCGCGGTCTCAGTCAGCTGGTCAACTGAAAATAACAACATGCACTAGGACACTGGCAGTCTGACAGACTGACAGAGTATCAGACTGGCAGAGTGAAGTAAGCAGACTGCCAGTCTGCCAGTCTGCCAGAGTAGCAGAGTGAAGTTAGCAGACTGCCAGTCTGGCAGACTGGCAGAGTGAGAGAACGGACCTAATTAACATGAAAATTCGAGTTCGTTTTTATGCTTATTGGGCTTTGAATTCGTAGAAAATAGTTTTTGAGTGTACATGCGTCTGCGGATAATTTCTTATGTTTTACAATAGTAGTATAATTCCTAGAATTATAACCCTTTATGTCGATCAAGCTCTTATCAAAAGCATTTGATTTGAAATTGTTTCCGCTGTTTAAGTAGGATAACTTCAATTGTCGATTGTTGTTGTTGTTCAATTTTGTCAACTGTTAAAATGCCGCGGTCTCAGTCAGGTGGTGAACTGAAAATAATAACACGCAATAGGACACTGGAAGTCTGGCAGACTGACAGAGTAGCTGACTGACAGAGTGAAGTTAGCAGACTGCCAGTCTGCCAGAGTAGCAGAGTAGCAGAGTGAAAATAGCAGACTGGCAGTCTGGCAGACTGGCAGAGTGAGAGAACGGACCTTGATCAACATGAAAATTGGAGTTAATTTTTATGCTAATTGGGCTTTGAATTCGTTGAAAATAGTAATTTTGTGAACGTGCGGCTCCGGATAATTTCTTACGTTTTACAATAGTAGTATATTTCCTAGAATTATAACCCTTTACGTCGATCAAGCTATATCAAAAGCATTTAATTTGAAATTGTTGTCCGCTGTTAAAACTGATAACTTCCAGTTTGTCAAATGTTGTTGTTGTTGTTAAATTTTGACAACTGTTAAAATGCCGCGGTCTCAGTCAGCTGGTCAACTGAAAATAACAACATGCACTAGGACACTGGCAGTCTGACAGACTGACAGAGTATCAGACTGGCAGAGTGAAGTAAGCAGACTGCCAGTCTGCCAGAGTAGCAGAGTAGCAGAGTGAAGTTAGCAGACTGCCAGTCTGGCAGAGAGGCAGAGTGAGAGAACGGACCTTAATTAACATGAAAATTCGAGTTCGTTTTTATGCTTATTGGGCTTTGAATTCGTAGAAAATAGTTTTTGAGTGAACATGCGTCTGCGGATAATTTCTTATGTTTTACAAAAGTAGTATAATTCCTAGAATTATAACCCTTTATGTCGATCAAGCTCTTATCAAAAGCATTTGATTTGAAATTGTTTCCGCTGTTTTAGTAGGATAACTTTAATTGTCGATTGTTGTTGTTGTTCAATTTTGTCAACTGTTAAAATGCCGCGGTCTCAGTCAGGTGGTGAACTGAAAATAATAACACGCAATAGGACACTGGAAGTCTGGCAGACTGACAGAGTAGCTGACTGACAGAGTGAAGTTAGCAGACTGCCAGTCTGCCAGAGTAGCAGAGTAGCAGAGTGAAGTTAGCAGACCGGCAGTCTGGCAGACTGGCAGCGTGCGGATCCGGATAATTTCTAACGTTCTAACGTCTGCTGGCAGAGTGAAGTTAGCAGACTGGCAGTCTGGCAGAGTAGCAGAGTAGCAGAGTGAAGTTAGCAGACTTGCAGTCTGGCAGACCGGCAGAGTGAGTGGACGGACAATCATTAACATAAAAATGGAATTCTTTTTTATTGTAAATGGGCTTTAAAATCATTGAAATTTTTGTTTGGGTTAAAGTGTGGCTCCGGATAATTTCTTACTTTTTATAATAGTAACAAACTTTCAGAACTAAAGCCCGTAATGGCGATCAAACTATTATCAAAAACGTTTGATTTGAAATCGTTTCCGGTTGTTCAGTAAGATATCCTACCAATTAATCGGCTGTTGTTGTTTTTTAATTTTGTCGACTGTTAAAGTGCAGCTGTCTCAGTCAGCTGGTTAACTTAAATACCATCATGCACTAACACAATGGCAGTCTGACAGACTGGCAGTCTGGCAGACTGGCAGAGTAGCATAGACTGACAGAGTGAAGTTAGCAGACTGGCACTCTGGCAGAGTAGCAGAGTAGCAGAGTGAAGTTAGCAGACCGGTAGTCTGGCAGACCGTCAGAGTGAGAAAACGGACCTTCATTAACATGAAATTTGAGTTCATTTTAATACTCATTGGGCTTTGAAGTCGTTGAAAATGTTGTTTAGGTGAACGTGTAGATCCGGATAATTTCTCACTTTTTACAATACTAATATATTTCCAAGAATATATAACCAATTAGAACCCTTTATGTCGGTCAAGCTGTTATCAAAAGCGTTGGATTTGAAATTGTTTCCGTTTGTTTCAATGGGGTATCCTGCCAAATTGTCGGTTGTTGTTGTTCAATTTTGTCAGCTGTATAAATGCCGCGGTCTCTGTCAGCTGGTGTACTGATAATAGCACTAGCAAATAATAATGCACTAGCAAACTGGCAGTCTAGCAGACTGCAAGAGCAGTATGCTGGCAGAGTGAAGTTAGCAGACTTGCAGTCTGGCAGAGTAGCAGAGTAGCAGAGTGAAGTTAGCAGACTGGCAGTCTGGCAGAGTGAGAGAACGGACCTTCATTTACATGAAAATTAAATTTCTTTTTATGGTGATTGGGCTTTAAAATCGTTGTAGTTATTGTTTGAGTTAAATTGTGGCTCCGGACGATTTCTTACTTTTTATAATAGTAACATATTTTCCAGAACTAAAGCCCGTAATGGTGATCAAACTATTATTAAAACGTTTGATTTGAAATTGTTTCCGACTGTTTCAGTAAGATATCCTACCAGTTTATCTGCTGGTGTTGTTGTTTAATTTGTCGACAGTTAAAGTGCCGCGGTCTCAGTCAGCTGGTCTACTTAAATACTAACAGGAACTAACAAAAATGCAGTCTGACAGTCTGACATCCAATGATTTAAGATTAGGAGCCTGATGCGATACCGACTGCACTTTGACGGGGGCATCAATGCAAGTAAAGGGGAAAGGAGAATGACCAAAACACATTTTAACGATCTATTCCCTATTTATGATAAGAATACGTGTATTTAAAACATTTTTTTTGCATTTTACTGTTTCTATTCATAAAAATATGTCAAAAGCAAATTAACTGAAATCTTCTATATCCAATCAGTAACTGATTCCAAAATCAAGTGAACTGAATTGAAAGAAACTGATTGCACCGGATTATCATCTTACTGTAAAAAAAGTCTGACATATGTTATTTACAATCAATTGGAGGACATTCATTATTGTTTTATAGGTTCATAAAAACATTTTTTTCTATATTTTGCAGGACTAAGTAACGAAAATTAGAAAGAAGATGATGTTTGAATTGCTGTCATCTTGCCTTCTTTAAGCTTTTACTAACTACAATACATGCTATGATGTCCCTCACAGACTGTATATCAAAGACAATAAAACAAGGAGTGCTATCAGTTTTTGCCCTGGTGTACTTGTAATTGTTTGTATATATTCTTGTGTGTATAGGATTAAAGTTATGGATTGATATTAGATACATGTGTCTTCAGAATCACACTAGACTATTCATTGCTTTTTATTGGTGAAGAAAATTTAAAATGCGGAGCCAATTTATTAAATCAAAATTTGTTGAAGCTAACTTATAACTATCAGTTATCATAATTGAGCCAATTCTCACAGTTGATAAAGGTCCGCCCTCCCTGTCTTTCAATCTTCTAGACAGCCAAGCTACTAATCTTATTAGCTGACCGAAGAAACTGAAATTAATTGCAAGTTCACAAACGTTTTATAAAAATAAAATGATGGATTATCAGTAATTTTCCTTTATAGATACTCTAAGCACAAAGTGCTTTAGGTGAACTTCTGTTGAGAACTTGTCTTCGTCGTCTAACGTGTGTTTACCTCTCGTGTGAACTCTATAGACAATGATTTTTATTTTTGATCACTTTAATCTTTTTAGCAAACTATGTCCGAAAAATTCGATTTTGGTTCAATCGCAGTCAAATGAATTTCTCTGTCAAATTTTAGATATTTCTTGTCTGCTCTCTAATGGGCATGCTTGACTCAAATTCATTAATATTTTGTCACAATATTTATCTGTTTGAGCAATCGATCAAGTTATTTATCTTGTCATTTGGCATGAAGAAGTCGGTCAGTAGGTCAAATCTTCGAAATAGCTTATGCCACATTTTGGGTAAAGTTTCACGTCGACAAAAGTCAATTAAGGTTTGTCGTCACCTGTGTTCAAGTATGTTAAGGTGTGTATAACAGCTAAGCCAAAGTCTAAGATCTATTAATCCTTTTAAATCAAGATTTTCAATTAAAAATTTTAGTATTTATCGCCTTATTTTTCAACATTATTGGCTATTTCTTGCGATTTTCAAGAAAATTAAATGACATTATCACTCCTAGGAAAGACCGGAGGCTTCAATTATTTTACGTATTAATTACTTCCCTTTAATAAAAAGGTAAGCTATGGCTGCATTTCCAATAAACCTTGAATGTTTGACTCCAGATTTAAATATTTTCTCTTTTGATCATAGTTGGAAAATTTCTGTACACTATGACTTTTATGTTAATTCATAAATTTTTAACAGATAGAAATTTTCAAGTGAACTTAAAATATACAAATTTAAGTACAATAAATTGAAAAGCCAATAAACGATGAAACTGCTTTTGAAATGAACTGTTTAACAAGGACTTCACTCCTAGCTAGTCTTTAACATGTAATCAATCCTATAAACTGAAATAGTTAGACATAAATACTACATAGTGTCCAAACAGATGTGAACCAATAATCCAAATTAAAGATAATTAACAACACCAGTTATGTTAATAGAGTTTGACACCAGACTGTCAATGTGCTAGTGTATGTAGGTATTTTCAGTAATCACCAAAGTGAGACCGCGGCATTAAAATCCAAGTTAACAATTGCGGGACGTATTTATACTGCCTCACCAGGACCTTGTCACTACCCTCGTTCATCCAACCAAGACGGGAGCGATGAGGTTTTGCATCACTCGCCCCTCAGAGTTTGTGCCCGAAGGATCCCCTGATCAATGACTTGGGAAAAAGACTTTGCTCTTTCCGCTTTTACCGCGAATCGGGAACCCAGTGATTAAGCCCGAAATAGACTTCGTTAATGGAATAATACACGGTTGCCATTTTTTTCGCCCAAATACCAAAGTAATTGGGAACAGGGGCGCTCAGTGATCAGAAATTAATTGTGTGCTTATTAAGGGCCATACATTTGCTATAAAGTTGACATGATTAAAATACAACAAGCGACAAACTGGCAGGATATCCTATTTAAACGGCGGGAAACGTTTAAAAGTCAAACGCTTTCAATAAGACCTTGATCGCTTCAATTTCAATTTCATGTTAAGGAAGGTCCACTCTCTCACACTGCTAGTCTGCCAGACTGCCAGTCTGCTAATTCACTCTGCTACTCGACTACTCTGCCAGGCTGCGAGTCTGCTAACTTCACTCCACCAGTCTATGCGATGCTGCTAGTCCGTCAGACTGCCAGACTGCCTGAGTGCTAGTGCATGTTGGTATTTAAGTAGACCAACTGACTGAGAACGCGGCACTTTAACTGTCGATAAAATTAAACAACAACAACAGCCGATTAACTGGTAGGATATTCTACTGAAACAGCCGGAATAAATTTCAAATCAAACGTTTTGATAATAGTTTGATCGCCATTTAGGGGTTTAGTCCTGGAAAGCATGTTACTATTATAAAAAGTAAGAAATTATCCGGAGCCACACTTTAACTCAAACAATTATTTCAACGATTTTAAAGCCCAATTATCATAAAAAGGAATTCCATTTTCATGTTAATGAAGGTCCGTTCACTCACTCTGCTACTCTGCCAGACTGCCAGTCTGCTAACTTCAGTCTGTCAGTCTATGCTACGCTGCCAGTATGCCAGACTGGCAATCTGTCAGACTGCCTGAGTGCTAGTGCATGTTGGTATTTAAGTAGACCAGCTGACTAAGACCGCGGCACTTTATCAGTCGTCAAAATTAAACAACAACAACAGCCGAGTTACTCGTAGGATATCTTACTGAAACAGCCGGAAACAATTTCAAATCAAACGTTTTTGATAATAGTTTGATGGCCATTAATGGCTTTAGTTCTGGAAATATGTTACTATTATAAAAAGTTTGAAATTTTCCGGAGCCACACTTTAACTCAAACAATAATTTCAACGATCCTAAAGCCCAATTACCAATAAAAGTAATTCCATTTTCATATTAATGAAGGTCCGTTCACTCACTCTGCTGGTCTGCCAGACTGCCAGTCTACTAACTTCACTCCGCTAGTCTGCTACTCTGCCACACTCCAAGTCGAATAACTTCACTCTGCCAGCAGACTATCTTGCAGTCTGCTAGTGCATGATGTTATTATCAGTACACCAGCTGACAGAGACCGCGGCGTATGAACAGCTGACAAAATTGAACATCAACAACAACCGACAACTTGGCAGGATACCCCACTGAAACAAACGGAAACAATTTCAAACCCAACGCTTTTGATAAGAGCTTTACCGACTAAAAAGGATTATAAGTGGTTATAAATCTTGGAAATATATTAGTATTGCAAAAAGTGAGAAATTATCCGGAGTTACACGTTCACCTTAACACTATTTTCAACGACTTCAAAGCCCAATGAGTATTAAAATGAACTCCAATTTCATGTTAATGAAGTTCTGTTCTCTCACTCTGCCGGTCTGCCAGACTGCCAGTCTGCTAACTTCACTCTGTTACTCTGCTTCTCTGCCAGAGTGCCAGTCTGCTAACTTCACTCTGTCAGTCTATGCTACTCTGCAAGCTTGGCAGTCTGTCAGACTGCCATTGTGTTAGTGAATGTTGGTATTTAAGTAGACCGGCTGACTGAGACCGCGGCAATTTATATGTCGACAAAATTTAACAACAACAACAGCCGTTTAGCTGGTAGGATATCTTAGAAATTATCCGGAGCCACACTTTAACTCAAACAATAATTTCAACGATAACCCAATAACCATAAAAAGGAATTCCATTTTCATATTAATGAAGGTCCGTTCTCTCATTCTGCTGGTCTGCCAGACTGCCAGTCTGCTAACTTCACTCTGCTAGTCTGCTACTCTGCCAGACTGCCAGTCTGCTAACTTCACTCTGCCAGCAGACTGTCTTGCAGTCTGCTAGTGCATGATGTTATTATCAGTACACCAGCATACAGAGACCGCGGCATTTAAACAGCTGACAAAATTTAACAACAACAACAACCGAGAACTTGGCAGGATACCCCACTGAAACAGATGGAAACAATTTCAAATCCAACGCTTTTGATATGAGCTTGACCGACTTAAAGGAATATAATTGGTTATAATTCTTGGAAATATATTAGTATTGTAAATAGTGAGAAATTTTCCGGAATCACACGTTCACCTAAACACTATTTTCAACGAGTTCAAAGCCCAATGAGTATTAAAATTAACTCCAATTTAATGTTATTGAAGGTCTGTTCTCTCACTCTGCCGGTCTGCCAGACTGCAAGTCTGCTAACTTCACTCTGTTACTCTGCTACTCTGCCAGACTGCCAGTCTGCTAACTTCACTCTGCTAGTCTGCTACTCTGCCAGACTGCAAGTCTGCTAACTTCACTCTGCCAGCAGACTGTCTTGCAGTCTGCTAGTGCATGATGTTATTATCAGAACACCAGCATACAGAGACCGCGGCATTTAAACAGCTGACAAAATTTAACAACAACAACAACTGACAACTTGGCAGGATACCCCACTGAAACAAACGGAAACAATTTCAAATCCAACGCTTTTAATATGAGCTTGACCGAAATAAAGGAATATAATTGGTTATAATTCTTGGAAATATACATGTATTAGTATTGTAAAAAGTGAGAAATTTTCCGGAATCACAAGTTCACCTAAACACTATTTTCAACGACATCAAAGCCCAATGAGTATTAAAATTAACTCCAATTTCATGTTAATGAAGGTCTGTTCTCTCACTCTGCCGGTCTGCCAGACTGCCAGTCTGCTAACTTCACTCTGTTACTCTGCTACTCTGCCAGACTGCCAGTCTGCTACTCTGCCAGACTGCCTGTCTGCTAACTTCACTCTGCTAGTCTGCTAACTTCACTCTGCTAGTCTGCTACTCTGCCAGACTGCCAGTCTGCCTACTTCACTCTGCCAGCAGACTGTCTTGCAGTCTGCTAGTGCATGATGTTATTATCAGTACACCAGCATACAGAGACCGCGGCATTTAAACAGCTGACAAAATTTAACAACAACAACAACTGACAACTTGGCAGGATACCCCACTGAAACAGATGGAAACAATTTCAAATCCAACGCTTTTGATATGAGCTTGACCGACATAAAGGAATATAATTGGTTATAATTCTTGGATCTATATTAGTATTGTAAAAAGTGAGAAATTTTCCGGAATCACACGTTCACCTAAACACTATTTTCAACGAGTTCAAAGCCCAATGAGTATTAAAATTAACTCCAATTTCATGTTATTGAAGGTCTGTTCTCTCACTCTGCCGGTCTGCCAGACTGCCAGTCTGCTAACTTCACTCTGTTACTCTGCTACTCTGCCAGACTGCCAGTCTGCTAACTTCACTCTGCTAGTCTGCTACTCTGCCAGACTGCCAGTCTGCTAACTTCACTCTGCCAGCAGACTGTCTTGCAGTCTGCTAGTGCATGATGTTATTATCAGTACACCAGCATACAGAGACCGCGGCATTTAAACAGCTGACAAAATTTAACAACAACAACAACAACTGACAACTTTGCAGGATACCCAACTGAAACAAACGGAAACAATCTCAAGTCCAACGCTTCTGATATGAGCTTGACCGACATAAAAGAATATAATTGGTTATAATTCTTGGAAATATATTAGTATTGTAAAAAGTGAGAAATTTTCCGGAATCACAGGTTCACCTAAACACTTTTTTCAACGACTTCAACGCCCAATGAGTATCAAAATTAACTCCAATTTAATGTTAATGAAGGTCTGTTCTCTCACTCTGCCGGTCTGCCAGACTGCCACTCTGCTAACTTCACTCTGTTACTCTGCTTCTCTGCCAGACTGCCAGTCTGCTAACTTCACTCTGCTAGTCTGCTACTCTGCCAGACTGCCTGTCTGCTAACTTCACTCTGCCAGCAGACTGTCTTGCAGTATGCTAGTGCATGATGTTATTATCAGTACACCAGCATACAGAGACCGCGGCATTTAAACAGCTGACAAAATTGAACAACAACAACTGACAACTTTGCAGGATACCCAACTGAAACAAACGGAAACAATTTCAAATCCAACGCTTTTGATATGAGCTTGACCGACATAAAGGAATATAATTGGTTATAATTCTTGGAAATATATTAGTATTGTGAAAAGTGAGAAATTTTCCGGAATCACACGTTCACCTAAACACTTTTTTCAACGACTTCAAAGCCCAATGAGTATCAAAATTAACTCCAATTTCATGTTAATGAAGGTCTGTTCTCTCACTCTGCCGGTCTGCCAGACTGCCACTCTGCTAACTTCACTCTGCCAGCAGGCTTCTCTTGCAGTCTGTCAGACTGCCAGTTTGCTAGACTGCCAGTTTGCTAGTGCATGGTGTTATTTCAGTACACCAGCTGAAAGACCGAAGCATAAAATCAGCTGAAAAAATTGAATAACAACAACTGACAACTTGGCAGGATATCCCACTGAAACAAACGGAATCAATTTCAAATCCAACGCTTTTGATTAGAGCTAGCCCGACATAAAGGATTATAATTTGTAATACTTCTTGGAAATATATTGTAAAAAGTGAGGAATTATCCGGAGCCACACGTCCACCCAACAATTAATTTCAACGAAATCAAAACCGAATTAGCATAAAATGAACTCCAATTTCATGGTCATGAGGGTCCGTTCTCTCACTCTGCCAGTCTGCCAGACTGCCAGTCTGCTAACTTCACTCTGCTAGTCTGTCAGTCTGCTACTCTGCTAACTTCACTCTGCCAGTCTGCTAGTCTGCTACTCTGCCAACTTCACGAACATGTTATATCTTTGTCGAAATTGAAATAAATGTAACCCGTCTGGAGAAAAAAGACCTCATAGGAAGTGCGAATAGTATCGACCTGGTCAGACTGCGCGGACTGACCGAGGTCATTAATTTTCGCTCTTGACAGATTCCCTGAATCTAGAAAGGCCATTTCGCCTCCCACTAGGTTTTTGTTTTGTGTTCCTATATTGATTGACCTCTGCTGGGTCGTTTCTGTTTTCTTAAGAATTTGATAAACGGAATACCCGGGAGTTCCCTTTTCGCTTGAGGGGTCGCAAATGAAACATCGGGTAGGAGAGAATACAGATACAGAAAAATCAGGCAAAAAGATCAACCTTAATCAACCTTGCGACAACATCAGGCTTTAACCGGATAATTCTGAGAATATCGCCGTTAATTTTTTTATTTCGGGACAACCGTCATAGAACATAACATTTGAAATCCAGTTCCCTGTGGTTGGCCATGCATGCTAATGTTTACATTTTTTTTTTCAATTTCTAAATTTTGAATGATACTTATGGTTATGATATAATGAAAAAGATAAAGTACGAAGATGAATGATAACTAAAAATGTGTTACAGACACGGGTGACCCCCCCCCCCCTTCCGTTAAATTGCTTGTCGGATAACCTTCAATTGTCTGCTTGAACTTGGGAAAATCCAACAGAACTTTTCGCATGACACAGTACTCATAAAGGTAAACCGATTTTTTTTTCAAATCCATCTATAATTGTATGATACATACTCTGGATACATTCTAATGGACATACATCCCATCTAACTACGATTTCACACATGAGCAGAGGTAACTCTAAAGACCTGTCGCTATTACGTGTCGGGGACATAAAAATGAAAGTAAAAAAAGCAATTGTCAGATAATACATTTTGATAAAAGTTTGATGATTCCCACTTGTAACTGGAAACTTCCTTGCTACATGTAAATCCAATTTTGTAAACTTGTAAAATGATCAGGGTAATTTTTATTGACCCACTGCACCGGCGGTAGAATATTATTAGTTGGTTACTATTTTTAGTGGATGAGTCATAAAACTACTTAGGTTTTAAGGGAGGCATCGATGTTTTTTCATATATCGCTCATTTCAATTATCTTAATTCCCTATCATATATTGTTTGAATACAATATTCTGAAAAAGTAGTTTTGCGAAAATCAGAGGTCATTTATCAAAATTCCCTTAAAGCCTACGAAGGCCTTTAAACTATTTCGAGAAAACACCGAGGCAGTTACAATAATCTTGATGCGTACATCCTTTGGAATCAGTTTGACCTAACGTAATCGTGACGTAATCAGGAGTTATGTTCGCAAGCCGGTTTTTAACTCAAGATCACTCCAAAACTGTAGTAGAAGTTTTTCTTAATATTTTAAAGCTTCACGTGACAAACTTCCCAAATGGCGCTATCCGTTATGCAAAGCAAATGTGGTAAAACGCATTTCTTGTTCTTTGAGAACTCTATTTGGTCATAAAGGAAACTTGATATCAGAGCTAAACGGGACAAAACATAAATTAAAAAATTAGAATTTAAGCTTTCAGCAATTTTGAAACTTCGCCCAAACTTTCTAGATTACGTACTACGTTTTCCTACACTGTTCTCAGCTAACAAAATGCACCATTTTGTTGTGCTGACGTAGCACATGCCCATATGAGCGACGTCCCCATAAGGCGGCCAGTTGTTACGGGGGATAGTACAATTATACAGGATGAATCTGCTGAGGGCTCCGCCTGGTTCTTTAACGTGCTTGATGGATAGCATCGTCACACGGGGCCTTGATTCAACGTCTCATCCGAAAAACAATTAGTTTGTTAGTTGATATGGTAAGCCCAGGGCGGCTCAAACCCGTGATCTTGAGGTTTGAAGACAAGTGCTCTAACAACTGAGTTAATCGGGCTGACCGTTTTGTTACATAATGCTCAGCCTTTTATACGTCCGGGGTTTGTTCCCAAAGTTTACGGGAATGGCCGATGTGTTCCGATTGGTCATGCTGTGTCGACGAGAGAATGCCGTGGTTTCCAAAAATATAGTGGATTTCCACGGAATCTTTCCTACGTAACATGAAAAGGCAACTTGAAGATAACAGTGAAGATGATATCTTGCTCGTATTTAATACTTTCCCGTACAATCCCTTATTTTTACGTCCCTATGATATTGTACTTAAGAAAACATTGTGTATAAAATGAAGAAATGCCTGTAGCAAGCAATTTTTTCTTTTTCCATGTACATGTATTTTCTGTCATATAGGATGACTACTTTTTGAATTGTACTGGCTTTATAGAGTCCTCTGCCGCCCCTTTGACTCTGGACGAGTCTAACGTTTAGAAAAACAGTAAAGAGTTAAGTATTTAAAGTTCGATTTTGCGTATATTTTGACCACTGAGCATTTTTCCTATCGGGATCCCGAACAATCCTTTAGCCGATAAATATCAATCATTAGTAAGGCAACTAATTAGAAAAATTAAAGATTTTCACAGTTCTGTGATGATTCGTTTCGGAAATCGTTTTGGCAAAAGAAGAAAAGTAGACAAGATATTTTCTCTCTTTTCGTACTGTTTTACAATTCTGTTTGAAAATCTCTTCACGAAGAAAAAGTTCGTAGCCTAAAGTAGGGAATTAACTTACATACTTTTTTCATTGTCTTTTAACGTAGTTAATCAGTGAAAAAATTGAGGCTTATGATATGGGAATAGGTAATAGTCAGCAGGTGCTAGACCAGGTGAATACGGTTGGTGCTTAACTAGTATAAAATATCGTTCCTATATAGCAGGCAACAATGGACTGGATGCTAAGGCATTGTCCTGGTGGAAGAGCACGCCTACTGACAGTTTTCTATGGAACCCCCTAAGTGACATTCCAGATTTTTTTAAATATGCAAATGATGCAAATTATTTCGCTTGATTGCGTTTGTAGACGGAGTAAACTTTTTCTCAAATGATAAATAATATGTGAAATAATTTGATATGAATATGCACCTAAACGCTATATTTTCAATAATTATATAATGCAAATTAACGACTATGCGTTATTTTTGAGGTTCACTATATTCAGTTTCTACAATATACCAGGCTAATTATCGTGTATATTGTAAAGACTTAAAAACAGTGTAAATTCCGTATTCATCAAAATAAGGATTCAAAAGATTTTAATTTTGAATCAGTTAAAGGGAATATCTAAAACCTAGCATTTCAGACTAACCAAGAGCCTAACAGTAAACATGTGCTCATCAGTCACAAACAAACTCTATAACGTTCAGTTCGGGTGTTTCCGAAGAAAGCCCGAGGTATTAACAATATCTCTTCAACTGTGTGACGTTATCGTGTAAACTATGACATATTATCAACCATTTTAGCTGGAAAAGCGTAGGCTTTGGTATTTTAAGTTAACAGACATGATTTTAACTTCTTTTCAATGTTCAATGAGTGCAAACTGACACTGGAGGCTTAACCACTAAATCCATTGAATGTCTTTGCCATAAAAAAGTAGTTTATAAGTATTTCAGGAATATTGCAAACTCTGCCTGCAAGTTCATCTCCTAGGTATTTTGAGCTCACTTTAACAAATCATGTTCAAAATGAGTCTGACCCGAGTCTTCTCTTTTAATAACTTTTGAGAAAGAGGATTACTTAACAAGACCATGCTTTGCTAGCTTATAGTGCTTTGACTTTATAATCTATGCAACACTCATCAGCTGGGTACCAGGCAAAAGTCGGAGGTCCTCTTGTTTTTTCCAATGCTTCACGGGGAGAATGAGCAATAGAAAAGGGACACGTGCGCAACCTAGGTACTGCCGCTCGACTTGGCAGTACCAAATCCTGTCGATGGGTTTTGTATTTTTGCAAGACAGATAACTTACGGAGAACCAGTCCAACAAATAATATGACAAATTAGAGGATGGAAGCATTACATCTGTCAGAGAAGACAAATCAAAGCGCTGAAAGCGCTGAAAGTCTGAGATATGTATACATGAGATATATAACTTGCGCAGAAAGAGTTTGATGGTCGGATTATCGGAGGTGTCACTTTCTACCCAAATCTACTGTCGATTATGCGCAGATCTGCCAATTTGTGCGCTAGGGGACACAACCTTCATTCAATGATGTTCTTTCCGCTTTTAAGGTATTGTAACGATATATTTACATGTATTTATCGTTCCACACGTTTCACTCGATCAAATTGCTTCGATGAAGGCCACCAAATGATACTTCCTGTGAATTTTGGTTGAATTATGTTCAGTACCTTCTTAGAAGATTTTAAAGTAAAAGTTGACGGACAGACGGACGACGGACACCACATCATGACAAAAGCCCGTTTGGTTTCAGCCAGCGATGCTAGAGAGAGAGAGAGAGAGAGAGAGAAAGAGAGAGAGAGCTAGAGCTAGAGAGGGAGAAAGAGGGGGAATGAAGCGTGTAGCCAGGTTCGAACTAGGAGGCTCTCGCGTGCGATGCGAGTGCTCTACCACATAGAACAATTTCGTTATGTAAGTACGCGCTTTATAATCTCCAGATAAAGAGAGCGAGAGAGGGCAGGCGGTCGTTTACTAGGTTAACATGATTATGTACACCTCTCAAAAGCGATATGTTGATGCCGCATCCTTTGGGTAGAAATCTGAGGTAAAAATATATAGATACAAAGTCAACTGTTTTCAGACAGTGCGAATAAGATCCTATGAATGACCGATTAATTTGTTAAACAAAACATTCAAATCGTGCGCTTCAGCTTTATATAGCAACTCCGTCAAACCGGGCCGTATAACATTGTAACTCTAGAATAAGTAATGTTATTTTGGTATTAAAAAAAAAAACCACCTTATTTTTTCTTAACATTATGATATGATTATATATTTTTTAAATAATTTCCAACATAATATATATCTCCTTTCTTTCTGTCCATTTACTCTTCAAGTTTTGATAATTTTGCCAAATTCAGAACATTCACACGAAAGTACTTCAAGCGACAGCTTTTACTGAGTCATATCTCGCGTTCGTACTTCTCGTCTTAATCGAGCGTATCAATCTATACTCGCAGTCATGTTATTCGCTCCTGTCTACTTTCCATGTGGCAGAATATCATATCAATTGCGATAGATGTTTTTACATTTTTACATTAAACTCTACATAGGTTGAAATTTTACCGTGGTAACTTAAGCTTAAGATTGCTACGCAATCTCAGGCTAAAAACTAGAATATACATGTTCAGAAATAAATCTATGAGCCCAAATATAACTAGAATAAATGAATGCAGTTAATCTTGCCTGAGCGACCGACTCTATTTAGCGAATATTTACATTTAAGAGATGAAGGGAATATTTTTTTGTTTTCATGGAGGCATGAACCGATCAACCTAATCACACTGTATGAATACGCGAAGCGGATTCATACATTGTGTGAATAGGTTTTTCGGTTCATACCTCCATGAAAACAAAAAATATTCTCTTCATTTCTTATAATTCGAATAGCTTCGAGCGAAAAAAACAAACGCTTTGCAAATTTTGATACCTTTTTGTTTGGGACTATTTTGTGCGGAAGCATACAAAATCGCTGCGTGCTCAAAATTTTGTTCATGGAGTTATGAATATTTTTTTCGACCAATCAGAACGCTTGCTTTTGAAAGACGAAAGTAAAAATCAAATAATTAAACGAACACATCCTAAAACTATATGAAAGAAATAGTTGCATTCACTTGGTTTGATATCATTTAAATCCTTTGTTCTTGGTACTCGTTAGAATTGTTTTAGTGGGCCGATTTTAACAATTCTAATAACCTTTAATTGTACATACCAGCCGACCAAATCCCGACCTGATCTAACGAGAACTGGTAAAATAATCAATTCCGTCTGCATTTGTGTATATCGTGATTACTCAATCTATTCCAGCAATCCCGCTATTTATGCCCAACATGAAAAAGCTTTGAAAAATTGTGGATAACGAAGAAATTGCTTTTAACAAGCAATTTCCTCATTATTAACAATGTTTCTTACTATAAAAGGCAAATGTAATTTCATCAACTTAAATTGTTGTTATTGTTGGTTTTTCCAAATTGGACCAATTCTAAAATTTTGCTGTTTAAGACGTCTTAATAGGCTTAAGAGTATTTCGTATTTACGAATAAGTTTTTCGTAATTACGAAATATAATTGTTATGTATTATGTTTTGATCAACTGCATGATTATAAAGAGTGTGGAATGTCATTTTAGGGGTTCCGCAGGTTTCAATGATTTTTTCCTTATGTTTTTTGTTTGTTTGTTTGTTTGTTTGTTTTGTTTTGTTTTTTTTTAACAAAGCCGCCTCATGAAGTTAGCATAAAACCTCCCAGTCTTTCAGCATACAGAAGAAACTGCTTGAGAAATTTCATGACAAGGTTTTCAGAGTTTGGGACTCATTTGTCCTCATGAATTTTCTTAAGCGATAAGTTTTGAATAAGGGCGCGATGACCAACATTGCCGGGAGTCAGTTCACGAGGTGAGCGATCCGTTATTTCCATAGAAATTTAATTTTGAGGATGTAAAAATATATTTCAATTGCGATATGCACCTACTTTGGAATTTAGTCTTCAAAACTTTTGACGCATTCACAAACGACAAAACTTTAGACTTGTAGAAATTGAAAGAGGATTGAGACGAAAACACAGTTGGGTAAAAGGTCATATGTGGTAGAAAACAATTTGAGGAAAGAAGAAATTGTTTGTTACAAGTAATTTCTTCTTTTCTCACATTGTTTCTATTGCTATAATTCTTTGGTACGTAAGAATGCGCGATTGTGTGGGAATGGGTTAGATAAAGAGATGAAGATAATTTTTGTATTCATTTAGGTATGAAAATGAAGTTCTAGTCCAACTGAATGAAACTGTGAAGCGGATTCCTACAGAAGTCTTATTTTGGCTTTTAGGTTCATACCTTACTGAAAAAAATGGAAAATTCGATTCGATTCGTATTATAAATGATATAAGCGAATGTTTCCCAGATATAGAAAATCGACCAATCGTGTTTATTAATCAAATAATCAGTGGACCATCTAGACTCGATATTAACTTTGAACTCCAACGTTGGCCATCATTTATGTAAAGAACTTTTTGTTCGTTTCGCGACTCAACAGTGGTAACTACAGCTTATTTTAGCTGTATTCATTACGTTTACATCGCAAACCAACCATTCCTTTTATGCTGCATGCTACTAGCTTTTTTCAAAATAACCCCGTTAAATACAGGAACTTCCTGTTACAGTCAATTGGCGGGGCCAATGAGTAAGTGATTTGTCAATTGTTATATGTCATAGTGCGCAAGTTTTCAAAAAAGTTCCGTCTTCAAAATTCTTTTAAATTGGGGTATTTCACGATTTTCTTAAACTAGAATGACATTATTCAGGAATAATCTTCTATTTTGGTGTCCAATAACGGGTTAATTCTTAAACTTTGGTGTTGTTCTTGTTGTTGTTGTTAACCTATTTATTCTACATCGATTGGAAAACCAGTTCTTCCATGTTACATAAATCCCTTTCGATTCTATAAACTAATGTAAACTAAGTGACTAAAATTGAAATAAGGACAAGAAAGATAATTGTGAATCCTCTTGGTATTACGCTAAATATAGATTTTCGAAAATTTACACGAGATTATTTCCAAGAGATCATATAATAAACCCGGATGGAAACGGGGTTCAATAAAATACCCAATATTTTTTAATAGAAGTTTATCGCACTCAAGGACACCTATATAAGTGTTTGTTGGAGATTATCTTTCGGACCCACAATCTGACAAATATCAAGATGGTCTAATAGAGTATACCGATAGACCAATCAAAAAATTCATTCAGTCCTGAGCTGCAATGACGCCCAGTAAGACAAGTGACGGATCGCTAGCCCCGCCCACTGCCCTCCGACATGGTAGTTCGACTGAGATATCAAACGACATTGTAGCTCGAATAATTTATGATCTGGAATGTCTAACAAAAAGCAAGTCTTATAGTTTGAGGGTTTCATTAAATTAACAAGCCCCTAACCCCTACCCAATTCGGGGTTCAATTCATCACAAGCATCACGAGGAAAGTTTCAGTTAAATAAGAAGATTTCGGTGTGTCACCAAAATTCAAGGTAATAAGAAAATGTAGTTGTTATATTTCAAACTAGGTTTATACTTACGAACACGTATGTAAAAGAGGGGATGGTTAGTTGGCGACCAAAACGTCGTAACTACTGCTTGAATAAGCTATAGTAACGACAATTAAGTAGCCAAACCAACAAAAATGCTTCACACAATTGTAGCTGAATTATGGAGTTACAAGTTCACATCCTGTCGAAATTATTTTTTTCATTGGTCTATTGATTTTTTGATAGACAGAAAAATTGAAATAGAAACACTTTTCGATAGAAAACGCTAACAGAGGGGAACATTGTTGGTGAGGTTCTGTTTTAAAAGGTTCAAAATTAGGTAATTTAATGAAATTAACCCCCCCCCTAAAATCAATCATTTTGAAACAAGTGATATACGAGAAATCTTATGACTTTAAAGATTTCACTTCCTGGTAATTGAATAGTTTGTCGATATTCAAGGAACACTTGTATGCTTAACCCATTACCACATAGTTAAATTTTAGACCAGCTCGAATTGAAAGGTTTTCAAACAACAATTTGAAGGTTCTGATTTTGGATTTTTTTCAACTTTCTTGGAAGAAAACATTATGTAAAATGAAGGAATTGCTTGTTGCAAGCAATTTCTTCATTTTAAACACTGTTTTCCCTTTCATTTTTCTTGGGGGGAGTCAAAAAGCGTCATTGTGCGGGAATGGGTTAAGGAAACGTGCTCTCATGGATTAAGGAAACGTGACTCATTTTAAGCTTGTTCATGTTTACTTGGAACACATTACTTGGAACTCATTACTAGACGACAAAATTCTAAACTGATTCAAATCTAAGAAATTGTAGAGGACAATTTTAAGTTGGTGAAATTGCAAAATAATGGTCTTTCTTGTAATAAGCAATTTCTTCATTTTTCAGAATGTTTCCCCAAAGCATTTTTCTAAAGGGGCGTTAAGAGCGGGATTTTGAGCGAATTGGTTAAATTTCAAACTACTAAAATAGTAAACTATTAAAAACGTATTAAATAGATATAAGGTTAGAATTGAATACTATGAGAGCGATAGAAACAACAGCAACAGATCAATTCTTTGTAGTTTATCATTTTTAGTTATCATGTTATCTAAATTTACATTTTATACAATTATGAAATATATACATCTCTAAAGAAGTCAAGGTTGAACAATTTTACCTTGTGATGAATTTGGGGAAAATGTTTATGAGATCAAAGGACCGTTGCACAATGAGTTTTTACATGTTTTCTACATGATAAAAAAGGATGACATCGCCAAAAACAATGAGATACCGAAGATAAACAGACTTAGAGTGACGTACCCCTCAAAGTTAGACGCAGTGGAATAGGTTAGAACATGGTGAAACAACAAATATTGTAGGTAGTCATGAAAATTAAGATCAGGCTGTTTCTTGCTTCAGGCAAAAAAAATCACTATAACAGTTGTCCAAACCCTTAGTTTTTGCAAGTCAAATCATTTGTTAAGGAGAAAAAAATGTTCATGAAACTGATTACAATCTTCGAAGTTGTTTTTGAGTACCCTTCAAAGGGGTTGACATACGACCAAAAGACCTGAATCTGGTTACAAAATGTCTACCCTGGATTCTAGAGAATCTGAAACGACCTTCCAGCCTTTATAATTGTTTTGAAGTGACGTTGGTTTCAAAACAGTGCCTTTTTTATGTTTACAGATGTTGCCATAAAGGATTCGTCAGATCTCAAGAAAAGTTTCCTTCTACGGTAGAAATTGCGTGTGACAAGCAATTTCTTCTTCTCTCACGACGTTTTCCATAGCTATGAAAGCGATAGAAACGACATCAACAGATCATTTCTTTGTAGTTAACCATCATTTATCCTATTATTTTGATTTATATTTTATACAATTATAAAATATATACTTATTCACACTGGTCAACCTTTACGTTGATTTGCGGTGTTTACGTAGATTTTACGATGATTCATACGCGGATTTAGTGGATAAAAATGGCGGCGCCCATGAAGTAAACAAAGAAAGTAATTGGTAATTTCAATTTTGCTGTTGTTTATACTATGTTGTGAAGCATGTCGTATGTCAAAGGGACTATAGAAATTGTCCATTTTCAGCATTCTAACTCACGCATTACGATTTATTACATCATATATGATTATATTCGAGTACCGATACGGAGGTCGGGTCGATTTTGAAAATTTGTTGTAAATCACCAACTTTCAAGTGATATTATTTTGATCTGAGCCACTTTCCATCAACTCTGTCAAGCCAAACTCCGTTGTCTGTACACATAGCATCGTCAAATAGTAACAGTTTGATAGTGAAACTTGTTTTCTGAGAGATCAGTCGAAAATATTGATTTTACGCAGGAGCTGCTAAAACAGTATGATACGCTGTTTGACGAGTACCATTTTCAGAACAGCCGGTGGAGTGGAATTTGTCACTAAAAGGCATGCACAAACAAAACGTTTTCTACCAACATGGCAACCAACCATCGAATAGGTTCTACGAACGAGGCATCAGGATAACATATCCGTGAAATGTATACCCCCTTGAAATCACTTCTATATAGAAAAACTGGTGTTTGCAGGGGTATAGCTAATTTTCTTATTTTGATCCAAAACATTTATTGTGGGTACTCGTTAGAACCGCCTCAGCGAGGCGGTTATAACGTGTACCCACAATGTATGTTTTGAGCAAAAAGGTAGAAAATATCAAATGTTTTCCAATGAAATTTTCCATTTCTGCTTCTGAATTGTTTTTCTGTATATTTCATGGGCAAGTTTTCGTAATGGTTCATCAGGAAAATTCGTAGATGTCATTTATATTTTCAACAGAAAAGAAATGCCAACAAAATGAATTTATTGACATTAGCAGAAACACAAACAGGCGTTGTCCATTTTGGAAGTTCTGTAAAAAGAATGAAACAAAACTAATGTCAAAATACTTACAAATACATAAAAATTTACGTGGAAAGAAACTCAAAAGTTTAATTTACTCAGGCTATTTTAGAGATAAATTCCACTCTACCGGCTGTTTCAAAAATGGTACCCGTCAAGCGGCGTATCATACTGTTTCAGCAGCTCCTGCGTAAAATCAATATTGATGAAAAATCTCGCAAGAAACAAGTTTGGCTTTCTAACTACCACTACTTTCTCATGCCATGGGACCAGAAGATGGGTTGTGAGCGGTGATGCTGAAAGGAACGTGATTAGAATGGGAGAAATGCTTCTTGAAAGTCGGTAATTCATAAGAATCTTTCAAAATCGACCCCACCTCCTTGTCGGTACTCGAATGTAATCCTTCTTCTTTACTCAAAACGCCAAACGAATAATCTTATACTGAAAATGGACAATTTCTATAGTCCTTTTGACATACGACATGCTTCACAACATAGTATAAACAACAGCAAAATTGAAATTACCAATTACTTTCTTTGTTTACTTCATGGACGCCGCCATTTTTATCCACTAAATCCGCGTATGAATCATCGTAAAATCTACGTAAACACCGCAAATCAACGTAAAGGTTGACCAGTGTGTTATTGGTTTAAACCAGTAAGTATATATTTTATAATTGTATAAAATAAATACTTATCAATAGAAGTAAGGTTCAAAACTTTTACCTTGTGATGAATTTGTGAAAAATGTTTTCGAGATCGAAGGAGTCGTGAAACTGATTGCAATGTTTGAAGTTATTTTTGTGTACCCTTAAACAGGGTTAGCATGCTGATTGTCACGATTGGCCCAAAGACCCCGATCTGGTTACGGAATATCTGCCTGGATTCTAGAGAATCTGAATTGACCCTCCAGCCATTTAAATTTGTTTTGAAGTGACTTTGATTTAAAAAATGTGCCCTTTTATGTTTGCAGATGTTGCCTAAAATTTCAATAAATGTACCAACAACATCAGCAATGTCTGGCTTATTTCTTGTGTTTCTCTAATATCTTATAAAGAGGAAAAATTCATGTTTTAAATTCTAAGTCTTTGGAAAAGGTACAGGGACTAAAAAATAAACCAGGAACTTTTGTTGGTTGACCGTTAAATTGTTTGAGTTTTATATCGTCGTTGTCATTCTAAAACGTCGTAACTACAGCTTGAGTCAAGCTGTAGTTACGACGTTTTAGAACGACAACGACGATATGTATTCTGTCTCATAATTAATTGCAATCGTATTACCAACGTTTACAAAAAACATCTTTATCAATTCGTTTTAATTCACAAATCCCTGCCTAGTCACAGGTCAGGTCGGCATGACTATAGACAATATATTTTTGAGCCCAAGATTTAAATTACTGATACCAAGGAAGCACGTGTCTTTGTGATCTCCGATGTGATGTTCAGAGTGGCTTAAAACCGATACAATTAAGAGATGAAGAGAACATTTTTTTGTTTTCATGGATGTATGAAACGAAAAACTAATCACACTGTATGAATACGCGAAGTGTGATTAGGTTTTTCGGTTCATACCTCCTTGAAAACAAAAAATATTCTCTTCATTTCTTGTTATTTAATAGCATCGAGCGAAAAAAGCAATAACTCTACAGATATTTATACTTTTTTGTATGGGACTATTTAGTGCGGAAGCATACAAAATGACTGCGTGATCAAAATTTTGTTCATGGAGGTATGAATAATTTTTTAGGCCAACCAGAACGCCCGATTTGATAGACGAAACTAAATTATGATCGTATAGAAACTTTATGTCAAACGTGGTTTTCATTTCATAGGTCAAAAGCGATTATTCAGTTTTTCTTTGTTAGTGGCAGACTATAACTGACATAGGGGCCTACTTGTCAGATAAGACTAAAATGTAAAATACAATAAGACATGGTATGAACAACGGAGGGACGTAAACATAAAGAACGTAAATGAGCTAAACTTAACCCATCCCTAATATAAAATCTTAGCCAAATCCAAATTCAAAGAAGTTGCAGACGATAATTTTAAGTTGATGAATACTTAAATAGTATTATCTTTTGGGATAAAAACGTTAGAGATAATGAAGGAATTGCTTGTAACAAGCAATTTATTAATTTTCACAATATTTTCTAACGCTTTTATATTGAGGGGCGGAAAAGGAGGGATTATGTGAGGATGGGTTAAACAGTTGTTCACTTCCGACGATATACAATCACGGAGATATTGACTAGATGAATTCAATTAATAAATGTTTTGTAGAAACATTATAAAGTTTGATAAAAGGATTAATACAAATTAAAAGACGGGATGTGTCTTTATTTAAAAAGGAGATCGCCATTAACAACTTGTCTCAAATCCGATCGGGGCTGTCGGTCTAAGAATCAATCGACGAGTCAAATAATTTGTTTAGACACGAATTGAACAATAAACCCCAACATTGGCCAACATTTATGTGGAGCATGTTTGTTGATTTGGTGAATTAAACGTCGTATCTTTCTTGTTCAAGCTGCAATTACCGCGTTTAGCTCGCTAACCAACCATGTTACTTTTTTGGCTATACTCTCGATAAAATGTTTTATAAGGGTTAACAATTAAATTTGCATTTTGTTTGGCTAAGTTGCGATGCTACAGTTGAAGACCTCGTTACTAA
This sequence comes from Fragum fragum, assembly GCA_946902895.1. Lineage (NCBI taxonomy): Eukaryota > Metazoa > Mollusca > Bivalvia > Cardiida > Cardiidae > Fragum > Fragum fragum. The sequence continues at coordinate 51,665,886 of OX336367.1, read as the reverse complement.
ACGGTCTTCAAATCTTTAAACTTAGTTTACCAGTTTGAGTCCCTGATATCGCTCACCATAAATATTTTTTCGCACTGCGGCTCCTCTTGTTAAATTTGCGCCATGGTGATCATGTACTTGATGCCGAAAATGTTTTCAAATGTAATTCGGACGAACTCGAACTTGCAGGGGGAGGGGTTACTCCTACAACATCATGGAGCATTTGATTGAGATCATTTGTAAGCTCTCTCCCTCTCGACGGTTGGGCTCGAGCCCGTTACCTCAAGATCACCAGTCAAGCATGCTTACTACTATGCCATCGGGGCAGTTTTGGATTATTTTTAAGTTTGAAAACAATCTCCTTTCCCGGAAGGATATCAAAAGCGTTCCTTTCTTAAAGGGGTCGGATAGTTATTTGTGCACGTTGCTTATAAAATTATTATGGAATCCGAATGAATATCGTAAAATGCTTTCTTTAGAAGAGAGAACGCTTGGAATGTCTCATTTCTCCGCAAGATATCCAGAAATAGTGGTCCAGCACCATCTTGAACAGCATACTTCTTTTGAAATCTCAGGATTCCTCAATTACACTGATACTGTGAGCACCTAAAGCCCGTGACACAAAACTGTCGTCAAGTGGTACATGGACCTCCACTCGATCCCCTTTTCGTAACTTAGTAACTTTATAGATAACTCCGTCGTATTCTGGCCAGTCCTCGCTGAACGTAAATTTCTTTGAGAAGGTTTCAAGCGTAATGTGGTTTCCATGCTCGGGTCGATATTTTAAGTAGTAGCATAGGTCGGTAGTTCTGAAGCAGAATAAGTTTATTTTATGTACAACATGAAGGTCCTCATTCACCCTTACGTTCAAGTTCTGGTTTTTACGTCCCTGTGATTTTATAATTTGAGAAAACATTTTAGAAAAAGAAGAAATTGCTTGTAACAAGCAGTTTCTTCTTTTTCCACAATATTTTTTACCCTACCAAATGGTTAAATTTCAAATCAAATCTGGTTTGAATTTTCGTCTGCAAATTGAACAAATTGAAAATTGTCGTCTGCAGCTTCTTTGAATTTAGTCTAAAATTTTGTTTCGTGGGAATGCGTTAAACGATCACTGCTATAGAGATGCTGTCGGTAAACTCTATCAGTCTCGTTTGGGTATTTCATTCGTACACTTTAAAAGTTAGCCTTGTCACGCAAATTGATGCTGTACGTATCTAATAAATTCAGCTTTCATTTTCCATCATTTTCTTTTAACTTCTATTAATTTTTTAATACATGTGATAGAAATTAACTGCACTTGACGAGTGATATGTAATCTAACTAAGTAAAAAGTACATACTCGGTATAACCGAAAAATAGTTTAAAGACTTTAAAAAATGCAAATGGAAAGACTACTTACTGTGTTTGGTTTTCTTGTAATTGAGCTTTGAATTTGATCTCTACTCGTATGCTATAATAACCGGTCTCTTTATGCAGTATACCACTTTTTGTATCAAGTAGTTCTAAATTACCTTGAACTATCGGGAAGAACAGGTTACTGGATGACCATGAGATCAGGGACACTGAAACGAAAGCATAATGTCGTTGTCGTTCTAAAACATCGTAACTACAGATTCAAGATGTAGTTAAGCGGTTTCAGAATGACACATTACAATGAAGATGTAGTTAAGAGGTTTCAGAATGACACATTATAATGCCGCCCTAAAATCACTTTGTCGACAGGTCGATTGTAATGACAATACACAAATCGACGATCAGTAGTAAGATGTAGGGTATTTTACGCAATCAGTATAATTCTTAGAGACGCTTTGCGAACAAAATTTGGGGTAATTTCAGAGTTAAACAAGCGCAAACGACCACCTGATGTTTAACCACTATATCCATTTCATGCGTCAGCCTTAAAAATCCCTTCTTGTACATATCAGGAAAGTTGCAAACTCTGCCTGCAACTCAATCTCCTGTGTAACTTTACACACCTGATCAGATCACTATGATGTAGGCCTACCCTATGAAGCCTATTGATATCTGGAACATTCAATTGGAAAATATGATGGTGAACCCGGTTGGAAAAAGGACCTTGCGGCAAGAAAATACGACTAAAGGGGCATCTTTTTCGTTTACGATCTGTGAGCTACATCTTTGGCTCATTTCTTTAAACATTTTCTGGATATTTATAAATTCGTAGGGATGAATCTTGTGGAAGTGCTTTACTACTATAGCTTGTAATACTTTAAATACCTTGATTCAACTTTCAGGACTTAACCGGTTTGACTGACAGTGGCTGTATTCATTATTAAAGTACTGATATATCTAAAAGGCACGCAATTCTGAAAGCTTAGGAATAAGAACCAATAGAAAAAGTCAAATGTTAGATACACAACTAAGATAAAGAAAGGTGGTTAAAATGCAATGTATCAATATTGAATAGTTGAATTCAAAACCGAAATAAATTGGTCCCCGTTTCAAATGTAGATGTGTATTCTTTATACTAGCAAAAAGAGCATGAATAATACCTGATATCATTAAACTGTTTTACAATTCAGTATTATATGCATTTGGCGTGCACAACGTCGTAACTACAGCTTAAATAAAGGAGGACTCAATGCGTGTCAGTGTCAAAGCACGGCTACAGAAGATCTCAATACTTATGATTGTCAAAGCGCTACCATAGGAGGACTCATTGCGTGTAACTGTCAAAGCACTACAACAGGAGGACTCATTGCGTGCCAGAGTCAAAGCACTACCACAGGAGAACCCAATGCGTACCAGTGTCAAAGCACTACCACAGGAGAACTCATTGCGTGTCAGTGTCAAAGCACTGCTACAGGAGGACTAATTGCGTGTAACTGTCAGAGCACTGCTACAGAGGGACTCATTGCGTGCCAATGTCAAAGCACTGCTACAGGAGGCCTAATTGCGTGTAACTGTCAAAGCACTGCTGCAGGAGAACTCATTAGTGCCAGTGTCAAAGCACTACCACTGGAGAACTCAATGCGTGCCAGGGTAAAAGCAAAACCACAGGAGAACTTATTGCGTGCCAGTGTCAAAGCACTACCACAGGAGAACTCAATGCGTGTCAGAGTCAAAGCACTACCACAGGAAAACTCATTGCGTGTAACTGTCAAAGCACTACCACAGGAGAACTCATTGCGTGCCATTGTCAAAGCACTACCTCAAGAGAACTCAATGCGTGCCAATGTCAAAGCACTACCACAGGAGGACTCATTGCATGTAACTGTCAAAGCACTACCACAGGAGAACTCATTGCTTGTAACTGTTAAAGCACTACCATAGGAGAACTCATTGCGAGTAACTGTCAAAGCACTACCACAGGAGGACTAATTGCGTGCCAGTGTCAAAGCACTGCCACAGGAGGCCTCAAATCGTGCCAGTGTTAAAGCACTACCACTGGAGGACTCAATGCGTGTCTGTGGCAAAGCACTACCACAGGAGGACTCATTGCGTACCAGTGTCAAAGCACTTCCATGGGAGAACTTATTTCGTGTCAGTGTCAAAGCACTGCTACAGGAGGACTCAATGCGTATCATTGTCAAAGCACTACCACATGAGGACTCAATGCTCGAACAACTAGAGAAAAATTGTACTTTACAAAAAGGGAAACATTATAATTTGTTTTTGTAGTCTTTAAATAGGTTTAAAGGCTTTATGGATCTCGTAGGGAAATTTTATCATAAGAAGGAATCCTGAAACCTTTGGTAAATTTTTTACATGCGCCTCTGCCAATAAGTTTGGAATAGGGCACAAGCCCGACATGGAGGGCGTTGTCGAATAGAGAACCTTTGAAATTAATCCCCGTTTTTCGTTCGGCATAGCTTTTCAAAACTGGCTTTTAGGCCTGTTCTGAAATAATTGATCGGGGTCTATAAACAAGAAGAACGAAGATTTCAGAATTTCTTTTGGTGAGAAATTCTGTCCATACGAGAGCCTTTAAATCTATCAACATTATACTTACTATATTGATGTGCTTCCGACTTTACAAGTCCTTCACTCTTTACATACAAAATGGATCTCTTCTTTGTTGCCATAGATTCGACCAGCTCTCGGATTTCGTCTGGAATACGATATAAAATCTGCGGCGTAACCGTTCCGTTTTGCGCTTTCCGAGAAGATTGCGATATATTTTGTATGGCGTTATGGATCTGCCGCAAGTCATGTGACGTCTTTCTTATTTCTGAAAGCAAATATGGTAAAAACGCATCTAATTTATAAGTTGACGTAAATAAAACCTCGTTAGACGACGCTCTAAATGACGATGCTCCCCGTAGCAACTTTGAACAAAATTCGATGGACTTTAATCGCTATCTATCATTGCTAAATTGGATAGTTATTTGATTGCAGTTACTACCGACATCTGTTAGTTTGAAATCCTTCTTTATTTTTTCCCCGAATAAGTTGTTAGAAAAAACGAGTTTTAGGTCCGGAAAAAATACTCACCACTCTGCAGATTAGAAACTTTCACATCAGTGTACTGTAAAAGACAAAAATGTATGTTTTAGAAAAAAGTTAGAGAAGATGCAGTTACGATGTTTGACCCTTTCCTGTACAATCACTGGTTTTTACGTCCCTGTGATTTTATACATAAGAAAACATTGTGGGAAAAGAAGAAATTGCTTGTAACAAGCAATTTCTTCTTTTCCCACAATATTTTCTACCCTGTTGGTTGTTACTTTTCATGTTGCACCCACTTTTAGTTGCCATCTGCAACTTCTTTCAAACTGGACAGGTCTAAAATTTTGAAAACGGGATAGTTAAGTCGCCAACCCAACAAGAATGCTCAACATATATGTCGGAGTTCAAAGTAACCTCGGAGCTATGTGAATTATTTGATTGATCATCAATCAACAGATCGCTGTCCACGCCCACTGAGCTCCAACAGGAAGTTCCGCTTTGATATAAAACGGCGTTATTTTACAAAAAAAAAATAACGTCAATAGCATGTAACAAAAAAAATCAAATGGGTGAATGGCGACCAAAACGTAGAAACTACACCATAAAAGGCTGTAGTTACTACGTTCTAGTAGCTAAACAAGCAAATTAGCTTCAGATTAATGTCGGTCAATTTTGGGAATAACTTTCGGTATTAAAGAATGATTTGATTGATTGATTGATTCTTTGATTGACACTCGCGATTCGTAAGTAGCAACCAGAAAAGTAAAACACGATATGACATAACGTTGTGAGTAATGCCGTTCATAACATTCGGACTATGCTTCAAATAAGTTTTACCAATTAAATCGAAATCCCACTTTTCTACGCAATAGAGAAAAATATCTTTGCCCATTAAAAGACGGCAAGATTTTAGACGTGTCCAAATTTGAAAGCAGTTGCAGACGATAATTTAAAGTTTATGAAGTTTTAGATTTTTTTCCACTTTCTGGGTAGAAAACATGGTGGAAAACAAAGTAATTACGTGTTGCACGCAATTCCTTCATTGTCCTCAATGTTTTCCTAGTTGGTTTTTTTTTTGGGGGGGGGGAGTGTCCAAAAGCGTCATTGTGGAGAAATGTATTAAGACAGTATTGTGGGAAAAGGCTGTCACAAAGAATTTCTCTTATTCTCACAGTGTTTTATACTCTATCTAACATTACCTTTCAATTAACGCCTACTTTTAAATGCGGTCTGCCTCTCCTTTCTATTTGACCTATGTTTTAGTCTAGTAATTTGATTTTACATCTTATACTTCTGCAACCCATGAATATACTCACAAATTTAAAAGTGCGAAGCAATGTTAAATAATCATCGAAACAGCACTCGTCTAATGGAACATTCTCTGTGACGTCACCATTCCATGCCCATTCGTCAATATAAGCCCGAAGTAAAGCGCAATCAAAGCACAATCTTTCCATTTTCAACTCCTCTTGTTGCATTTCTAAAGTCGTTGTGGTTGTTTCTGTGTTTTCACTTTGACTAGGTTTAATTGGAGTCACGGCTGTTGTCTTATTGACCGCGATGCTAACTACTACCGACGAAGTAACGCTAATAAAAACTACAGAAACAAGATACATTGTTTCCCTTTTTGTTAAGTACAATTTTCCTCTAGTTGTTCGAGCATTGAGTACTCCTGTAGTAGTGCTTTGACACTTACACTCATTGAGTCCTCCTGTAGCAGTGCTTTGGCACTGACACGCATTGAGTCCTCCTGTGGTAGTGCTTTGACACTGACACGCACAATTCCTGACTCTGTCCCTATGTTCCATAGATATTTGATTGTAACAATCCCTGACAACGTCAGTCATTACAGCATATGCGGAGTCATCCGAAATACTTTTAACGGCTGTTTCTCCGCTAGCGTCTGTACTCTTACTGTTCTTCCTCATGGTGTGGTAGGGAAGTCGCTCAAGGTCTGAAAATTAAACGGAACATTAACTTCTGACTACAGTACGGTTCACCCGTCGCAGCTGTAGATCAAAAAAATTAATAGACCAACCAAACCATGCATTAAAACCGGAAGTGAACGTTGGACACCATCAATATGTCAAGCCATTCTGTTGGTTCGGAGATTTAAACGTCGCAACTACGGTTTCTCCTTTTCCTTTTCTTTTTTCGAATTGGACCAGTCTAAAATTAAAAGGGTTAAATTTTTCCTGTTATTGTCAAAGTTGCAAATTGATAATGGGGTAAATTTAGAAAGGTTTTATGTTTAAGGAACGAAGAGAATTGTTTTTATAAATCATGCAATCAGGTAAAACAAAGCAAGTATTGTACTAGTTTGGAGTAATTTTTTACATACACAAATGTACAAAATAGTTGCATGCTTAAAATAATGTTCATGGAATAAAGAAAAAGAAACTTCAGCCAATCGAAACGCTTTAATCTTGATTGGCGAAGCTGAAATTAAAACATTCCAATGTTTGAAATCACTTTTCACTTATCATAGCAAAAGTAGAGACGTCTAATAAAATATAACAAAAACTTGTCTTCACAATGAATCTGCTAAAACTATTAGTAAATCGATTCCCACACAACGAAATTTTAGACTGGTCATAATTGAATCAAGCTGCAGACGATGATTTCAAGGGGTTTTGTTGTTGTTGTTGTTGTTGTTGTTGTTGTTTTCTCCCCTTCTTCTTCTTCTTCTTTGGATAGAAAGCATTTTGGATAAGTCTGTGAAGTAGACGTATCTGCTTAAATACAACGTCTCTCTTAGGCCATTCTACGGAGACGATTCTAATGAGATCCAACAACATAGGATTAGGTGATAATTTTGCAACAACTTAAGTCTGCATACGAATCGAACCCTAGTATAATATGTCGAGACAAGGGCATTAACCGAGCTTCAATTAGGCATCCACTTTTAGGCCGTCAGTTGAATTGCGGCTTGCTGTAAGTTTATCGTATTAAAGCGATATTCAGTAAGAGCATTCGACTCAAATACAGAGCCCTAGAATCGCTCAAAAATCCTGATCGTGTAGTTAATTTTGAGGAAGTTCCGATCCTCAGTTGTATGAATTGTATGAATTGTGGGTATTTACTAAAATATCATTTCAAAGATTTACCATATGCCCACTTAAATATCATTTCAAAGAATTACCATATGCCCACATAATTCCGCTTGATTCGGAATACATTGTGGGAAATGAAGAAATTGTTCGTGACAAGCGATTTCTTCGTTTGCCACAATGTTTTTTTTTAATTACAATCTTTCAATTTGAAATAGTCTCATTCATTATGTGAGAATGGGTTATAATCGAAGGACAGTAACACGATATATTCAATTCACATATTTTTGGCGATCCAATATCTAAACCATTCCCAGATAATAAAATTTTAAGTTTTAGTCCAAATTCAAAGAAATTGCAGACGACAATTTCAAATTGTTATCTTCTTTTAATCTTTGTCTTTCCAAGTTGGAACAATGTGTAAAATACAGAAATTGCTGGTAAAAAGCAATTTCTTCATTTTACACATTGTTTTCCAGAACTATTTTAGGGGAGTAAAATGGAAAGAATTGTGTGCGAATAGATTAACTAGGGTAAGACAAGCATTTAGGCCAAGTATGATGATATTTGAAGCCAAAATGACGGCCATATACTAATAAAAAAAACAATGTCTAAGATTTGATGTGGTGGCCTTAATTTCATCCAAATTCGGCCATTATCGAATCTGTCCATGATTTCAAAATAACGAATATTCTGACTAAGCTTGAAGTAATCTGAGCCAAATAAGAGAAGGGCTTTCTAGCAAAGAGGGCCGCCGTTATAGCACAGTCGGTAGCGCATCAGACTCCTGATCTTCAATCACAGGATGTCATGGGTTCGACACCCGGCGACGGCACATATCCTTTCCGACATTTGTCTCTCACCAGTGGGTGGATAATCGTAAACCTAAGTGGGAAAGCAGCAGGAGGCCAGGAAAGGATGTAGTGGTTGTACTAGTGTGAGAAATACCAGGAATCCATTGTTAGGTACTCCAGCCGCCGCGATATGACTGAAATACTGTTAAACCCTATTCAAACAATTTATGCAAAGAGGATTGTTGATCTTTTTCGATCACATGATATGGTAGTATAGATTTTCACCATGCATGACCCAATATTGACCAGATATTACAGATACAAACAGTCTGGCAAAGTTGGGAGACAAAGAACAAATATTTTATTATAATTTATAAGGCCACCGTGCGGTGTTATATAACAAAAGCTCTCATTGTAGTATTCCAGCATTCTGTCAGAGAGATCTCTAAATATGCTCGTTTACATGTGACGATCAATTCCATCTTAATCACACTAATCAAATGCATACCTTGTACCAACATTTGTATTGAATTCTATATCGAAAAACCTTAAAATATGTTCCCGTTGTATTATGAATTGACGAATCGCGGGCCCCGCCCACTTACTTCGTTGACCCCGCCCATGGACTCAGACAGGAACTTCTGCTTTGATATTTAATCCTTTCCTGTTCAAACCCGGGATTTCAAGTTGCCATGAATTTATACTTGAGAAAACATTGTAGAAAAAGAAGAAATTGCTTGTAACAAGCAATTTCTTCTTTTTCCACAATATTTTCTACCCTATTGAATGGTTATTTTTCATATGAATCCCCTTTTAATTCTTGTCTCCAATACCTTTGAATTTGGACAGGTCCATGATTTTGCAAAACAGGAAAGGGTTAAAGGCTTTATTTCGACAAAATAAGTAGCCAGTAGCATGTTACAAAGAGGAATGGTTGGTTGGCTGCCTAAACGTCGTAACTACAGCTTGAATAAGCTGCAATTACGACATTTTAGTCGCTAACCGAAAAAAAACTCTTAAAAATGGCGGCCAATGTCGGAGCTAAAAACTCACTTCTGCTGTAAGTGAGTGTGTAGATTAGGTCGACTGAATATTTGATTGACTGCCACAACTGGTCAATTAAAGATATATAGCTTGTATCTCATTCTACTTCCTGCTTTTGGAATTTGGAAACGAAAACGACCGCTTAAATGACACAAATCACCAACCAAATATAAACACTATCGGTAGATAGGGAGACGGTCTCATAATATCGAAGAAGTCCAGGGATTTGAGTTCGAACCCCGGCCGAGCCGCTTGTCACGTTGGTATATCAAGACACTTCAGCCTATTTCTGGTAATACTCCATAAGAACACAAAAAGACCGAAAGATCGTTAAACCCATTCCCACACAATGGCGGTTTTTGATACCCTTCAAGATAAAAAGATAAAGGATTGGCAAAAGCATTGTCTATAATGAAGAAATTGCTTATTACAAGCAATTTCTGCATTTTCCACAATCTTTACTACTTAGAAAGACAATGGTTTTAAAAATGTCAACAACTAGAAATTGTCGTCTAAATTTTCTTCATTTTCCACTATGTTTTCTACCCATGCAAAAAGTGGGGGAATCTAACCTTTCATAAATTTCAAATTGTCGTCAGCAACTCCTTTAAATTCGGCTTGGTCTAGAAATTGATCATGTGGGAATAGGTTTAACAGTTCTAATATAAATTGGATAGGGAAAATTATATCCTTACTTTCAAAGTTCTTATTCACTTTAAATGCTGATATTTAAGTAACACTTGTATAATTTTCTTTAAGTCCGGATGCAAACTGTAGATGCAAAACTATCAAATCCAGAGTAATAGTGCTTATAAGTACTTAGATTAAGTGTATTTCGGTTTGTGGGTTTCTAAGAAGTCTTTAACCCATTTCCACACGACAAACTTTTAGACTGGTCCAAATCGAAAGAAGTTGCAGACGATAATTTCAAGTTGATGAAATTTGAAATTTTTTCGTCTTGTTGGATAAAGAAAACATTGTGGACCCAAGCGATTTCTTCGTTTTCCATAATGTTTTCCGTAATTTTTTTCTTGGGGGGGGGGGGCTAAAAATTGAGATATTGTGAGGGAGGGAGTTGACATAAAATGCTAAATCCCTAACCAGACGATAAACTTTTAGGCTGATGGACATTGAAATAAGTTGCGGACAATTTTTCAAAGGGGGTTTCAATTGGAAAATAAGTTCCAAAATTGCATTTTACAAGCAAATTCCCCTTTCCAATAGTTTTCCATGATCATTTCATTTCGGGCGTCAAAAGCGGTGTTTTGGGTAATGGGCAAAGGGCGTTTAGAGAAATTGACGGACTTCTGGTGCCGCCCACTGAGCTCCGATGGTTCGACTTAGATATTTAAAACGGCGATACTTTGCAAAACCTATTGCTCGTAACATGTAATGTCAAAAAGTAAAACATAAATGCCAGCCAATGTAGGAGTTCAAATTTCACTTCCGGTCTAACTTGATAATTTGATTGATCAATCGATTATTTGATTGCGATCCGTAAATTCAGGCCATAATTACATTAATTGAAACAACCTAAATTTTTCAGTAAACGTTGAATAAATATCGGTTGGTGTTCATAGATTAATCATGATGAGTTACACTTTCTTGTTCTATATTACACGGAGTTTACAATACTTGTTGAATATTGTTATGTGACCAAACGGTGATGACTTTATGGTACACATTTCTTAAAATACCAGAATAATAACACCGTATTAGGATGAAAGTAACAGTACTAGGAGATCCCGATAGTCTCAGTTCGAAAATCTGATGAATTATGATTTTTCTGTATTTAACCCATTCTCACACAATCCCGCATTTTTACGCATCTCGAGAAAAAGGCTTTGGAAAACATTGTGAAAATGAAAAAATTGCTTTACACAAGCAATTTCTTCTTTGTCCATAATGTTTTCTTCCCAAAAAAGACAAAAAAAAGGAGAATTCCTTCAATTTGCAATTGTCCTCTGCAGCTTATTTGAGTTTGGAACAGTCTAAAAATGTGGTGTGTTGGAAAAGATAAGGGCTGGACCCCCGCTCAAAGCGAAATCCTCGTCGGGTTTTGGAAATAGCTTTACATTTTGAAGCCCTTTTAACGCGTAAGAATTCCCGAAAGCATGACTTTTCATTTTCGGAAAATCTATTTAGAACTCGCTGCCAATAAAAAACATGTGTAAATGTGATTTAATAGCATTAAATTACACACCAGATATTACATTTTCGGAAAACAGATCTTGACCTACATTTTAAGACAGGACGTACCTGTATCGTTTGCCATATCACTTGTTAGTAACATTCGTTATAACGTCTTATATTTCGTAAATACACTTTTTATACTGCTAAAAGTTGGTTTAACCCCATTCAATAAATCAATCTTTAAATGGATATCAAGTACATCATGAGTAATGTTAACTCTCGTTTTCTCTGCGGTTTCCGCGAAATTATTCATACAAGTCAGAACGTTCCCCGAAAAGTTACAAATGCATCGACACATGTAACAAGCGATAATAAGATACCCGTATGCAGTGCGTAGGCTCGTGTATCGGATTTTTTAGGGGGTTGTTTCATAAGCCCCCTTATCACCGCTGATAACATGTGAGCAAATGAAAGTTGAGTTTTACGAAATTTTAAAACTTAAACAGTATTATAATTTCGATACAATTTTTAAGCTATCAAAGCGTCAGCTTAAGTTAACAGACCAAATTTTGAAGTCTTCTCAAAGTTCAACAAGTGCAAACTGCCACTGGAGGCTTAACCACTAAGTCCATTGAATGCCCACGCCATTAAATGTAGTTCTTATGTTTTTCAGGAATATTGCAAACTCTATTCAAATTGTAGGGAACTCTTTCAAAAGCATGCTATTTAACCTATTCCGGCTCAATCCGCTTTTCAAGCATCCCAAGAAAAAACATTTGAAAAAACATTGTGGACAATGAAGAAATTGCTTGTAACAAGCACTTTCTTCATTATCCACAATGTTTTCTATCCTACAGAGGAAAGACTTTCTAAATTCCACCAATTTAAAGATGTTTTCTGCAACTTTTTTCCAGTTTAAGATTTTGAAATGTAAATGTTGAAATGGTTTAACTCATGTCTTACTTTAACCTCGTTTGATCTGTGTAACATTTGACAAAGAATGTAACTTAACAAAACCATGCTTTGCTAGCTTACAGTACTGTCAGTACTTTGATTTAGTTTTAGGGTAGAAAATACTGTCGACAAGCGAAAGAATTAATCCAGGTCTGCCCACTAAGTACGCTCGGCCTGACAAATACTTATTTTCCGACAGCCCCTTGTTAGTCCCTATTCTAAAAATGGCTAACAATAAACAAGTTTTGATGTTAGAAATAACAAAATAATACAAAACTATTCTTAGTAATCATCAATTTTTTTTCAAGGGCAGATTCTTGAAGAAGCAACATGGAAAGTTTCAGTTCATTACAATTGAAACTGTGTGGGGTGCAAATACAAAAGTGTTCTTTGAGCTATTTGGCTAAGTCAAGGGAAAATATTTCAAAGTCACTAGAGGGATCCAAATAAAAGTAATTTCATTTACAACCAGGCATAATAGAGATTCAGTGTGGAAAGTTGTAGTTCGTTGTAATTGAAACTGTAGGAGGACTTGCAAAAACAATAATAAGTTTTTAGGGCTAATTGGCCAAGTTCAGACAAATAATTCCAAAACCGCTTGAGGTATCTAAATAATAATGGTCTCATGCACAACTAGACACCATAGAGATTTATTGTGAAAAGTTTCAGTACATTCCAACTGAAACTGTAGGAGGAGTTGCGCACACAAAAAAAGTGGTCTTAAGCTATTTTGCAAAGTCAAAGGCAGATTATTCCAGAACAGCTTGAGGTATCCAAATATTAATTGTATTATCAGCAACTAGACATTATAGAGATTCATTGTGGAAATTTTCAGTTCATTGCGAATGAAACTGTAGAAGGTGTTACGCACATAAAAGTGCTAACGGACAGACAGACAGGCGAACGGACGGGCAGACGACCAGGACCATAAGATTATACAACCCTTCTGGCGTATAAAATTCATTAGACTGGAAAGAAACTCGAACTTAATCAGTAACTCGATTTTATGGACTATCAGCGTAAAAAGTCCGGAAACTGATCAACCGGACTGTCTGATGTACGGACAGATGAAAAGACGGTCGGATGGAGTGCAAACCTAAATCACAATTCGGCTTCGACGGTTCGGGACTAAATGAATTTATAAGCTACTGCTAAACCTATTACTAGACGTTAAATTAGACTGGTCCGAATTCAAGAAGTTGAAAATTATATTTTTTAAGGTTTACGGTATAGACAACATTGTGAATAAAGAAGCAATTTCTCTTTTTTCCACAATGTTTTCCAAAGTTTTTTTCTTTGGAGCGTCGAAAAGTGTGGAATGGATTAACCATGTGTCAAAACATTCAGTCTTAGATAAATTCTCAGTAGCGCTGCCCATTTAGAGTTCCTTGAACAGGTACACATAAATTATATTGTCTTTTTGTGTGTGTGTGTGTGTTTGTTTGTTTGTTTGTTTGTTTTGTTTGTTTTTCCGTTGGGTGTACTCTTTGAGAATTTGCCCAAATTGTTTTTCTTATATACCATTGCAGGCTCGCGAACTTTTAAGAAATTAAAATGTTAGAACTACACTTCCTGTAACATTTTCCCTAAAATTTAGCATGTATCTTAGGTCCAATATCACTAAATTATACTTGTTTTTGCTATAATCATTATAGTACTTTTCTTGGCATTGCCTAAAGCATTATTACTATTATCATTTATCGTAAATATTTTTGTTATTATAATATTGTTATTATTAACAACTTGGCATCGTTCAAAGTATTATTACCATTATCATTGTTACTATTACTATTATTAATTATTTCATTATTTTAAATGTTGTTGTTGTCGTCGTCGTCAGCATCGTCATTATCATTTTTTTTCTTATTATTGGTTATGTTATCAGTACTGTTAGTAGTAGTGGTAGTATCAGCATTTTGCCCTTTATAGATAAGGAATAGTTAAACGCTAACATACCAGTGACCCTTTCAATTCCAGTTGTTGATATATTCTATACTAAAAGTTGCGCGTATGATTATAAAAAGCTCAATTTCTAAATTTAGAACTAGGGAAAAACCATCTCCCATACCATTTCTTACTTCCCTCTTTTATGTTACGGATTTTTCAACATTTCTTACTTCCCCCTTTCTTAGATTAACGTAAAAACTCAAAGTACTAGCATATTTTTGTAAATTAATCTTCTTTGCCAAGGGTTATCGTGATAAATAAACGAGAAATAAAGTAACCTAGGAGTAACCCAGTAGTAAACCCATTACAACGTGACAAAATCTTAGTCAGGTTCGAATTCAAGGAAATGCAAACGGCACTTTTCAAGTTGGTTTAATTGTTTCAATGAAGAAATTGCTTGTAACAAGCAATTTCTTCATTGTCCACAGTATTAATTTTCATGAGCTTTTTCCTAGAGATGCTTAATAGGCGGAATTGTGTTGGAATGGTTTAAATAGCATGCTTTTGAAAGAGTTCCCTAAAATTTGTATAGAGTGTGCAAAATTCCTGAAAAACATAAGAACTACTTTAATGGCGTAGGCATTCAATGGATTTAGTGGTTAAGCAACCTGTAGCAGTTTGCACTCGTTGAACTTCGAGGAGACCTCAACATTTTGTCTGCTAACTCTAGCTATCAAAGTTGACCCTTTGCAAGCTAAAAACGAATAAATCGGGTTTTGATGTGTATCAGAATCAACTTTTATTTCATTTTCTTTATCAAAAGACATTGAGGAACAAGCGGAACATCGTCGATATGCGACCTAAATGACGTAAAGGTCCATGTATACAACTTATTATAGCTCTCTTTTGAAGACGAAAGATTTATTAAGTCTTTGTTTGTTTGTTTGTTTGTTTGTTTTGTTTGTTTGTGTGTGTGCGCGCACGTGCGTGCATGCATTCGTGAGTGAATGAGTGAGTGATTGTGTGTGTGCGTTTGTTTGTTTGTTGTTTGTTTGTTTGTCTGTTTGTTTGTTTGTTTGTTTGTCAGATTTCTATCGCTGTTATTGACTGAACGCTGGCCTCGCCCCTTGGTCCTAGACATGTCAGTGAGGTAATAAGTTTCATTTTTTGTAAAGTGTGTGGTCATGGGCACATGATTAAAATGCAAGTCATTGGTTGGCGACCTAAACGTCGTAACTACAGGTTAATTGACCAGCAAGAAGGCTTGATAAAATGTTTGAGTTCAAAGCCCATCTCCAGGCAAAATCACAGTGGCGATCGACGGATCGCGGCTGTCAAACAAAGAATCAATAGATTAATCAGATCATTCAGTTAGACCATGAGTAACATTTGAACTCCGACACTGGCTTGGATTTTTTTTTTTTTTTTTTTTTTTTTTTTTTTGCGAGTTAAACGTCGTAACTACAGCTTATTTAACTTGTCGTTACTACTTTTTTGTTGCATGTTAAAGGCAAAAATTTCGTTAAATATCGAAGAGGAACTTTCTGTCAGATTTCGCGTGACCAGCGGAGAAAGTAGGCAGGGACAGCCATCCATTACTTTTCATAGAATTTCAGAAAGTTTACCTGTTGTCAAGCTGAAAATCTGTTTCCGCTTTCAACAATCTTTCAGTTATATCACGGCGGCTGGAGCACCTAACAAAGGAATCCTGGTATTTCTCACACCAGTACTACCATTACATCCTTTCCTAGCCTCAAGCTGCTATCTCACATAGGTCTACGATTATCGACCCATTGGTGAGAGACAAATAGTCGGAAAGGATGAGTGCCGCCGTCGGGAATCGAACCCGGGACCTCTTGATTGACAGCCCGACGCGCTACCAACTGCGCTGTGACGGCGGCCCCTGAAAATGTGTCCTTCCCTTATGAAAAAAGAAAGAAAAGACAACACAAATACGGCCTGAAAAGCTGATAGTTTTTTTTTTTTTTTTTTTTTCAAAATCTGTAGTAAAGCATCGTTAACTCTTTCCCGTTAAACCCCTGATCGTAACGTCTCTGTATTATTATACTTGAGAAAACAGTGTGTAACAAGCAATTTCATTTTTTTCCACAATATTTTCTATCATACTGGATGGTTATTTTTTAATTATGCTAACGTTATAATGTCGTCTGCTATCCCTATCAATTTGGGCAAGTCTAAAATTTGGGATAGACAGTAAAGGGTTAAGACGAATTTGGCCTAGTAGTTTTGATATAACTCTGCATTATACCTTAGATCTCCATAGCCTCTCTTAACGAATCAAAATAATTTCGAGTTTTAATCGAGGTTTATCAAACACGGTCACCATGCCGCCGTTATCAAGAACGTTTGACGTAATCGAGAAAAGAAATCGTAACCTTGGATCTTCACAACTCAGATTTAGAACTTTATTGCAGTAATGAAGTCCAACATTATAGTTCATCAAAATATAGCATCGTCGTTTAACCCTTTCCTGGTTTTTTAAATTTTAGACTAGTCCAAATTGAAGGTGGTTGCAGAGGACAAAGACAACTGGATGCTATTTGAAATGAACCCATCCTTTGTGGTAGAAAATATTGTGGAAAAAGGAGAAATTGCTTGTTACAAGCAATTTCTTCTTTTTCCGCAATGTTTTCTCAAGTATAAATCACAGGAACGTAAAATCCCGTATTTGAACGGGAAAGGGTTAACCGTGGACCTTTAATTATGGTACGATAAACAAATCAAGTGAAGGGGATATAGTGATAACTACGGAAAACTGTTAGGGCCATTTTTACTAATGCGATGACCAAGTGTCAGCTGGATAGGTCACAGAGAACAAGCTTACAATGGTGTTATGACGAAGGCGAGATCGGAAAATAACAATGACGTCAACGCGACACAATCTCCCGATCGCGTTGCCCACTCCCGCGCTGCTGTAATATCGTTATTTTACTCTCGAGACCAGACCATTCAACTCTCTGGATCTTGGTTTTGTAATTTCTCCCGATATGCATGCTGAATGAACAATTTATGTGTATAACTTTATATATATAGTTATCGGTCTGCTTACTCAAGCTATTTTTCCCTATCATTCTCTCAACGCTTCTGCATGTTAGATACAAAACTTTTCAGATTCTGTAACAAACTAAGTTTAAGTCTGGAGTCGACGATAGAACGGTTTCACATATTCCTCTAAAGAACGATAGATTATTTTTGGGAAGAGTGAATTTCTTTTGAAAACGAAACGACGTTATTAGGACGTCGCTTATTTGAACGGGACATGTATTTTTTTTTTTTTTTTTTTTGGGGGGGGGGGGGTACTCTGTCAACGACTCTTTCCTCGAGGCAAACTTATAAACGGACACTTGATTAGTCTAACGTTTTGAATTAAAAAAACATACAATTATAAATAAAATGCCAACCTATAAGATAACCTTGGCAGTGCCGGGTAAGTCGTCATCAAATTTAACCGTTTCTATTAAGGGGAAATGGGTAGAGAGTGAAGAAAACACTATCCCATCCCCGCCCCCCCCTGACCCCTGTTCCTTCAATAAAAAGAAAATTTGCAATTTGGGGGGATATTTTTTTTGGATTTCGACTACAATTGCATTAATCGTGAGTTCCTGCAATTTCAACGGATAAGCATTTATATTGTTGTTGGTGGTGAGGTGGTGGTGTTGGTGGTTGTTTTACTTATTTAGGGTCTATTTTTTCGAGATTTCTCTTTCCCTCTTAACCAGAACAGAACAGAACAGAACTTTATTTACATCCATATACAAATCAGTGTACAACATGGACAAAAATCAAATACACATGGAGTAGTACTATTTTGGTTCCGATTCAATCTACAAATTCTATGAGCATTTATTTTCTGTAGGGATAGATTCTCTGGTATAAAAGGTAACTGAATGATTTATGATCGAAATGGGAATAAACGAATATCGCTTTGGTCCGAGCGCCTCGCAACCACACCTTATAACAAGCTGTTATTACGAAGCCCTCGGGAAAAATTTGGACAGCTGTAAACCCCCGCTTCAAAGTCTTGATCCTTCAAATTAGTTTTTAAAAATTCGTGTCGTTTGAATTGAACCTCAACCCAGAGCAAAACAATTTTCATTCCTCAGCGAGTAGAAAAATAACCACAATCCTATAGTTAACAATGTTTAATAAAGGGAATGGCCGAATCTAAGTTGTGAAAACTTGTTGAGACCCCTTTTGTTTGGTCTATTTGTATTTTCTCTCAATGCATATCATGTTTACAGATACACATACATGTATATATGAAAGAATATGTTATAACTAATTTAACCTCAACATGCAAGGGTGCTTCCTCGGCTAACTACTACGACAGGGGTCGACACTAACATTGTCCCGGGATCCCGAGGATCCGTGAAATTCGGAAGGGACCCCAGCTATCTCAGGCTAGGGATTCTGTCAGGATCTTTCAATATTTCTCCAGTACAACATATCTTAATGTATCAACTAATGCTCCTGATTTTTTGTTTGTTTACTTTTGTAGAAAACATTGTGAATAATGAATAAATTGCTTGTAACTAGCAATTTCTTCATTTTCTACAATGTTTTCCAATGTTGTTTTTTCTTCAAGTTGGGCTTATGGCAGGATTGCATGTGAATGAGTTAATGTATATCAAGGTGGGATCCCTGATTATCTGGAGGGAACCCTGAAGTAATAACTAGGGATTCCCGTTGGATCCCATTGAAACAAAGTTAGTGTCAACCCCTTTCTATAGGGTACTTTGAAAACGTTTCATCACCCAATTTAGGAAGGAATTAAGAGTTAAGTGTGAAACTACCTAGGGAACCATGTGAAATACTGATGACATGTTTACAAACATTTCCCGTATTTCGAATGTTCTTGCACCAGAAAGCAAATCTTTTAACATTTTTCAGCAAACATTTACTAAGTTTATGGATAAGTCACAACAAACAGCATTTTCTCTTTTTTGTCCAAGAAAATAGCATAAAGAGCCCCATCGTGATATTTTCAACCATATCACATGCACGTGATGTGCAGTCTCGAAAGCCACTATTGGCAATGATTATTCGCTTGTTCGGCTAAATAGGCTTTCTGGTTATTATCTATCTGTATAGCGTATAGTGGCTCTGTTTCTGTTCGGATACACAGGCTGATCTGTGTATTAATTTTGTACACAAGTGTAATTGGAGTTGTTGGAAATGATTGAAAAACCACGATATAACCTATTACAGACGGAATGGATTTTTTTACCAGATCTGGTTGGGTCGTGTCGGGACTTGGTCGGGTAATATGCACAATCATATGTTATTAGAAATTGTTAAAATTGCCCCACCTAGAAAATCAAAATGCCGCTTTTCATGGCCAACATGAAAAATCGTTGGAAAATATTGTGGATAATGTAACAAGCAATTTCTTCATTCTTCATTCTTCATTATACATTTTTTTTATACTAGAAGGCAAAAGATGTAATTTCATCAACTTAAAGGTGAGATATGCTCAGACATTTATTCACACTGAGAGTAATCAAAAACAATATCAAGCAACAAACCACAAGAACGTGATTTAAGACCAGAATATCTGTTTCATGAGATTCTCTGGCCTATAGGAATCGTAAGCTCTTCATGGAAATATCTCTCTGGTACCATTGTTGGTCGCTGTGTCAACCGTTAGCAATGAATGCCAATGTGAACGCAAGTTTGCCTTCATAATTTAAACCTGTCAGTTTTCTTCAGAATATCTGATCGGCGATTTTAAACTACTTTACACATTAATTGGTCCTTCTTCAGATTTCTTTCAGAAAGTATAATCCAATGAAAAGATTGCTTATATGTGAGTGGCTTATCTCCATGTATATGCAAATAGTATGTAATGGAAACTTATATGATATTCTCCCCTGAAACTATATGGGCCTACAGGCTAGATTTCACCCAAATTCAGATGATGAGTTTCTCCTTTGGATTCCTTGATGGGTTAGACATGATAGCCTTTGCTTGCCAGACTTTTTTGCATGATCGGGCTACTCGGCCAAAAGAACTTGTGTTACACAATATATACTCCCACATAAATTCAATAATTATTCTTGTTAGTACAAAGAAGACTCGTATGGTTCTCTAATATAATATGCCATTGTCGAAAATGATGTGTTACAATATTTTCTAGGTGTTGTTCCTTTGTAAAGAAATAATTTAGCCCACCAATGTTATATCCCGGTTTTTGGGAAAACAAGTTGTTCTACGGGTAAGGTTAAAACGGCTCTTCGACATATCTCAATGAAATTTTGATAGACGAAATTTATCTGCTTTTTCAATAGTAATTAATATCATTTTCATGATAAATGTTCTTGTAATCGTGTTAAAAATCACTAAAGATTTAATAAAATATGATCTATTCCCTATGTCCGACTTTGAAACATCGAGATTTGTCAGGCCATGTCGGGTTTTTTTTTTTTTTTTTTTTCTTTTTTTTTTTGTGTGTGTTTTTTTTTTTTTTTTTTTTTTTTTTTTTTTGGGGGGGGGGGGGGTAATGTCGAGAACGAAGGTATTGCTAGCGGATGCCAATGACGGAATTGAAACCACAAAAAGGCGTTTTTCGATGCAATCGACAGATAACGTTTTTACACGATGAATTCCGGTTCATTTCGAGGTTTTCTTCGCAGTCTTATTTTGCGTCTCGTTACGCGATTTTTTTTTCTTTTATTATCTTTCTTTTTTAAAGTTATGAAAGTTCATTACAAAATCAGCTGAATACCTTCTTACAAATGTATGAAAGAATCACTTTTGAACATTTGAAATTTCCTAGTTTTTTTTTTTTTTTTTTTTTTTTTTTGCAAGATCCGTTTTACGGTAAATAACGGAAATAAGATGTCTTCGTCTGCTTTTCTGTCTGCCTATTTGTGTACTTAATCCTTACCCATACAGTCACTTGTTTTCGCGATTTTATTTTTAAATGCAGAGGGAAACATCGTTTCTTGCTATCCTTTAAGATGATTATTTTAAGTGCTTTGATTCTTATATATTCTAATATATAATTTATTCGGTAGCGTTTCCACAGGCGCCCGTTTTCTTGTTTGTCCTATTTTCGACAATACAATAAAGTATAGATTTTTATAACTTAAACTGTCTTTGTTATGTTTTTATAAGGAAACCTCACAAAGAAAAATATATATTTTTTAAAAAAGCAAACAAGAATTATTGAAATCGCCTTACTTTAGTTCGTATATTGCATATCGTATACTCGCATATCTATGTACGAAATGCACCAATTTGTATCGAAAGCGCGCAAAACTTTTTTTTTCAAAGCATCCGTTTCACTTTTAGTAAACAACTAATATATAGAATTTCCATTGTTTTTAAACGGATTAGTTTCAAGTCGCGATAATATTATATGTTGAGTCTTACAGAACAATTATGTGCCTAACATTACGATGTAAGGCGTCCTTTTTGTTAGCTATATACAACTATATCTGATTCAGGAAGTTAATTACGTATCGGGAAGAAAGAGACATTGCGTATAAAAATGGCCAAAAATAGTAATGTGGCATTACTCATTTACCAATAATAAACCCCCAAAGAGATTACCCCCAAAGTTTGACATAATTTCCATATTGGTTTATCCATTTTTGAATATTTAGTATATTTTGCCTGAATCAATGGACCATTCGCTGGCCCCGCCTACTTAATAAGGATTATATCAATCCTTGCAAGACCTTCGCAGAACGCCTAATCGAGCATAATGCGCGTACTTTGATAAGAGGGCTACCAACAGGTCACAATTTTTCCGTCGATTCAAGGGGTCGTTTAAAGAATCGTGTACAATCAAAGGGAAACCAAACGGCCAAAAACACGAATGCCTTCTAATACGAACCCCATCCTCATGAAATAATCTCCATCGCGCATTTGAATGTTTGTGGATGGACTGTAAATAACCACGATCTTCGTTGTTCATTAATACGAGCTACAGACGCTGAAGTAATATCGATCTGTGAAACGCACTTGTCTGGTGACGCGTCAATTGAAATCGAAGGATATAAATGGTTCGGCTCGAATAGACTCGAAAAGAAAATAGGTCCGCTCCAAAAGGTTCAAGAGGGGTAGGGTTATTGATAAAAGATCACATTTTCAATGATTTTGAAGCAGAGGTCATCGATAAATCATATGAGGGTATATTAGGACTTAAATTCACACATAAACAATCAGAGTACTCACTGGTCGTTTTCGCTTGCTACCTCCCACCAGAAGCCTCACTCTGTGGAAGAAATGCCCAGTTATTCTTCGCGCACTTGCTCACACAGATTTACTTACTAGAAGAGTGTGATTCTATTGTGATCGCTTGTGATCTTAATAGCAGACTTGGCAAATTGCATGATTTTTGTGAAAGTGACACTTTACTACCGCGAATTCCGCTACACTTCACTAGCAACAAACACGGTCGAGATTTTCAAGATTTCCTTATAGACTCGAAATTCTGCGTTTTGAACGGACGTTACAATAACGATAACTATACGTGTATCTCGCAAAAAAGAGTTTCCGTTGTAGACTACTTCTGTGTTCCTCATGATTAACTGAGCAAATGCAAATCTTTCCAAGTGCTTACAGCTAACTCATTTATTGATAAATACAATTTACAAAACCAATTAGGTGAACGATCACGAACTCCAGATCATAGTGTACTTTTAATGCAATTAGAAATCAAGGGAGGATACTCGTCTCATAATGCAAAAGATCTACACGATAATGTCCCTTACAATAGACGGCATAAACTTAACAAAGTCCCACATTATTTCATGGAAAGCGACTTAACGCGATCAGCTTTAATTGAACTGATCTCAAAAATTGAAATCTCTCGGGAAACGCAGCAAAATGTTGACTTTCTTTACGATGATTTCTGTGAAATTATTGAAAATGAGCTCAAAAGTAGAGTGCCAATTTATAGTGCATCAGGTAGAACAAATAAGCGTTACAAGGTAAAGAGACCCTACTGGAATGAAACGTTATCAGAACTATGGAGAGAAATGAACGAGGCGGAACGAAATTTTATTACTTGTGCTGGACCAAAGAGAGCAAGAGACCATAAACGGTCCTTATTCAAAAATGCTCGTTCTAAGTTCGACAAATTATTACGGCGATCTGAAAGAGCGTATAGACAATCAGAAGCTATAGAAATAGAAAATATGTCATCAAACAATCTGAATATGTTTTGGGACAAGATAATTTTACTTGGACCAAAGAGAAATACACATCACATCCTTATTGAAATAGTCGATGATAACGGACAAATTGTGAACAACGAAAACGCTGTTTTCGACAAATGGAAAAATACGTTCATATTTTGCTCAGATTTTGTTGGTTAACATTGATAATACGAACAAATTGAGAACTTAAAAACTCCTAAAGAGAACACTCGAAACGGAAAAGTATCTACAGTTAAATCTGAGTAAATGCGAGCGGTCACTCTTATCACAGTTACGCTGCGGAATACTACCATTGAGAGTAGAAACTGGCCGTTATGTGAACGAACCGTACGAGGAGAGACTCTGTGTTATGTGTAACTCTAACGAAATCGGAAACGAGGTGCACTTTGTTGTTGACTGTAAAAGATACTGTGAAGAAAGACGCCTTTATCTTGGAAACTTAGTTAATAGTGAATACCAAAACCTTACTTCACTAGACAAGTTTCTTTATCTATTGCGTGAATATCCAAGAAAAATAGCCAAATTCATTGTCTCAGCTTACTTAAAAAGACGATCCATTCAGTATGCTACCAACTAAACGATAAAAGTGAACAACGTAACGGATTCAAGCCTTATGGCCTGGAGCCGAGTGCGTCGTACCTTTATCAACATTAACTCGAATAAAGAAATTTCCAATAGCATATTTATCTATAAATCTATACTCTGCTTTAAAGATCATTATTTAATACATGTACATTTTACATTTATAAGCATATTTATTCATTTAACCATGCTGTTCTCTTTTCTCACTTTTCTAATGATTACTTGCCATTTGCTTTTTCATATGCATGCCATTTTAAATCGATTAGATTCAATGCAGGGTCTGGTAAGGGAGCTACAAACTGCCGTCCCTGACCCCGTTTTGACAAATATTTTTTGATATGTACATATACTAAAGGGTTTAGGTGTCCCTTTCTCTTTCGTCTCGTGCAAAGGACGTCTTTATTTGAAACATTGCAGCCTATCATATGGGGATAACCTTTTTAAGAAAAGCAGCCATTTTGCATAACAGTGACCTCCTTTATCCCACCTCGAATGACACAGATCAGAAAGGACTAACTTTTCTTCGTTCGAAGGTCAGTTAACACTCCTTTCGCGATCCTGTAATCAATTTAAACACATTGAAATTCGAAATTTTATTTGTCGTCACAAACTGAATTAATTCTACGATCAAATACATCAGTAAATCTGGTAGCAAGAAAAATCTTTAAGTGGTTGTTCCCATTTCTCGTGGTGCCCTTTCTGAGCCCAATACGACAGGGGAGGGGCCACTGAACATCCCTCTTTTAAACGGTCATGGACTTGAAAAAACATTATGAAGTATAAAGGTGACTTATAGACCCATGTATAATACACGTCACTATAATAAATAAATATTTACTAACTTACATTTACTTACTAATAATTCGGCCACGCCCACTGACTCCTGCGCTTGACTTTAAAGGCGTTATTTTGCAAAATTATACCCAGTAGCTAGCAACAAAAAACGAGAATAGTTGGTTGGCGACCTAAACGATCCGTTAATTATATATGAAACGTCAGGCGAAAGGTGCGTCCTTGGAAGTGTAGACTACTCGTAGTGGCCAGCGCCGAACCCTATCGCTCATTGCAAATTGTCTGAATCTAAAATAGTCTACCTCACTGTCGGTTTATTTTCAAATAATCTGTCTTGTTTATCTCTGCTTGATCCGGTTTTATAAAAACAAATAGTTGTTTCACGGTGTTCACGTTAGTACCCTTGACGTAATCCGCCTAAAAAGGCAAAGGGATCATTTATAAGGGAAACTGACGTTTGTCTGTGCCGACATTCTCTCGAGTCACATAACCTGTTAGTTGAATCAACTCCCTAAATTTTTAGTTCCATTGCAGACAACTGTAGTTGTTTTTCCATTTCATTTTAGATATTTGTCCATCATTTCAAAGAACATACCTAGATAGTAGAGAACATATGCATTTAGTACATATTTTGTATTTTGGGGGGTCATGCACACACAATAATTAACTATTATAATCAAAGCGCTGAAAGCCTGAGATATGTATACAGGAGATATACAATATGGGCAGAAAAAGTTTGATGGTCGGATTATCGGAGGTTCCACTTTCTACCCAAATCTACTGTCGATTATGCGCAGATCTGCCAATTTATGCGCTAGGGGACACAGCCTGCCCGTAATAATTTTCATCCCGTTGAGGTATTGTAACGGTATATTTACATGTATATATCGTTACATATTTTACACCCGATTAAAATGCTTTGAAGGGATCTGATAAAGGCCACCAAAGGATCCTTCCTGTGAATTTTGGTTGAGTTTGGTTGAATTATGTTCAGTACTTTCTGAGTAGAAGATTTTTAAAGTAAAAGTTAACGGACGGACGAAGGACACCACATCATGACAAAAGCTTTCAGCCAGTGGGGCTAGCGAGAGGGAGCTAGAGAGTGAGAGAGATGGGGGGAATGGAGCGTGTACCAAGGTTCGATTGATTGATTGAATGGGGTTTAACGCCGCTTTTAACAGTATTTCAGTTATATCGCGGCGGCTGGAGCACCTAACAATGGATTCCTGGTATTTCTCACACCAGTTCTACCACTACATCCTTTCCTAGCCTCCAGCTGCTATCTCACTTAGGTTTACGATTATCCACCTATTGGTGAGAGACAATTGTCGGAAAGAATATTTGCCGCCGCCGGGGATCGAACCCATGACACCCATGATTGAAGATTAGGAGTCTGGCGCGCTACCGACTGCGCTATGGCGGCGGCCTGTACCAAGGTTCGAACTAGGAGGCACTTGCGTGCGATGTGAGAATTATACCACACAGACCAATTTCGTTATGTAAATATGCGCTTTATAATCTCCAGATAAAGAGAGCGAGAGAGGGCGGGCGGTCGTTTACCAGGTTAACATGATTATTTACACCTCTCAAAAGCGGTATGTAGACGTTGCATCCTTTGGGTAGAATTCGGAGGTAAAAATATATAGACACAAAGTCCGAGCGCGACCAAACTGTTTTCAGACAATGCGAATATGATCCTATGAATGATTGACCAATTAATTTGTTAAACAAAACATTCCAATCGTGCGTAAAACCGACAGCTTCGCTTATCAGCTTTATACAGCAACTTCGTCTAACCGGAACGTTTTAATATTGTTACTCTACAATAAGTAATATTATTTTGGTATGAAACAAACACCTTATTTTTTCTTAACAATATGACAGGATTATATATGTTTAATAATTTCCAATATATTATATATCTCCTTTCTTTCCCACCATTCACTCGTCAAGTTTTGATAATTTTGCCAAATTCAGAACACTCACACGAAAGTACTGTACATCAAGCCGACAGCTTTCAATGAGTCATATCTCGCCTTCGTCCTTCTCGCCTCAATCAGTCGTATTAATTTATGGTCAGATCCGATCTACTTTTCAAGCGACAGAAGATCACATTGATTGTGGTAGATGTTTTTACATTATGTTTTCACATTAAACTCTGCATGGGTTTGAATTTTTAGCATAGTATCTTTAGTCTCAGATTGCTTACGCAATCTCAGGCTAAAAACTGGCATAGAAAGAAGATTCAAAATATGGAAATCTAGTTCTGAGCATCATTGAATTGGTATCAAGTGTAAGTTAACGAGTATAAGACTTCGCGTTTCCTCGGGATAAAATTGTTTACTGGGTTTCGTCGTTATTAGACCAATGGTGTAGTAGATAAGAACAAAGAAAGACAACTCTGTCAATCTTTTTGCGCCGAAAGAACAGTTTATTTCCCTGAGCTCGTCCGTTTTATTATCAACATATTCAAACCAAATGACCAGAATGTCCTAAAAACTGATATTGTCGAAATGCCCGAATTTTCAATGTACGCGTAATTTGAGATTAGCGCAATTAGAAATCAGAAAAAATGTGTTAACAAAAATTCAAGGTGAGTGCGTTAAAAACAAGTTCCATGAGAAAATTAGAAATTGCTTGGTATTTGTTCTTCACTTAGCTTCTAAAACAGGGATGACAAATAGTTGGTTGATTAAATGGGGTTTTACGCCACTTTTAACAGTATTTCAGTCATATCGCGGCGGCTGGAACAAATAAGAAAGGATTCCTGGTATTTCTCACACCAGCACTACCACTACATCCTTTCCTAGCGCCCAGCTGCTATCCCACTTAAGTTTACGATTATCCACCTATTGGTGAGAGACAAATGTCGGAAATGATATGTGCCGCCGCTGGGGATCGAACCCATGACATGACTGATGATTGTGAGTCTGATTCGCTACCGACTGCGATATGACGGCGGCGGATGACGAAAAGTAAAGTAACCCAAAATCATACACCTAATATCCTATGGAATTTACTTTGCCGTTGCGTAAGGTCAATACTTTCAAAATATACCATTATACTATAACACACTGAGACTTTAAAATTGACTCGTTTCGACACATTCCCGATTTCTGAAGCCCCTCAACAAAGAACGGCTTTGGAATACATCGTGGAAAATAAACAAATTGCTTGTTGCTAGAAATTTCTTCAAAGTTTGCTATCCGAAAGGGAAAGGCTTTTGAAATTTCGTCAACTTACAATTGTCGTTTACATTTAAATTGTCATGTCGTAATGGGTTCAAGTTCACGTTAAAGTTAGGGGTATAACACATGTCATTAATAATTTCAGCAGAAACAAACACTTCAGCCTGTTACACAATACAATCCATCGTTTTGACACATTGTGACGTAGAGGACCACTGATTCGTCAGTTTTTACTGTTGTACAAAGTCCTGTAGTTTTATTGGCTTTTACTGTGCCCAAAAATATTTCCAGATCAGTTAGACAGACATTTTAAATTTTATCCGAAATGACATCGGTTCATTTATCCGCTGACTAAATGAACCGAGAATGCTTCTGGTCATTTATAGTAACGTCATCAACTATTTTGTCTTTTTTTACCTAATGAATGTTGACGAGAAAGGAAACCACCGAAAATTTATAATAATTCATTTATAACAGAATTTTTCTTAAATCGGTACTTTTATCAGTCGACAAAACTGTCGAACACAAAAATCAGTCGATTTAATCTGTAAGCTAGGTTTAAGACTTTTGTGTATGCTTTATTCATGAAGCCGCCTGTCTTGAACCACATGACCTTTCATCTTACACAGGTACATGTATTCATCGATACAGAACACGAGTACAGAAAATGTTTAATCAAAACGTCTACACTTGAAATGTAGACATTATATATGATGTAGCATCTTCGCAAGCCAAGGGTTCTAACCCCACCTTGTTCCGTCCGTGGGGTTAGAACTGTTTGCTTGCGAAGATGATGATGTAGAGAAGGCTCTGTCCTCGACCATGTTGGAATGTGGTCTTACCTCAGATCAGGTTTCCAGACGCTTACACGTGGTTAGATCCACAACTTAGGTCAGGTACACCACGTCTACGTCAATGAGACAGGCCATGATAATCTTATCCGCCATCTACGCGACAGATTTTTCACGGCGGATTCACTATCCGATTTGTAGTTGGCAATTCACTATTCTCCGCTAAGTTAGCGACGCCTTGAATTGGCGTGGAACAATCGAGGACATTCTTGGCAAAATGTGATGAATCCCGATTTAGTTTATCGAACGCCGATGGGTGTGTACGAGTATGTAGGCATGAGCATTGCGCATACAATTATTTCCATGGGTATAACCGATTTGATGAGGGCGGATTATAATGGTGGGTAGCCATAAACCGTCGATTTTGGTCTCAGTTAGTCGTTGTTCAGGGAAACCTAAACATCAGACGATATATTGATGAGATTCTGCAGGCTGTAGTTGTACCCATGTTCAGACAACACCAGGGGATATTCGTCCAATTGGATACTGCACGACCTCATGTCGCACGCATTATCAGAGACTTTCTGCAGAACGACCAGTTTAATGTGGCGCCATGGCCAGCAGTTTCTCCTAGTTGTAATCCAATTTAAAAACGGGATTACATATCGGTAGGCATTTACGTCAGAGTCAACACAAACCTCGAAACGTCCAAGAATTGACTAGGGCTCTCCCCATAGAATGGGACAGATTTTCTCGATATCTGCTTCGAAATTGGTGTGGTTCTATGGGAAATCGGACTGCTGCAGTAGCTGCCAATAGAGGTGGCCACACACGATACTGAATTATAATCCATTTCATTTGATAATCGTAAACCTATGTGGGATAGCATCTGGAGGCTAAGAAAGGATGTAGTGGTAGTACTGATGTGAGAAATACCAGGAATTCATTGTTGGTTGGTCCAGCCATCGCGTTATGACTTAAATACTGATAAAAGTGGCGTTAAACCCTATTCAATCGACCAATCGGCTGTATTTTTTTTTTTTTTTTTTTTTTTTTTTTTTTTTTTTTTTCGGGGGGCTGTTCGTTCGTTCGATTGTTTGTTGTTGTTCGTTTGTTTGTTGTGTTGTTGTTGTTGTTGTTGTTGATAATCATGATGATGATGTTGTTTTTGTTTTAGATAACTCTAAAAACTGTCGCCTGGCGTCGGGTAAACTAGCAATAATTCAATTACAAGAAGGGTGTTTACAGGTAGCGTAGGTTCAGCCTCCGCGAATTGGCTACTTGTGGCCCGTCTGGCAGAACTTGCTTGTGATCTATCATAGTCCAGAACCGAGGCTTCCGACGATTGTATACTTTTCGAGACCCGGTACAAAATGGTTACACTAATTTCGACTAATTAAAATACAGTGGATTGGCCACGTTTGTAAGTGCTAAGCATTTGTCAAAAGTTTGGAGCATAGAACTAATTTAATCCGCTTTAAAGAACGTTCAATGGCCTTCATTTTTATAACAGAAAAGTAATAGTTTTCAAATTTGCCACATTGAACGTATTGATCACTCAAAATCTCCCGATTTGACGGGAATTTTCCCTTGTACCCTAGTCGTGATAAGCCCCGGTCTCTAACAAAATAGTTCCTTGTTACAACACTTTGAACACTTGCACACAGTGTAGCAGTGGTCTGTCATTTCCTATATGGTCAACATATATCATATGAACTTTTAACATTGTAAGCAAAGCAGCTTCTGAGAGTTTTAATTTTGGGACTAATTAGCAGTCACCCCAACAACGTGTTTTAGGAGATGAACAAATATCCAGGCTATTTGTCATGTTTCATGTAAGTTTGGCAGGTAGATGTCACTGGTCACAAGTAGCGTTTGGTGTTTTTTGGGTGGTGGTTGTTGTTTTTGTTGTTGTTGTTGTTGTTGTTAATCAATTACTTTCTTAGTGTGCATGTTTGTATTCCTTGGCGATTAGATTATCCTGTGTATTTCGAAATCAAAAGGTCAGAGGTAAAGGTTACGAGATCAGATATTCTTTTAACCTTCGGTCCACTCTATAGGTCACATTTTCAGTCAACTCATTTTGCTTGTTAAGATAATAAGACTCGTTGATTGACGTGTGCGCCTATGTACAGATCAATTTCAAATTATCAACCCATTCTATAAAGGGGATAAAATCTGCACGCATTTCAATCTTCACTATCAAACACCTCCAGCTGAACGTGGTTCCATATGACATGTATACCAAGCATACCAAGCATTCGTGTAGGTTTGGCGACTTAAACGTTGTAAATACAGCTTGAACTAGTTTTAGTAACGACGTTTAATTCGCAAACTAAAGATTAACCTTTTTAATTTGCCAAACTTTGTTTGATATCCCAGTCGACCAGCTTTATCGAAGGTCAGTGGGCGTGGGAAGCGATCCTTCAATTACTCGTGAAGCGCGGGTAAAAGCGACCAAATCCTTACAATCCGTCATCTTTACGGATCATCTTCTTGTTTTTCAGAACGAACAGAAGCTGACCAGACAGCCACTGCTGTTATTGTATTCGTAATTAGTCTCATGAAGTGGTAATTTCTCAGAATTTCGAACATTATCGACTAGGCTGGGACAGCATTGACTGCGCAGGCTAGCTTGGGTCTAAAACTTTGGAATTTACTATTCTTATGTTTGTTAAATGTTCATGTATGTCTTTAAACGCACTTTTAACCCATTCCCTCACAATACCGCTCTTAAAAACCCCTCGATATGAAAGCTTCGGAAAACATTGTGTAAAATGAAGAAATTGCTTGTTGCAAGCAATTTCTTCGTTATTCACAATGTTTTCTGTCACAAAAGACGAAGATTTTTGAATACTTCGCCAACTTAAAATATTGTCGTCTACAATATCTTTTTGAGTTTGAACTTGTCTTAAATTTTATCGTGTTGGAATCGGTTACATAACTATATTAAAGTGTTGTAGATTACTTGCAATTGTCATTAATAACTCCGACAACATGGTATATAACCACTTCAAAACGGTTTTTATGGATTTCGAGCCATGCTAAAGGAATCTTGCAGTTCAGACAGTTTAAAACGCCTCTTCATAAAACTTGTTTTGATAATAGCATCGGTGTTATTCATGAATGAACAGCAATAGATAATTGGACTGATTATAAAAGTACTAATTAACTTTAGCTCAGTCTGTTTACCTTAACTACGAGGACTTTAATAGATTTGTTATATATAGATCTACAACTCGATGTGATATCAAATTTATTACCACCAATTGATCAATCGTTGGCCCCGCCTACTGAGTCCCTGGGCTCCGCCCATTAACTCCAACGGGAAGTTCCTCTTCGAATCTTAACGGCGTTATTTCGCAAAATTTACGACCAGTAGCACGTAACAAAAAAATAAATTGGTTGGTTGGCGACCTAAACGTCGTAACTTCAGCCTGAATAAGCTGTAGTTACGACGTTTAAGTCGCAAAACCAACAAAAAGGGTTAACAAAAATGGGGTCGAATATCGGAGTTGAAAGCTCAGGTCCGGGCTGAATAAATGATGTGACTGGTCGATTGGCTCTTTGATTGATAGCCACGATTGGTCAATTACAAAGTATGATACATGAATAGATCAAAGAAAATTAAGAGGTTAGTTTAGTCGACAAAGGAATATATATGTTCATGGGATCTAAATGGAAACACCGGGTTTGCTAATGCCCCCGGTATACGTTTTGCAAAACTACTCTATTGAAGTCTCGGTTGAATAGATTTTGAACGGGGAAAAATAATGGCTAAGATAGCTACGACCGTTTCAGTTTCAAATGAAAAGTTCTCTTTCGGTCATAATGAATGACTTGATCTGTCAATTAATTCTTTGATTGACAGCCGCGATTGGTCAATTATTTGACTACTACGCAGATTGATCCGATCCAATATACCTTTGGAGGAGGCGTGGTTACTGATCCGCCAATTTAACTCTACATTGTTGCGTCTCAGGGGCTACAGCAATATATCTCAACGGCCACATTAAAAAACCATTATGGCTTTCTTTCAACGAAATTTACCTGTTCAGCAGATGATATGTCTATTAAAAACGGTTATGACAAGGTACTTATGACCCTGATAAACAAATTTAAACCGATTTCCGATTGAATTTGTCATCAATATTTGTCCGAGATGTGAAAATCCTGAAACAACAGCATATCATCGGCAGACATACTGGGCCACCGCGATGTTCGTAGCCCTTTACCCAAATCTCAACTTCAGGTAAAAGAATCCCGCTTTGAAGGCCGATTTTGTGCCTCGAACTTCGGTTATCTCCAGCTTTTTGTCATGGCAATTCAAGATTAGGAGTATCGATGTAAATATTCAAAGCAATACCATATCCCGCCTCCTTTGAAATATTGGAAAACGTAACCGCATTTCCGACAATTAACCTGGTCATAAATATCCTCGGATCAGTCGACATGCTTAACCATTCCAACACAAGAAAATTTTAGACTGGTCCAAATTGAAAGAAGCTGCAGACGACATTTTCAAGTCGACGGAATTTTAATTTTTTTCGTCTTTTGGCATAGAAAACATTGTGGATAATGAAGAAATTGCTTGTTACAAGCAATTTCTTCATTGTCCACATTGTTTTCCAAAGCTTTTTTCTTGTGGGGCGTAAAAAGGAGGGCTTGAGTTGGAATGGGTTAAATGATTTGTGTCGATATCAGTAATCAACGAGCGTATGAGTGTCTGATAAGAATTGCTAGAAAAGAAGAAATCGATTGAACCTTTTTATTTCTTCTTTTCCTATAATGTTTTCTAAAGCAGAAGATTCCTATTTTCGCAAGTGAAACATAGTTCTAATTGTCGTCATCAGCTACTTCGAATTTAACCCATTCCCACACAGTTATGTTTTTGACACCCCTCAATAAGAATAATTGGGAAACTTTTGTAAAATGAGGGAATTGCTTGTAACAAGCAATTTCTGCTTTTTCAAAAGTTGAAGAAAAAAAAATCTAAAATTCCATAAACTTTAAATTGTCGTCTGCAATTCCTTTCAATTGACTAAACGCGGCTGTCAATCAAGGAAAATACACTGTATCGACCAATTAAATCATTCATTCAGCCGGGAATTGATATTTGAACTCCGAAATTGGCCGCAATTTTTGTTATTCTTTATTGTTGGTTTGGCGACTTAAACGTCGTAACTGCAGCTTTTTCAAGCTGAAGTTACGACATTTAGGTCACAACCAACTGTTCTTCCTTTTTATTATATGCACCTTTCCATAAATTATGCAAAATAACGCCGTTTAAAATCAAAGCGGGACTTCCTGTTGGAGTCGATGGGCGTGGTAAATGGAGTAAGTAGGCGGGGCTAGCGATTTGTCAATTAGGGCCAGTCTAAAATTTTTGCCTATTGGTAATAGCTTAAACCAATCTATTTTTTGATCTTCCAGTATGAAACCCGACTTGAGAGGTTACGTGTACTCTGATCAGTAAAATCTGATATGTTCATATGGTCCTATATTTTGTGTCTTTAATTAGATCGACTATTGTTTTGTTCTTTTTGATGTGGGAACAATAAAGTACAAGATAAATATAGAAGAATTCTAAAAATAAAGGTTATGGGGTTTGGATATCTGTTACTATATCTGCGTAAAATATCTACAATACAATGGGTATAATCATTTGATACATCCTTAAAAAATCTTCGCGCTTGTATATTTTGTGCATTTTTTCTATATATCCTTCTACATTTTAATTATCATTCAAGATTTTTAAAAAAGAGAATATAGCATGGACAATTAAAATAATTACAATTAAATTTAAATGCATTTAATTCTATTAAATATAAACACATGCCCTCCTTATCCCGTTTTTTTTACGCTCCTCAAGAAAATGCTTTAGAAAACATTGCTGAAGGTAAAGAAATTGCTTGTAACAAGGATTTCTTCAATTCCTACAATGTTTTCAACCTAAAAGACAAAGATTTTTTTTTTATTTTTACAAACTTGAAACTGTTGTATCTTTCAATTAAGACTAGTCGAAAATTGTATCGTGTGATAAATGGTTATAAGGGAAAATACAAGCAAATAACCAATTATAAGACGACACAATGCTAGACCGATTAAAATTAACCCTTGTAATGCTGAATAAAATCTTTTTCAGAATTGTATAAAAAATCAAGGATTAAAAGTACCGGTAGTACTTGTTGTTCAGTTGTCAATACTTCTTTTGAAAATTAATTTCATAAACAACTCTGGTTTCAAAAGGACAGACAGGGGGTGTAGACTAAGATCAGACTGCACTTATGTGCAGTCTGATCTTTGTCAATACCTCCTGCTTAAACCGGAATATTCCGGGTTCAGCTTGGCAAGGGTTAAAGAAGTTACAGTGGACACTCTAAAAATGTATAAATTTAGGAATAAGCATTTAATGTTGAAGATAGTGCAAATCATTAGAAATTGGTGGATCGCTGGCATTGCTAACTGAACTCCAACAGGTAGTTCCACTTCGATATTAAATGGCGTTATTTCACAAAATGTTTGGTCAGTTTGCATGTATCAAAAAACGTAAAATGGTTGGTTGGTTGGTGAGCTAAACGTCGTAAGTTCTGTTTATCCAATCTGTAGTTACGACCTTTAAGTCGCAAAACCAACAAAAGCATCGTATAATGTCTGAGTTCAAAGTCCATCGGTCTGACTGATTTGATTGGTCAATTGATTCTCGGTTGACAACAAGATCCGTCAAATGCTCGTTGAAAACAAATTATATCCCCAAGTGTTTCCTTCATTCTATATAACAGTATTGTTATGGAATAGAGTTTGATTCATAAAGGGCTTATTATATGAAATTTCATCTGTGAGTATTTCCGTTGGTTTATCGTAGCTACCGTAGCACATGCCCATATCATCCGAGCGACGTCCCCAGAAGACGGTTAGTTGTGACGGGGGATAGTGAAAGGATACAGGACGAAACTGCTCAGAGCACCACTTGCTTCTTTAATGTGCTCGATGGAAAACACTACCACACGGGTTTCGGTTTAACGTTTCGTCCGAAAGACAATCAGTTTGTTATTTGATATGGTCAGCTGAAGGATCGAACCCGTGAACGTTCGTATGTATGACTTTTTAAATCCCTTCAAGTTCAAATACATGTCACTATTGTACTTTAATACTCAGGGATCATAATCAATAATTCTGATTTATCATTGTTTGAGTTTATCATGCCGCAGTACTAAGATCAATATCAAAGACGATGAAAGACTACAAGGTGAAGTCCTCGATGAGACTCACGATTATGGGTGCAAACTTGTCTATCACTGACGACACAGTCATTGAGACGAGTCTCCATTGACGTCATTAGGCTGGGCGACGAGGAAATATGCCAATAATCGTAGTATATAAACGTCTCTCTCAATTTTCTTACTTAGCTACATTTTTGACAATATTAACAGACAATTCAAAAGCAACAGCATTCGAGATTTCGAAATGTGCGGACTGAAGCATAAAGCGACATTAGACGGAATTGAAGCTATTTCAACAAAAACTGTACATTGTCATACAGATCGCGTTGCATCTGACGCACCACAAAGTCATTCTATCAATACTTCAGCTTCAGAAAAATTAAGATATAATTCGTTACGCGGCAACACCATTACCCATTTCTACAATTTATGGAACCGGAAAGAGAAAAAGAAGATTCTAGGACGGGGAAAACTAGAACTACCGAATGCATTTCTACGACAAGATAAATATCGTCACTGTGGGTGTCTTACGAGGAACCACAAGGCCAAGTGTACAAGTTCTTGAACTTCTAAGGGACAATTACGATAGCAAGTTTTATTTTGCCGAATATGCATTGAAACAAGTGACGGAGAAGGCTGTCCATGAATTACAACATGAAGGTTCAGTGATGCTGTGGTGCTGAGGTAAAAAATAACCAGTTTGGTAGCATTAGTGATAATTCAGGCTAGTCAACTTGTTGACTTATGAGACCAACAAACGAAGCTCTTATAGTGGATTTGTGAAGAACACCATCGTTGAATAGTGCTGGTGAGCACAGAAAGATCGACAGCGTGACAATCAGTGAATTAACACTGAGAATATTCTTCTGTGAAATTTTATTACAGCATGAGTCTCGTTATTAGAGCTATCAACCAGGACATGGCAAACACCTGTATGGTAATCGTAAATGCCATATCATACAATGCCATACAATCACATAAGGATTTTGACTAATGGTTGAAATTGAAGCTGCAAGTAGTCTCACCTGAAACCAGTATTTAAACGAAAGACATCAAAGTCTTGTAGAATTTTTGTTTGTTTATTGGATTATTTTTATAATTATTGTTATTATCAGAATCATTTTAGTGTTGCTTATTCATTTTATTATATTGGTTCACATTTGAGTATTATTATTTGTTTGTTATTTATTTGCGTTTCTCTTATGTGCTTACTTTTCGTTATTTTGACATAATACTTCGGTTATATAAGCGAAGCTGTCAATACAATGTAAACACAAACTTGGAACTTTTATGTATCATGCCATTGAATTGCTGTTAATACTGTCATATAAGCATTATTTCCATATGTGGCGCATTGTTCGAAAAAAGGAGCTTCTAGAAAGGACTTACCCTTATCAGAATGCTCGGAGCGTGAAAGTTTTTAGGGGATTGTTCTCTTCGCGGTTTGCTTGCATTTCTGCAATCACGATCGGAATCGGCCAATCGCTGGTCCCGCCTACTTACTCTGTTGGTTCAGCTCATTGACTCCAGCAGGAAACTCCACTTCAATTTAAATGGCGTGAATATGCAAAATGTATGGCCAGTAGCAACAAATAGGTAGAATTGTTGGTTGTTGACCTAAACGTCGTAACTACAGTTTGAATAAGCCAACAAAAAGGCTTAACAAAAATGGTGGTCAATGTGTTCAAAACTCACTTCTGGTCTAAATGAATGATTTCGTTGATCAACCGAATATTCCATTGACAGCCGCGATTATACTGCACCTGTTTTAATTCTAGATATTTTGGTATTGGTACTGTACTAAGGGTTTCGTCAAAGAAAATGGCTGAAAAAATATAGTTGAAGATGTTCTTGTTGGTCAAATACGTAATATACGATATACGTGTACATGTAACTAATTTTTTACTCGCAAAGCGTCAGCTTTGATAGCTTTAGTTAACAGACAATTTTGAGGTCTTCTCAGAGTTTGATGAGTGCAAACTGCCACTTAAGGCTTACCCACTTAATCCATTGTATACCTACGCCATAAAAGTAGTTCATATGTATTTCAGTAACATTGCCAACGTTGCCTTCAAATCCATCTCCTAGATATTTTACACCCCTTGAGCATATCGTGTTCAAATGAGTCTGGTCAGAGTCTTCACTATGCGCCTGCTTTGTATGGCCACATGAATTAACTTTATTCAAATTGTAGAGAACTCCTTCAAAAGCATGCTAGTTAACACATTCCAAACCAATTCCGCTTTTAGTGCGTCTAAAAAAAGCTTTGGAAAACATTGTGGGCAATTTCTTCAATGTCCTTCCCTACAAGGCAAATATTTTCAAAATTCCACCAACTGGAAATTGTCGTCTGCAAGTTCTTTCAATTTAACTCATGTGTTACTTTACATTCGTTATTCAAGTTGTAATTACGACGTTTAGATTGTCAACCAACTATTTTACTTTTTTTATTTCATGCTACTTGCTATAATTTTTGCAAATAATAACGCCATTTAAAATCGAAGTGGAAATTCCTATCGGGGTCAATGGGCATGGCAAACTGAGAAAGTGAGCGTGGCCAGATTTGTCATTTGCGGATCGCTGGCTAAGCCCACTCGCCTCCAACTAAAAGTTCGACTAAGATATTTAACGGTATATATTTCAAAATTTATGTTCAGTAACATGTTAAAAAATATGAAAATGGTTGGTTGGCGACCTAAACGTCTTCGAGCCTTTTCGTCAAAAGGGTTTTTTCATGGGTAAGGCACCTAATAGACAGTCCCAGTCTACCCAACATTAAAATTAGGTAGCAGTGGGTTTAAACCACTGCCTCTCATCCAGGGTCGTGAAGACATCTTGATTGCGAGTATTCGAGAATGACTCTATAACTTAAAGCTTTCGTCGCAATTGACCTTCTGTAAATGAATTAGCATAAAGTGAACATCGTAAATATAGCTTGACTTATAGGACTTACTCCAAATAAGGTTATACTGAAGTAAAAATTTTCTGATAGACGATCATTTTAACATTTTTGCTCATAGATCGGTCATGAGTTTGCATCGAAATCAAGACTTGTATCAAAATAAAGAGTAATCATTCGCGCACTCAGATAATAAAAAAATCTATATATGATGACCCCTTTTATCAATGACCTTTGACCCCTATCTCGAAGATGATCCTCTTTATGCTTCTACATGCCTAATTTTAGCGATTTTCGCAAATTAGCTGATGTCCATATATTAGCTGATGTCCATATACATGGCTCTTGAAAAGTAAAAATGGAAACAATCTCCGTTTTTTATTGTAAGTTGAAGAACGTTCAAAAATTTCCAAAAATCAAACATTGTTGTTTACGGGCAATATTCATAACTTGACCTTGATCAGAATTGACCTTGATCTTTGTTTACATGCTCCAAATTTTCCTAGACAAAATGCTGACATTTGGCGCGAAAGTGATTTGCTTCCTTCATTCGTATCATATGGTGTATTGTGATATAATATTGTCTTATCTTGAATTGAAAATTTCCTCCAAGAAAATCACCTTCCTCCCCCAAACTTTATATCCTCAATCTTAAACAATTACGGACTACAAACGGTGAAATAAAATAATGAACAGATTTATACTATATTTCTGGTGACGCGATTTAAATCCCTGTCAAGCTGAATGAAATCCTTTTCAAAACAGAAAGGAAATCAAAGAGCTAAAAACACTTAAAGTACTGGTTGCTATTAAAGATCAGACTACACTTAGGCGCAGACTGGACTTTGTCTATACCTCTTGCTAAAACAGGAATATTACGGATTCAGCATGACAAAGGTTATGAGACAAATATCTTAAAACAGCAGCATTACAGATTATTATGTCGGATATCGGAGGGGGTCTCATTTTGTTGTAAAGAGCCGTGTTTTAAGGTATTTTTTTCAATCGTGATATATTTGTCCTTAAGATACCAAATATTGAGTTGAAATGAATTAATCGTGTTGGTGCTCTGGAACTGACATAACTTTGACACCTCTCCCATGGCCGAGTGGTTATGTCGTCCGCCTTGGAAGCGGGAGGTTGAAGGTTCTAATCTCGGTGGAAGCTGGCTCACTGGGTAAGAACTGGCGCAGCCGGTTTTTGCGCCGCCAGCTACTTAAACGAATGGTTACCGTGGGCACATCCCTATCAGGAAAGAGAAGGGATTTGGGAGGTACTGTAAACACAAGAAAAAGTGTATCATAGATCAAAACTGACAAGCCCTGAGGGGCTACATATATAATTAGTAAGTCTTTACCATTTACTTGATTAAGGGTTTACGCGCAAAACAAAAAAGCTGAAAGCGTGAAAAGTAATATTTTGTTAAGATACCTGCCTTTATTCACATTTACTTTCATGATGACAAAACACTGGCTTGCATTTAAAAACGGAGCCCTGCTTTGCATAAGCTCTTTGTTCAAAGGCGAATTTCAAGAAGGAATCGCTCACTAGTGTTTGGCCATCTGAGAGCAGACTATGTGAATAAATTAATTGGACATTTAAATGGATTGGTGTTGCAGAACTGCCACCAGTAATAAGTTCATTAACGTAATTGATGAGGGTGACTCCGCATTTCGTAAGAAGTTCAAACTCCTGTGCATTATTCTAAACAATTTTCCGATTCAATGTTATTCTCTATATTCATCAATTGCTATATTGTTATCATGATACTTTTCATTATTGGTGAAATTATTATTAAACATAGTTTAAAATGAAATAACTGTTCTCTTGAAAAGGAGAACTATCTAAAGTTATATGAAGTATTTAGGGGTCGAAATAAAATCCGTCGAATTGAAAAAGGAACTAAATTCTTCTGGAGAAAAAAATCCACGCATGCGCAATTGATGTTTACACATGTGAGGAAAACGTAGAAAAACCGGTAAAATCGGGACTAAGATCTCGTTCAAA
Organism: Fragum fragum; assembly: GCA_946902895.1. Classification (NCBI taxonomy): domain Eukaryota; kingdom Metazoa; phylum Mollusca; class Bivalvia; order Cardiida; family Cardiidae; genus Fragum; species Fragum fragum. Next base: position 51,624,962 of record OX336367.1, on the reverse strand, counting down.
CGACCTAACACGAATAAGTTACGATGGTTAAACTAACAGCTGAACTAATTGAACAGTCAGTTCAATACACAAATGCCATTCGAGACAGGGAACTGGACTTAAGGGGTAATTTTCTCCCCCCCCCCCCAAAAAAAAGTGGGTGGAGGAGATAGTCCAAATATTGCCAAACCAACCGTTTTTTTTTTTTTTTTGTTTCTTTTTCTTTTCAAATATATTGCTGTTAAAACAGAATCGCCTCTAGAGCATATCCAATTCAGCCCTTCCAAAATCCAATATTTAAGAAAAAGTGAATCGTCAAAAAGCTGCTTTGCTATTTTTGGCTCTAAATTTATCTGAAACTGGCAGATGAGGTGTGGCACTTATTTTCTAATTATTAACAAAGAAGATATGACTCTAATATTGTCAATTGGTAAAGGGTTCAGATTCGTATGGTGAACCCTTAACTCTGAAAGTAAAGGGTACACTGTACCCTCAGATTTTTCTTTGTACCCCCATTTCAAAACCCAAGGGGTACATGTAACCTAGCTGCAATATCGTAGCCCTCTTTCTGATAATCTGCTGGCGAGTGCTACGACTATCACCTTCTTTGCGCTTTGTTGCATGTCCTTACATTGTATGTTTTGTGATAAGCGACTCTATAGATGAATTTCTTACATATGATAATATTATGGACAAATTCTATCAAAATAATAAGAATATCAATTGTATCAATCTTTTAATACCTGTTTCTTTTGAGTTTATAAAATATTTCCTAAGTTTGGCGGCCATGACATTTGCTTGGTCATGTGATCTGTTATTACGTCACATTGTTTACTATTGTCTTGCTGTCAAAACAGGTGCTCGTAAAAAATCATAGTATCCGTTTCTACCTACCATTGATAAAATTTTATGTTCAAAGATACTGAATCTTCAATATCTTTATTTCAAATTCAGTTAACTCTTTAATTACTTTCATACAACTTTTTTTCTATCAGAACTGTCCTGTTTTCAAAAAATACTATGTGTTCCAAATATGGCGACCTAAATTCTTATTTGCTGTCATTTTGGTGGGAAACCCGAGATCTCGCTGTCAAACAGCAAAAAAGGCTGACATTTGATTCAAAATGGCCGAAAAACTTTGAGTCTTCGATGGTGCAGCAAATTGAGACTTAAATGCATAAAATATCCGACTTTTTTTAGATTTACATTTATTGACAAGGATAGATAAATGGTTAAGGTCAATTTTGGTATTAAACTTGTGTTTGTACTATTCACACAACTTACAATAATCGACCCCAAAGTGCCTGGAGTGAATCACTCTGGGCACTGCAACAAAGAGCAAAGAAGGGGGGAGTCTCAGCCCTCGCCAGCAGATTATCAGAAAGAGGGCTACGATATCACTGCTACATGTAACCCTAAATGTACCCCTAAAATGAAAAGCCAGTGGGCATGCTGCATTAAATAAACAGCACCATTCTGTCACGCCCAACTTACATGTACAACAGAACTCATGAGAGAAACTTATTTCAAAATCAAATTCTATAGTATGAATTCTTGTCACTTTCTCACCAAAAACACCTAAGTATTTTGCATTTTTGTTTGAAAAGTAGCAAAACTTTGGACTTTTTTCAAAACAAACTGATGAGGCCATCAGGATCCGCATTGTACAAACTTTTCCAACTGCTGGTTCCCCCATTCTGTTTATAGATGAAAACCGACCAAAAAGGAGCGATGCTTCCGTGGTATGAAAGGGAAATCACATGCTACCTATGCGTTTTTTTTCTACTTTGCTTGTATTTTTGATGGGGTTTTAGGAAAAATACGCACATAGAGTTTCTTGTTTTATACACTAATAAATTAAAATGCACATACATGTAATGGTATTTTTGTTTCTACGTTCATTTATTTTACTGTATGTTCATGCACGTCTTGGTGTAAGAATTGTACGCTAACCAACGTAATTGTATGTTAAATATGTACTGCAGTAAATGAATGGGCACCCTGGAGGGTTGTCTCTGGCTTAAAAAGTAGTGTCCATTGGTGTACTTTGTATTGGAGGAATGTAGCTTATTCATACACACAATCAGGGTTAGCTCTGGCTTGGAAAAAGTTGTTGCCATTACTTTCGCCAAATTAAAAAAGTTGGGGCCAAATGGAGTAAAGTTGGGGCCAAATTGAGAAGGAGTGCACTTTTATTTTTTTAACTTATATGTTGTTGAATAAGTGATATGCATAATAAACAGGTTTTTAACATGGCCATTCACTTGAATGAATGTAGCTAAGTCATACACCTACATTGATTTTTACTCATCTTGAATCAGTGCTTTCAGTACTTTTATTAGAAAATCGAGACAAACTACCACGGTTTTCATTAACAGTTCTTCAGAATATCCTTCTTAATACCCATAAATGCTGATCCATTGTTTTAGCAAGGAATCGTGGTAGTGGTGCCAAGATTAGACACTGACTGGAACTATCAGAAAATATGCCAGAATTTGGCAATTGTATTCATCAGGAAAAGGCAAATGGCCGTCAGCTTAATCAAACTTTTCTTATAGAAGGTCTATTTATGCATGATTATTGAGGTCTACTTATCTATTAAGTGATACCCGTCACCCGAAATTTCATCAGCTCATAGATGATACTAAGTCACACCCACAACACAAAATCAATACGACTAGCCAACCAATGAGCGGATTTTATTCATCTGATTGGCTGCCAGAACTGTAATTTAATTTGGTTATGTGTTGGTCTTGTGCCAGACTCAATGGCATAATTGACCCGATATACAAGCCCTTGAGCAATTATAAACACTTGGCCCTCTGACTTGATTTCCGAAGATTAGTAAAAAGTAAATGTATGTATTAACAAAACTTTTCATTTTTTGGCACCACGAACTTTCGCCAAATGAAAAAAACTTGTGCCAAAATTGTATTTTTGTTGCATTTGGAAACAGTGGCGACCAACAGTGCGAAACCTGACAATATGATTTTAGTCCTCTTTAATCAGTGCTTTAATCTAGTAAGCCATGATAAGATATGCTTGATTTGATAATGTAAATTTTCACGAATATAACCAACACATTAAGTAGATTACCAGTCTACTTGGCCAATGGAATAACTTGGCCCTGTCAACTCGGCCCCAAAATATAATCCAGGGCTCTGGAATCGATAATTTGCTGGTCTAGACGGTATTTTGAATCGCCAGACCAATTGAGATCTCAAAAAAAATAACACCAAAATTGGTCTGACATTTTCATTAAATTTCACATTGAAATATCAATAAATATGCTAATCATCTATCAAAATCAACTTGATACCTAAAAAATTCAAGGGTTTCACATGTTACCTGCAGATTAAGGGATTAACAAAGGTGTCAAAAATCGATAATTAGTTTACCCGCCGGCCAATCAAGTCCCCATCCGCAGGTGGACCTAATTTGCTCTCAGCCACAGTTTCACACTTGACCGGATATAAGGTATCAAGTTTTGTAATCCATTTGCAATAGAGAATCGGTTTGACTTACATATGTTCAAAGTATTATTAGAATTGACATCTAATAATCTAATCTAATCTAATTAACATAAATTGCTGTTACTCGTGAAACAAATTTCTTTTACTATAATATGGGATGCATATATAATTCAAGACATGAACAGGCTTCAGTTGCCAGTCGTAAAAAGTTGGAATAGCTCAGCACAAAGCTTTTATTAACATGTTAGGACGTGAGACTGGGTTTGAGATTTGTATAAAAAAGTCATGTCGTTAATATATGTTTTTTAGTTTTTCATTCACGATAAGAAACTTAGCTGATAGAGTTCAAATAATAAGTGGAAATCTACAGAATGCAGATAATTTGAATGTATATGAAAACGACTGCTTAATAATATTGCTAGTTATGTCAATAAAATTAAAGAAACAATGAATCATGAAATCTTAATTCGGGGAGGAAAACTTTGAATAATAAATCACAAATCAACTTCAGTTGATAAAGGAGATTTTGCTCAAATCCTATTCTGGAAAAATAGTGCAACACTTGGGTGACCAACTCGAGTTTGTCTCATCGGTCTTTCTGATGTACATCACGACTCTGTGATCCCATGGAGTAGAATGGACTGACCCAACATTTTTGTGATGTCAGCTGTGTTTTTCCATCAACAGAGGGTCATGTTGAGAGAAAACCGCTATGACTGTGTTTAAGAGAACTTTGGATAACTAGCTTATGAAAAAGTATATCATTACTATAATTAAATCGGCGGTACTCATGAGGGGGGAGCGTACGTCAGGGAAATATTCTGTAAAATCTGAAGATCTTAAAAATGTAATTTATTTGTCTGTCTAATTTTAAGACATATTGGAATTTTGTGGACTGCAATACATTGCTGGAATTGCAATTTATACGCAGCCTAATTGTCAAAAACAAAATGAAAGTAGGATCTCTCAGTTGTTTACATCTATCTTCCACTCGTTAAAGATAAGCTCTTCTTTGGAAAATTTGAAAAAGAAGGCAACTACTGTATGAATGATGAATCCTTTTACATACGGGAATGGTGAAAAAAGGCAAGGGTATTGGTTTTTGCCCAGGCAGTTTTGGTTTTTGCCTGGGGGGCTGGGGGGCATTGTCCTTGACCGATTTAAATATCCGAATTTCCGGAGCCCTGATATAATCTGTATTAAAATTTTTGGGGTTTTCAATATTATTATATCTAATCATTGCTTGAATATGTGCAATTTGAATGACTTAAATTTCATTTTAACTTTTGAATCTACAGTTGGTGCACACGTAAATTTCCTCACAACTGAATGATGATTGTATACTTTTGTACTTGTAATAATTATACTTAATAGATGATCAGTATTAAAATTGATTTGACATAGAATTTTGGCAAAGTCATATGTTGGCCCGAGTTAAAAATGGGCGGAGTTGACTGGTCAGCCATTTGTAGCCTGGTGACATGGGTTTTGACGCCCATAAGCAAAGTTTACAAAATTCATATAAGGTAATGAAAATAAATGTTCTTTTGTGAAATTAACATCAGCTTAATTTTACTTTAGTCCCACCTCTCACCAAGAAATAAATAAAAAAATGAATGATATCACATTAGAAATGCATGCAGTAAGTGTGAAATAAAGCTATAGTTTGTATAATCCATATAGTATTTAGCCATTTTTATACGCTGCCGGAGGTGGTCGTATATTGGCCTCATCTTCTCCATCTGTCCGTCAATCAGTCGGTACGACGTACGTCTACTTTTTCTTGTGAGCCCAACTTCTCCTAAGTTTCTGGTTGGATCTTTTTGAAACTTTTTCAATGTTATCACTTTAATTGGTAGATTTGCATGAAGTAAGGATTTTATGGTTCATTGATTTTAGTCTAAGTTATGCCCCCTTTACACTTAGTCCTTGGGGCTTATATGAATTGCAGCCTTGTGAGTGCAACACCTCCTAAGTTTCTGGCTGGATCTAAATTAAATTTGATGGATGTATTCACCTTAATTGGTAGATTTGCATGAAGTAAGGATTTTATGGTTCATTGACTTTTGCCTCAGTTATGCCCCCTTAAAACTTAGTATCTAGGGCTTATTGAAATTGCAGCCTTGTGAATGCAACTCCTCCTTAGTTTCTGGCTGGATCTAAATAAAGCTTGGTGGATGTTATAACCAAAATTGGTAGATTTGCATGCAGTAAGGATTTTATGGTTCATTAATTTCTCCCTGAATTATGCCCCCTTAAAACTTAGTATCTGGTCTTATTGAAATTACAGCCTTGTGAAATCAACTCCTCCTAACTTTTTGTCTTGGTCAATGTCATCATCATAATTTGTAGGTGTACATGGATCAAGGATTTTATGGTTCATTGACTTTTGCCTCAGTTATGCCCCCTTAAAACTTAGTATCTAGGGCTTATTGAAATTGCAGCCTTGTGAATGCAACTCCTCCTTACTTTCTGGCTGGATCTAAATAAAGCTTGGTGGATGTTATAACCAAAATTGGTAGATTTGCATGCAGTAAGGATTTTATGGTTCATTAATTTCTCCCTGAATTATGCCCCCTTAAAACTTAGTATCTAGGGCTTATTGAAATTGCAGCCTTGTGAATGCAACTCCTCCTTACTTTCTGGCCGGATCTAAATAAAGCTTGGTGGATGTTATAACCAAAATTGGTAGATTTGCATGCAGTAAGGATTTTATGGTTAATTAATTTCTCCCTGAATTATGCCCCCTTAAAACTTAGTATCTGGTCTTATTGAAATTACAGCCTTGTTAAATCAACTCCTCCTAACTTTTTGTCTTGATTTAAATGAAACTTGGTCAATGTCATCATCATAGTTTGTAGGTGTACATGGATCAAGGATTTTATGGTTCATTGACTTTTGCCTCAGTTATGCCCCCTTAAAACTTAGTATCTAGGGCTTATTGAAATTGCAGCCTTGTGAATGCAACTCCTCCTTACTTTCTGGCTGGATCTAAATAAAGCTTGGTGGATGTTATAACCAAAATTGGTAGATTTGCATGCAGTAAGGATTTTATGGTTCATTAATTTCTCCCTGAATTATGCCCCCTTAAAACTTAGTATCTGGTCTTATTGAAATTACAGCCTTGTGAAATCAACTCCTCCTAACTTTTTGTCTTGATTTAAATGAAACTTGGTCAATGTCATCATCATAATTTGTAGGTGTACATGGATCAAGGATTTTATGGTTAATTGAATTTTGCAAGAGTTATGCCCCTTGACTCTTAGTCTCTTGGCCCAATCAATCAATCATAACAAACAGTTTGAAATTGACAAATTAAAAAGGTAGCCTGCAAATGTTTTGAATCTGGTTCTGTCAAAATAAGTAGTGTCTACAATTATTTTCGTGAAACAGCAGCAAAGTGGTGACGTGTATTGTGACTATGGCACTCTTGTTCAAAGGTGATTGGAAGATTTGATTTCCCATTCAACTTGTGTTACTGTGACTACATTCTATTCATTTGACTTCATTACCCTGTATGACAAATGATACTGATAATATTATCTCCATTTACTTGAGGTATTATGGTTAATTTGGGCTTGGAAAAAACACGTAAATTTTTCAGTGAAAAAATAGGCCATGCATTGCATGAAATAAAAACAATATGTAACTTTGTTAATCTTTTCTTATTATCACAAAGTATTTGTATTAACACAAAGTATTAATGCTAACAAAGGTTTTTAAGTCAATGGTCAACAATCTTCAACAGGAGGGAGAAAAAATTATTGGGGTGTCATAGATGATTATCAGAATACATGTCTCCACAATAATTGAAAAAAATCTGTTGAACATTTTCGGGCACAAATGAATAGAAAAAAATTTATGTCTGTGTCAAATGTGTCTTTACCTCCTTTAAACGCATTTAAACACAATCCCGCCTCAAAAAAATAGTTCAGGACAACAACATGGAAAATAAAGAAATTGCTAGTGACAAGCAATTTCTTCATTCTTCACATTGTTTTCAACCCCAAAAGATGGAAATATTTAAAATTCAATCAACTTTGAATTGTCGTCTGAAACTTCGTTGAATTTGGACCAGTTTAAAATTTTGCCGTTTGGGAATGGGTTAAATATTCTGTCAAATTTTGGCAAGCTACTTTTGTTTCTATCAATTGTTCATTGGAATATCCCTCAAAATACTCTTGGATGCCGATTCAGTGTTATAGCAAAGAATCACAGTAGGTGTGCCAAGATTTGAAACTGACTAGAATATGAAAATATGACCAAATGAAATAAGGTTGGCATTTTTATTCATTAGGAAAAGTAAAATTATTGGGAAAGGGGCAAGATTCTCATAAAAGTTGTTTAATTCACAATCCAACAAAAAAAATGTATAAACTTTGATACCCCAACCTGTGAGTAGAGGGGCTATATTGGTTTCACCATTGTTAAATGTGAAGGTCACAATTGAGCTTCAATTGAAAACTGTTTCCATATTCTATCTCATATTGGACTTTGAAAGTCTGTACAAATATTATCCATGACCCAAGGAGGTGAACAAATGTAAGGTAGGTAAAAGGTCAAAGTGCTTCTTTAGTGACACAAGGCTGGTGGGGGTAAATTCTGCTTTGCAACAATTCTAGTTTAAAGTCTTCTTTATGCAGATTTAATCATAATTTGACAAAATAAGAAATGAAATTTTGTGAACATTGCCTTCCAACCCTGAAAGTTAATGATGGAAATTGATAAAGACGAACAGGGCTAGAACTCCACACTTTTTTATGCTAGAAAAAACCTTGTTGATGAATATGTAGAGCAATATTGTTCAGAAGTAAACCTTTGTTTTCTTATTTCAGGTTATAAAATCCCAGTCATTGAAAACATGGGAGCAACTTTGGTAAGTTCAAAGAAAATATCCATGTCCAGTAAATCATTTATTAATCCATTACCAGATTGCAAAAATCAAGACTGGTCTAAATTAAAAGAACAATTTAAAATTTGTGAAATTTAAATTTTTTAAATTTTCTTAGTAGAGACAATTATGGGAAATGAAGAAATTGCTTGTTTCAAGCAATTTCTTCATTTCACACAATGTTTTCCCAATCTTTTTTCTACAGGGGCATCGAAAAGCTTCATTAAGTGGGATTGGGTTAAGTGACCAAAAAATGGTCACTTAATACATTTTTTTTGCAAAAAATATGAAAGATTGATTCGATTGGATGGATGAGTAACAATGATTTTCTCGCTATATTCCATTATATGAAGTTATAAACTGAATGGTACAATAAAAAAGAAAGGTTCAGATCGCTCATTGACTTTAAATAAATTGGAAAAATGTTCCCCATAATAATTTGACAGTTTAGTACGTAAACATTGTAAGGGTCTATACAATGTATAAATATGATGTTTTTGCAATAACCTGCCAATATCATGAACACACATTATAACTGTAATAATATTAAAGCCATATCTTCCTGTAATAATATTAAAGCCATATCTTCCTCAAAATACATACAAAAATTGATCAGAAAACCTTACTCTAGGCCCAAAAGCTTGAATAAATATGACAAATGAAATTATAAGATCAAAATAATTTTCCGCAGTAATCTTATATTCATGAAAGAAGTTTCGATATTTTAAATTGGGACCCACCCACCACCATTTGAGGGTTGTTTACATAGACTTATGACGAAAGTGATGAAGGTTTTACTTTTGCTAGTAATTCAAATATTCCATTCAGTCACAGAGATGAATGAAACCGTCTATAAAGTTTAGTCATTAGCATCTGTTCATATGATAACAGCATATGCTAAAGATTAGCGAAAATTTTCGGTGAAGAATCGGGGGCGTTCCTCCCTATCTCTAAATGTAAATAAACACAAGTTTAACCCATTCCAACTCAATCCCTCCTTTTAACGCCCCTTAAGAAAAAAGCTTTGGAAAACATTGTAGAAAATGAAGAAATTGCTTGTATCAAGCAATTTCTTCATTATCCACGATCTTTTATATCAAAAAGACGAAAAAAATTCAAAATTCCATCAACTTGAAATTGTTTTCTGCAGCTTCTTTTAATTTGGACCAGTCTAAAAATTTGCTGTGTTGGAATGGGTTAAATTGGTAAGAAAAACACAAAATACTCATTCCAGAGAACATCACTCGTACTCTCCATTTGCGTATTGATATTAAATAGGCTTTTGTTTGCTTTAGTGACCAAATAAATGATAGATTGTTTAACCCTTTCCCGTTCAAATACGGGATTTTACGTTCCTTCGATTTTATACTCGAGAAAACATTGTGGAAAAAGAAGAAATTGCTTGTAACAAGCAATTTCTCCTTTTTCCACAATATTTTCTATCAAATAGGATGGTTTCATTTCAAATAGCATCCAGTTTTCGTTGTCGTCTGCAACCTCTTTCAATTTGGACCAGTCTGAAATTTCAAAAACGGGAAAGGGTTAACTTGTTTTTCCTTCCTCAGAGGGAAGGTATGGCTTTAAAATATAGTTTCAGTTTTTAAGAATTTGAAGAAGCAAGTTATTGTTAGGATTAAAAAGATAGTGAGAAAAGGTGGTTTTTTTTTTTTAACTTTTTAGCTCACCAGAGCACAACATGTTCATAGTGTGCTTTTGTGATCATTGAATGTCTATTGTCCGTTGTCATTTAAGTGTTTACACTCTTGAGGCAACAGTTTTGACTCAATCCACATGAAACTTGGTTAGAAAAATTGTTAGGTCATTTGGATGAACCCTATTGATTATGAAAAACAAGGGAAACCAGGCCTTAATGACAAGTTTTTTGTTTATATTCTAGAGGCCACAATTTTAGTTCAATCTTCATGAAGCTTGGCCGGAATAATTGTTGAGTCATGAGGATGAACCACGCCATTGATTATGGAAATGGTCTATTGGAAAATGTGGAAAAAGGTGCCTTGGTGACAATTTCTTTACACTCTAGAGACCACAATTTGGCTTGATCTTCATGAGTCTTTGCCAGAATAATTGTAAGGTCACAAGGATGAAACCTTTTGATTATGGAAAGGTTCTACTGGAAAACATGTGAAAAGGGGCCTTAATGAAAATTTCTTTTATTTTCACTCTAGAGGCCACAGTTTTGGCTTAATCGTAGAGAAACTTAGCTAGAATGGTTCCTAAGGATGAATTCATTATGGTAAGGTTCTATTAGAAAACACAGGAAATCAGGTCTTGGTCATAACTTCTTTGTTAATACTCTAGAGGTCTGAGTTTTGGCTCATTCTTCATGAAACTTAGAATAATTTTTAGGTCATTAGGATTAACCCTATTTAGAATATTGGAAAGTTCTATAAATGGAAAAAGGGGCCTTCCTGACAATTTCTTTGTTTTCATCCTAGAGGCCACAGTTTTGGCTCAATCTTCATGAAACCGGTTATTATCATTTGACACCAGTTGCATCTATTTAAAACAAAACTTTAGCATAGTCAGGTCCAAATTGAAAGTAGATGCAGACAACACTTTAAAGTTTATGATATTTTAGATTTGTTCAATTGTCTGGATAGAAAACATTGTGGAAAATGAAGAAATTGCTTGTTACAAAAAATTTCAATTCACACAATGTTTTCCTAATTGTTTTTCTTGTGGGGTGTCAAAAAGTGTCACTGTGTGGTAACGGGTTAACCAGATGATTCAGATGAGCGATTTAGGACCATCATGGTCCTCACGTTAGATTATTATTTGTATAGATAGAAATCCATGAATTTACTGGGAGTGTTACAATAGGTTTAAAATCATGTGTATATCATTTGTTTTACAGGATCAGTTTGACACTATTGACTTCTCTGATAATGATATACGAAAATTAGATGGATTTCCACTGTTGCGGCGATTGAAAACATTATTGGTAAACAATAACAGAGTTGTGTGAGTATGCCAGATTTTCATGATCCCCAGAGGGCAAGCATATAGTTGCCACTTCGTCTGTCTGTTTGTCCATCCTTTAATCTCCATAACGTTTGGGACAGATTTTATGAAACTTCACCTGTTAATTCCTTAATATATTGCGCCTAGGTGCTTTTCTGTTTTTAGCTCCACTATTGTCAGGGTGTTATGTCAGTCGTGCGTCCCCTTATCAGATTCCTTAAAAAAATTTTGATCGATGGCTATAATGGATGGGCTAATATCCATATATGATGAAACCTTCTAAAATCTTCTTCTCAGAAACCAATCGATGGATTTCAACCAAATTTTACAGGAATGATGATTGGGTGACCCTGTATCAGATTCCTTCAAAGAATTTTGATCAGATAAAAAACATGGCTTTAATGGACAGGGCTAATTTCCAATTGTGGTTAAACCTTCGAAAATCTTCTTCACAGAAACCATTTGATGGATTTCAGCCAAATCTTACAGGAACTATCATAGGGTGACCCTTTATCAGATTCCTTCAAAGAATTTTGATCGGATAAAAAACATGGCTTAAATGGGAGGGGGTAATTTCCATATATGGTGAAACCTTTAAAAGTCTTCATCTCAAGACCATTGGATGGATTTCAACCAAATTTCTCAGGAATGATCCCTAGGTGACCCCTTCTAGATTGCTGAAATAAGAATTGATTGGCTGAAATGGATAGGGCAAATTTCCATATATGGTATGCAGTGATTACAAATGATTATATAAGTTTCCAACAAATATCACAGAAAAACCCTATGGTGACTCTTTGTCAGATTCCTTTATAAGATATGGCTCAGATGAAACTTATGGCTCTTATTTGGGAACTTGTCTCCATATATTGTATATACTGAAATTTTGAAATCTCACTCTTGCAAACTGCAGGATGGTTTGCAACCATATTTCTCATGAATGATGAGTAAATTCAGGCCGGTGGAGGGATTCAGGCGCTCAAGTGTCTCTAGTTTGGATAGGGTCAATGTCACAGTTAAGGATCAAAGGTCAAAATTTACCTTGTCTATGGCAGAGCTCCTTCAATTATGGATGGATTTCAAAATAAATTGGCACAAATGTTCCCTATCATCAATAGATGTACCAGTTGAAAAAAATTCAAGTAGCTGAACGGTCAATATAAAAGAAAAGGGTCAAATGTTGATATTGAATATTTCCAGAGTATAACTTCTTCAATTATAGATGGATTTCGAAATAACTTTACACAATTATTCTCTAGCATGAGAAGACGTGCCATTTTTAAACAAATCTTCAGATAGCTCCCAGGTCAAGATCACAGCTCCAGGTCGAAAGTTAAACAAGCATGTCCAGAGCATAGTTCTTTCAATTATAAAAGGATTTCAATATAACTTGGCAAAATTGTTCTCAGTCATAAGAAGATGTGCCATTTGAGAAAAAATTGATAGCTCCAAGGTAAAGGTCACAGCTTAGGGTCAAATGTTAAAAATAGCCATGTCTGGACCATAGCTACTAAAATAATGGATGAATTCAAAATAACTTTGCACAATAGTTCTCTATCATCAGTAGATGTGCAATTTAATAAAAAAATCTTCTGATAACTCCAAGATCAAGGTTGAATGTGAAAATTTAGCATTTTCAGAACATAGACAGGGTTTGTGCTGTTGGTCGCCATTGTGACAAATGAGACAAAAATAAAAATCTGGGAGAAAGAATAGAACTATGAGTTTTAATCAATTAATGGAGTTTAACGTAAACTATTGCATTCCTTTTAAAAAAATAACCCATTTCCTGACAATGACTCCTTTTGATGCCCCTCAAGAAAAACAATTGGGGAAACTTGTGGAGAAATTTCTCATCACAAGCAATTTCATCATTTTCGACAGTGTAATCTACCCAGAAAATTGAAAAAAAATCTACAATTCCATCAAATTTGAATTGTTGTCTTGAGCTCCTTTCAAGTTTGACCAGTCTAAAAATTTCTGTCCGATAATGGGTTAAGAATTTCTGCTATATGTGTACTTAAGCAGTGGTATTTTTGTCTCAAATTCTGTATATCAATATTGTTTTATAACAGTTGAGCTTTATCCTTACAGACATTTTCATAATTTTCATGAAATATATCAATTGACTGTCTGCTGCAATTGGATAAAAGACAATAAACAAGAAACAATATAAACGACAGAGCCGAATCTGGGGCGCAGGATTGCAAGATTCACGCGTTTAAATAGTCCAGGCCACATAAAACATAAGACCATGTGCCACTTGTCATGCACATCTTAAATGGTTGGTGCATTATCAAGTCAGCTCCCTCGATGAAGTTACCCTTCAATGGGTACAGCCCACTGGTAATAATGTGTAGGATTTCCAAGGCCATAGAGTCATAAGTAATACAGATACACATCACAGATAAAGCTTTATTCAATTGGATTTCACATTTCTTTTCGACACAATACAGTATCAAAAAAAAAAAAAATCATAATTTATTATATACAAATGTATTGTCAAAAAAAAAGAAATCATAATTTATATTGTCTAATAAATTATGATTTTTTTGTTCCATTTTTAGCTCACCTGAGCACAACGTGCTCAAGGTGAGTTATTGTGATCGGTAATTGTCCGGCGTCCGTCTTTCCGTCTGTCCATCCGTCTGTCCATCCATAAACAATTAGTAAAAGTCTTCTCCTCCTAAACCATGAGGCCTAGAGCTTTGAAATTTGGTACATATCATCACCTATTGATCCTCTACCAAAATTCTTCAAAGAATTACTGTACTCTTCAAAATTAACCCTTTTCTGTGCGATCCCAGATTTTACAAAGGAAATCTCAAAAAATCTTCTCCTCCTTAACTGTAAGGCCTAGAGCTTTGATATTTGGTATGTATCATCACCTATTGACACTCTACCAAAATATTTTAAAGAATTACCCGTATACTGAAAATTAGCCCTTTTCTGTGCGATCCCTGATTTTACAAAGGAATAGAGAAGGAAATCTTTGAAAATCTTTTTCTCCCAAACCATAAGGCCTAGAGCTTTAATATTTGGTATGTATCATCACCTATTGACTCTCTCCCAAAAAACTTCAAAGAATTACTGTACTCTTAAAATTAATCCTTTTCTGTGCGATCCCTGATTTCACAACGGAATAAAGAAGAAAATCTTTAAAAATCTTCTCCTAAAACCATAAGGCGTAGAGCTCTGATATTTGGTACACATCATTATCTATTGACCCTTTACGAAAATACTTAAAAAAATAATTGTATTCTGAGAATTAGCCCTTTTCTCTGCGATCCCTGATTTTACAACGGAATAAAGAAGGAAATCTTTGAAAATCTTCTTCTCCCAAACTACTAGGCCTAGAGCTTTTATATTTGGCATGTATCATCAGCTATTGACTCTCTACCAAAATACTTCAAAGAATTACTGTATTCTGAAAATTAGCTCTTTTTTGTGTGATTTTTTATTGGAATAAAGAATGATATATTTGAAAACCTTCTTCTTCTAAACCATTAGGCCTAGAGCTTTTATATTTGGTATGTATTGATGTCTTTACTTCAAAGCATTACCATATTCAGGAAATTAGGGTTATATGGTCGGATCATCAATATACCTAGGATTAAAAGAGAAAATCCTTAAACATCTTCTCCAAAATAATTAGACAGAAGGCTTTGCTATTTTGTATATATCATAAATCCATGAACCATCATACTCAGGGGAGCAATTTAGGACCATCATGGTCCTCTTGTTTATACTGCCACCTGTGAATACAGTGGATCTCAGCTTCTGAAGTCGTATTTTGATTTAGCTCTTTCCATCAGGACCTAATAAAGATAGTTGTCAGATAATAAATGAATAAGAAGAAGTTACGAAAACTAGATATTATTCCATGGTCTATGTCTGGTGAAGCGTTTAGTATACAAAATTGGAATGATACACAAAGAGTTTGATAGTCTTTTGGGGAATTTTGGGAAATTTCATTTATTTATGCATGTCCCTTTTGAAAATGTGTCAATCAAAACATCAATTCTCAACAACATCTGATTATAGTCGATATGCGGTTGAGAACTTGTGAGTACAACTTCACTGAAGCTGTACTTACGATATTTTGGTCGCATATATTACATAGAGTGATGCCATGGTGATCCATAACTGTTCACATTTCATTCTCCCTTGATTTGCAATAGTAAATACAGCAGCCTGTATATCAAAGGTTAACTAACAGTGGGATCGGACCATATTTAAAGCTCTACCAGATCACTCAAAATTGCTCACCTTGACAACTTATCTTAGAAAATGAAAGAACAATGAAAAAAAAATGTGTTTCCAAAATTTCCTTTTGTCACTTGTGTTTTGTGTGCCTTTCTTTGAAGGGTAGTCAGAACTTTAAATTTTATGAATAAAGGTAATTTCCGCATATGGCTCAATCCTGAAAAACATTGGCCCACATTTTGAAATGTGATGGGGGACTTTGCCTACTTTTGTGAAAACCTAGATTCAGCTCTGAATGACTTTCAGTTTATCCCATCACCAGACAATAAAGTTTCAGACAATATTTCAAATTGCGCTAAAATTGGAAGTGGCAAATAGTTTAGAAAATGTGAGAAAAGCAGGAATTGTTTGTTACAAGCAGTTTCTCCTTTTCCCACAAAGTTTCCATGATCAAATTTCATCAGGGTGTCAGAATTGTCATTGTGTGGTAATGGGAAAACCTTAAGTCCAGACATATATACATAAGTTAGAAAGGTGTAAGAAATCTCCTAGACACACAAAGAAGTTAAATGTGTGCCTTTTAGGGTAGAAAGCATTGTGAAAAACATAGAAATAAGCTATTTCTTCATTTTATTAGCTCAGCTGTTTTCGGAGAAAACCCAAGGTATTGTCATCACCATGACGTTGTGTCATCGGCATTGGCGTACGTGTGACAAGCTTTAACCTTGGTCATAGCTCTGTTGTTATTGAAGATGTCCTCATGAAATTTGGCCTGTGTTTTGACCATTACAAGAGCTATCTAGACTATCAAGGGGGATAAATTTAAAAGCGTTTCTGTAAGAGTTATGCCCCTTCTTTTACTTAGAATTTTTGCATAATCTACCACCTGCAGCCGAGCGTTGCACCGTCGGTGGTGCTCTTGTCACATTGTTTTCCTGAATCATTATCTTGAGGGGCATAAAAGGTCAGGGTCATATGTAATTTGTTAATGGTGCTACTAAGGAGATACAGAATTCACCTCAATGAGGTGTTTGGTCTTTCTTATGCAATGATAATTGAATTTGCATTGTTTTAAAAGCAGTGCTGTATGATCAACTGTCTTTAAGCTCACCTGATTACAAAGTGTTCAAGGTGAGCATTTTGTTATTGAGCTGTGTGTGGCGTCCATCGTATGTCAACATTTTGTGCACGCTCTAGAGACTACAATTTGGCCTAAAATGTCTTAAAGCTTGGTCAGAATGTTTGTCACTATGAAACCTCAGACATGCACAATATGGGGTCATCTTGGGTCAAAAACTAGATCACTAGGTCAAATCTTACACAAAGCTTGTGGGCACTCTAGAGGTCAAAATTTTGCTTCAAGTTTCTTTATATTTGGTTAGAAAATTTATCTCCATAATATCTCTTCCAAGTTTATTATTGGGTCACATAGGGTCAAAAACTAGGTCTTTAGGTCAAATCTCAAAAAAACCTGTGTGCACAACTGTCTTGTTATTAGTCCGGAATATTTGTCTTCAGGTTTTGGGTCAAGTCTGAAATGTGCTCGTGTGAGTCCAAATCTAGGTCAAATAGAGAAATACCTTGTGTGCACTCTAGAGGGCACTTTCTTGCATCAAATGCCTTAATATTTGGTCAAAATATTTGCCATACAGGGTCAAGAAGTAGGTCAATAGGTCAAATCACAGAATATTTTGTATGCACTATAGAAGCTATTTTTGAGGCTCAAATATGTTGATATTTAGTCAAAATATTTGTCCTTTATATATTAAGGACAATCTCAAATTTTGGTCATTTCAGTTCAAAAAGTTGGCCACTAGGTCAAACCTTTGAATAACTTTGTATATAGCATAGAGGCTACATTTAAGGCTTAGATATCTTAAAACTTGGTTTAAATGCTATTTCTTGGTGATACATGTACATGAAAGATAGAATTTAGGTAAAGGCTCACCTTGGATAGAAAATTAGGTCAATTGTGCTTGTTTGGACATTTGTTGCAATTGACTCGGGTGAGCACTTTAGGGCCAATAGCCAAAATATAAAAAAGACCTTAGACAATTCAAAAGTCTAAATTAGTAGTGGTGCCTTCTCAGGTGAGCACTCAGGTTCCAGTGTTGTCCAGAATGATCTTTTATAACTTGAAAAAAAGTATAAGGTGATATTTCACAAATAAGAAGGAAAGTGCAAGTTTTATGTTGAATGAATAGGGAAAACATGATTGTTTACTTTTAAAATTCCATCTTTTTCAGGCGGATTGGAGAAGGTTTAGAGGAAAGCATGCCAAATTTAGAGTCATTGATAATGTCCAATAATAGTATACAAGAGCTGGGTGATCTTGATCCATTATCTTCATTAAAGAGTCTCACATATCTTAGGTAAGGTTTTTCTTAGATCTCCTACATACTGCAGAGAAAAACTTGTTTTAACCCTTCTCGTTCTATCCCTGGATCTTACATCCCTGTAATTTTATAATTGTGAAAACATTGTAGAAAAAGAAGAAATTGTTTGTAATAATCAATTTCTACTTTTTCTACAATGTTTTCTACCCTCCTAAAGGGTTATTTTTCAATTTAAATTCACTTTAAATTTTCGTCTGCAAAACCTTTGAATTTTGGCAGGTCTAAATTTTCACAAAACATGAAAGGGTTGAGCAATCACTCAAGGGATTGAATGAAAACACAAAGGCTCCCTTAACCCATTACCAGACAACAAAATTGTGGCTGGTCTGAATTGAAAGAGGTTGCAGACAACAATTCAAAGAGTGCTTAGATTTGAAAGTAATGATCATATTGGGTAGAAAAACATGTGAAAAGGAGATGTTGCTTGTAATTAATGATTTCACCTTTTCTCACAATGTTTTCAAGAATTATTTTCTTAAGTATCTAAAAAAATGATTGTGTGTGAATAATTTATATGCCCCCTCTGTCTGACTATCATTCAGTCTTTCCGTCTGTCTGTCTGCAAAACTTAACCAAAAAACTTAACGTTGCCAATTACTACCAGCATATTCAAGATGATATGCTCATATTTGACATGATGATACATCTCCATCATCAACAACACTTTTTATTAGCTCACCTGAGCACAAAGTGCGAGGTGAGCTATTGTGATTCGTCGTTGTCCGTCGTCCGTCCGTCTGTCCGTCCGTCCACAATTTCTTTAAAAATCTTCTCCTCCTAAACCAGTAGGCAAATCAAACTGAAACTTTGCAAGGATGTTCCTTCGGTGAAGTTCTACAAAAGTTGTTAAAAGAATTTAATTCCGTCAAAAACTCTGGTTGCTGCGGCATTTGAAAATGGGAACCCTAAGTAAATCTTTAAAAATCTTCTCCTCCTCGGCCAATCAAGCTGAAAATTTGCAGGGATGTTCCTTGGGTGAAGTTCTACAAAAGGTATTAAAAGAATTTAATTCCATCAAAAACTGTTGTAACCGCGGCATATGAAAATGGGAATCTTAAGTAAATCTTAAAAAATCTCTAAAAATCTTCTCCTCCTAAACCAGTAGGCCAATCAAGTTGAAACTTTGCAGGGATGTTCCTTGGGTGAAGCTCTTTAAAAGATGTTAAAGAATTTTATTCAGTGAAAAACTCTTGTAACCGCAGCATATGAAAATGGGAAATTTTAGAAAATCTTTGTTGTCTTTTTTTTCACAGACTACAAGACCAAAGGCATTTATTTTTTATATAGAGCTTAATCATATGACTCTCTGCCAAGTTTTTAAATATTTAATCTCTGGGGTCAAAAATGGCCCCGCCCCTGAGGTCCGAAGTTTGGAAAAATGCTTAATTAGAGCAATTTCAAAAGACTTCTCCTCTTAAACTATAAAGGTCTAGGATATTCATATTTGGTATGTAGCATAACTAGATGGTTTTGTACTATATCACTAAAAGTTGTCTTCCTCGAGTCAAAAACGGCCCTGCACTAGGGGTCCAAAATTGGGAAAAACGCAAAATTTGAGTATGCTAAAAAAAACAAACTTCATTTTAAGGAGGAGGGCATTTATATTTTGATTGTAACATAGCCTGGCTGTTATCTATAAGTTTTGATTAAATTATGCCTGTAGGTTAATAAACACCCTTTCCCTGGGTGTCCAAAGTTTTTAAAATGCTCAATTAGACCATGTTCAATAGTCTTTTCCTCCCAATCTACAAAGTCTAAGGCATTCATATTTTGTATATAGCATATCCAGATGGTTCTCTACCATTTTAGCTAAAATCTTAGCCCTGGGATAAAACATGGCATTGCCCCAGAGGTCAAAAATTTTGGAAACACCCAATTAGAGCTACATCAAATATAAGGTGATGGGCATACATATTTAGTATGTAGTATGACTAAATAATTTTGTACTATGTAACAGGAAAATATGCTCTTAGGATAAAAAATGTCTTTGCTCCTGGGGGTCGAAAATTGCGTAAATCGGAATTCTTCTTCTTAAATATAGGTTCTAGAGCATTTACATTAAAAACATAGGATAACATTTTTGTTATCTACCATGATTATATCCTTTGGACAACATGGCCCTTCCCAAGGCATCCAAAGATATGAAAAACGCTCAATAAGAGCATGTTCAAATATCTTCCACTTCTCATGTATAAGTTGTGATGCATTCATATTTTGATATATAGTATATCCAGACTGTTCTCTACCAAGGTTTCTAAAATTACACCCATTGAAGTTGCAGACAGTAATTAGAGTTTGATTGAAATCTAAATACAAAGAATTTCAGGTAGAAAACACTGTGAGAAATGGATAAATTGCTTGTCACTCCCTTTCTCACTATGTTTTTTTCAAACCTGAGGGTGAAAAATTCTTGGATAGTTTGGTAATGGATTAAACTATAAAGCCAAAGGAATTCATTCTTGTTGTAAAGCATTACTGGATTGTTTTGTACAAAGCCCAAAATCTTATATTTGTTTTATTTATTTTGCTCAAGTTGTGTCTTTTTTATACTAAAAAGTACTGTGATTTGCAGATGCCTCAGGTGAGCAATTTAGGACCATCATGGTCCTCTTGTATTTAAGTCCTGTTGCTGGGGCATTGTGTTTCACAAACACATCTTGTTGTTATGTTATGGCAAATTTGAATAGAACAAAACCAATCTCAGGTAAAGGAGTTGAATATTTTCTTTTTCACTGAAAGATTGATTTATCTTTCATTAAGTTAACAAAAAAAGCCATATTTTCTCAAGTGGCAGATCCTTAAGTAAAAATGTCACACCTCAAGGTGAAATTTCAAATTGAGCTTGTCCAGAGCCAATTGCCAACATTTTTGAAGGATTCCAAAATTACATGGCACAAATGTTTTTTCTGAGTAGATATGCCATTTGAAACAAAATTTCAGATAGCTTAAAGGGCAGGTCCACAGTTCAATGGCAAACTTTGAAATTGAGCTTGTCTTGGGCATATCTCCTACATTTGTGTATGGATTTCAAAATAATTTTGGATGCTTGTTTTCGATCATGAGTAGTGCTATGAATGTGCCATTTAAAATACAGTTTAGATAGCTCCAAGGTCAGGATCACAGCCTAAGGTCAAATATTCATCAAATGTAGGTTTGATAATGACCCTGGACAACTTTCTTGTTGAAACCTGTCATTTAAAATATTTTTTTTTACTTTAGTTGTCTACAGTATTTAAGCAAATGCTCTAAATATCAGTGTTGTATTTTTTGGTTTAGTAAAGAAATTTATGTAATCTTTGTACTGGTGATTCAGTAGGAAATGACCCAAGTCATTTCATATTGCAGCAAAGATAAAATACTACATAAAAAGGAAAGTCATTCTTGATTCATCTGATAGAAAGTTTCGGAGAAAACATTCTTATCTATAATTATACGCCCTTCGAAGACGGGACGTATTATGGGATTACCCGTGGTGTCCGGGCGACCGGGCGTCTTTGTCATGCTGTACAAATCACCTTACTGAATTTCTGTCAAATCAAAAGGCTGAAAGCACTGATAGAACTTGCTGTTCAAAAATCTACTTTTCTTTTAGAAATCAACTTCATAAGCAACTCTGGCAGGAAAAGTACAAGCAGGAGGTATAGACTAAGATCAGTCTTCACCTCCTGCCAAAACAGGAATATTCCGGGTTCAGCATGACAAGGGTTAAAACAAAATAATACTATAATGCTTTCATTCCATTTTAGATATAACTGCAGCTGGAATGGCAGAAAAATTATTGCAGGATTTTCTCCCTTCAAACTTAGAAAAACCTATCTCCATTATTTTCTCTTTTATTTGTAACATGCACCAAAAAAAGTATGAAAAGCATTTCAAGTTTTTTAGATCTGATTTATTTGGTTTAATTCATAAGAAATGAATTTTACATGAATTAACTTGAGATAATAAAAAATGAAAAAGAATAAAAGTTTGAAATTCTTGTAGAACTATTTCAAAGATTTCAGTGACTAGATTTATTTGCCAGATCTTGCAAAGATGATTCAGTTTATATTGAAATTCTGAAAACTTCAAGCCTGTACAGGTGCTCAAGCGCCTCTATCCCTCTATTTAAGTGTAGATAGTACCTGTACTGAATGAAAGGGCCTTACTGAAATCTTCTTCAACATTCTGATTTGGTAAACTATTTCCCAATGCTTTTTAATGTTGTGATTTTTAAAGCAGGATTATGAGAAATAATATAGGCTCCAAATAATAAAGAAATTTACAATACCAAATTTAACAGTTTGTTAGGAAATTGGTTCCATTACATCCAAAGTTATGATGAGTATTGGAACAATTGTTAACCCTTGTCATGCTGTATAAATTACCTTTATGAAATGCTGTCAAATCAAAGGGCTGAAAGCACTGATAGAACTTATTGTTCAAAAATCAATATTTCTTTTAGAAATCAACTTCATAAACAATTCTGGCATAAAAAGTACAAGCAGGAGGTGTAGACTAAGATCAGCCTGCACATAAGTGCAGTCTGATCTTAGTCTACGCCTACTGCCAAAACCGGAATATTCCGGGTTCAGCATGACAAGGGTTAATATCACACTATCCCACTTTTTTAGGCCCCTCATGAAAAATGCTTTGGAAAACATTGTGATAAATGAAGAAATTTCAAGCAATTTCATCATTTTCCACAATGTTTTCTCGTCAGAAAGCGAGATATTATATTAATTTTTGTCGACTTGAAATCATCATTTGCAACTTGTAACAATTTTGACCAGTCTAAAATGTTGTCATTTGGTAAATGAGTTAACCCATCCCCACTCAGTGACACCTTTGGACGCCCCAAAGGAAAACAGCTGTGGAAAACATTGTGGAAAATGAAGAAATTGCTTGTTACAAGCAATTTCTTCATTTTCCACAATGTTTTCTAACCAGAAAGTTGAAAAAAATCCAAAATTTCATTAACTCTGAAGTGTCATCTGCAACTGCTTTCAATTTGGACCAGTCTAAAATTTTGCCGTCTGGTAATGGGTTAAATGATGTAGAATTTACATAAAAATCATAGTATGTTTATACTTAACTTCTCTTTGTTTCAGTTTATTAAGGAACCCTGTCACCACCAAGAAACATTACAGACTGTATGTTATTAACAAAGTACCATCATTACGTGTTCTTGATTTCCAAAGGGTTAGGTTAAAGGTATGTGTCACAGTTGTAGTCAAAAATTCAACCCCTGGCTTAATTCTTGATCAAATTAACCCTCATTTAATGTGCTTATTATCCCCTGCCGTTTTGGTGAAAGGAATATAGTAATGGTCTCTGTCCGACATTCCCTCACTAAGCTTGTCCAGAGCATATCTCATAAAGTATAAATGCTATCAACTTTAAACTTCATAGGTGGATAGATCTCATTAAGGCGAAGTGCAGAGCTCTCACAACTCTTGCTTGTATGATTTTGGAGTTATTGCCCTTTGTTGTTTTAAGGACTAAGATTTTGTCCAGAGCATACCTCTGAACATATAAAAGCTATTAACTTGAAGTTTCATAGGTGGATAGAAGAGGTGTAATGATAGATTGATAGGACGATGTATTGTGATAGTGACAGTCAAGATATTGATGTATCAATTGCAATTCCCTGACATCGATAACTATTGTGATTGTTTTTTCAAATATCAATAGTTTTGATAGTAAATATTCAAAGCCTACTTACACAGAAATTCAATGTTTTCTTGGGCTCGTGGGTTAAAAAAAGAAAGAGAGAAAGAGAGAGATAGTGGGAGAACGAGTTTTCTGTGTAACTTATCCTACTTTCAATTTCTATTATCACGTGATAGGCACGTTTGATTTTTGTTTCTTCCGTACTCCTTTTTTGTTTAGGAATTGATTTTTAACTTTCGATTTACGAAGTGAAAAGGTTCTCAAAAATCCAAAAGCACGTTAAGACTTGTTATCAATGTTTCATGAATTTTCAGTGCTAGAATTGTCGAAAAAAATAAAAATAAGACAATCATAAATGATATTCGATGAATTTATTAATTGCTTATTTCGAGGACACTAATCGAGTTATTTTGTTTTACGTATTTTTGTCGTCTGACATGGCTGCAAATTTCGAGATTGTGAAAAACAAAGGCGGAAAGTCCCATGTTTGGGTAAAGGAAGGCGAAAACATTGATAATAAGAGAGTCGCCTGTAGACTATGCTATCTATACAGATCAACATATATAATAAACAAAGTAACATATACTGATAGTATCGTGATATATCGCGATTGATTTCTGACGATAGTGATAGTATAATGATATCAATACTGTAATAGTAAAACTATTGCAATAGTGATTTTCTTAGCCAATAGTCAGCCCTAGACTGGATAGATCTCGTTGAGGAGAAGTGCAGGGCACAAGAATCACAACTCTTGCTTGTATGATTTTGGAGTTATTGCCCTTTGTTGTTTTAAGGACTAAGATTTTGTCCAGAGTATACCTCTGAAAATATAATAGCTATTAACTTGAAGCTTCATAGGTGGATAGATCTCGTTGAGGAGAATTGCAGAGCACAAGAATCACAACTCTTGCTTGCATAATTTTGGAGTTATTGCCCTTTGTTGTTTTAAGGACTAAGATTTTGACCAGAGCATACTTCTGAACATATAATAGCTATTCAGTGCTCTCAATAAGGACCAATTTCAGGAAGTTCTAAAATTCCAAGTTTCAATTTCTGGAAGTTTTCACAAATTCAAGGATTTTTTTTTTCACCCTCCACAATACCCCCCCCCCCAAAAAAAATGAAAAAGATGGGGGAAAAAAAATACATAAAGCCTACAGTTAATTCTTTTCCATCCTTACTTATAGTCCCTTAATCTCATGTCTCATTGGGTTGAACTATAGAAAACAATGTGGTAAAAGAAGTGTTTCTTGTGAAATTTGTCTCTTATGTAAATTTCCCTTTTTCCAACAATATTCCCTCCCCTTGAACACTATTATTTTCCAAATTTTGGTGGATAAATTTGGTAATTATTATTTGCAAATCTTTCAGGAATTGAAAATTTCTGATTACTAGAATGACAGGAAACAGATTGTTTTAAACGTTTGGGTACAAAAAAATCAAGACTTGATTTTTCTGACGCCGTCTCCTGTCACATCAAAGATATCCAAGTGCATACGCCATGAATAACTTGTGCGTAAATGAAATTAAAAGTACAAAAAGAAATAAAACAAATAGCAGAGTTGCATCTTTTAAGAAATTCCCTGTTTCGTTTCTGCTAGTTGATGTTTACAGACAACACGTGTGATGTCATTGAAAAGGGACAGACCTCAATCGAGTAACTTCGATGGTTCTTTAACGTACGTCGTGTCAAGTTACTAAATAGAATCCCCGCGTCATAGACGTATTTAGAATGCAAATTTGATGCGCCAGTCTGTATTCACCGCGAACTTGAAGACGGAACATGGCATTTCGGGTAAATTCCGGCTATGAACTTATTTTACATAAATTCGATCAAACGACTTCCATGGGCCTGCTTGATTTTTGCCTGGCACGTTAATAATCGAGTGACTTCCAAAGAAATGGTCCAAGATGCTGCGACGGCTCGGTCACCGAACCGACTATAATCATGTACGCTATTTGTAAATTTCCATCAACATCGATCGTCATGGAGACATTTCGATAAACTCCTTGTGGCTTCAATTTTACCCGAGGGTATCAAGAATATATATACATTCTTTTGTTTGTCAAACCCTTTAAGTTGTAACTTCAGAAAACGTCTGAGTCATGAAATCAGGACGTTTTCCTAAAATCTCGGACGTTAATTTACGTCCGGGTCTGATTTTCCGGACTTTTTTCTGGTTTTCTGAACGTAATATACGTCGACGACTGCTTATTTAGAGCACTGGCTATTAACTTGAAGCTTCATAGGTGGATAGATCTCGTTGAGGAGAAGTGCAGTGCACAAGACCCACAACTCTTGCTTGCATAATTTTGGAGTTAATGCCCTTTGTTGTTTATAAGACTTAGATTTGTCCAGAGCATATCTCTGAAAGTATGATAGCTATTATTGAACTCATTGATAAGAAATGCAGTGCTCAAGAAGCCTAAATCTAAATGGCTTCAGTTTACTATCAAGCTTTTACAGCGGGGGATGGCCATGTCCCACATGGCTCTTGTACAATATAGTTTGAGAAAGAAATGTTAAGGGAGTAAGCAATGGTAACAAACAGTTTATCCTGTCAAAATATTTTCTACCCTATATTGTCTTATTTCAAGCTCACATATCACAAGTGCTCAAGGTGAGCTTATGGGAATCGCCCAATGTCCATATTATATCATCAAAATTTTCTTAAAACATCTTATCATAAACCAATGAGATTTTCTTCATTTTACACAATGTTTTTCCCAATTGTTTTTCTTTGAATTGTAATCTGCACCCTGTCTCAATTGATGGATTGCCACGTTCATTAACCCTTTTGTTTTGCAGACGGCAATCAAAAGTGTTTGCAATTAAAAAGTAGCCAACATACAGTGTAGAAAATATTGTGGGAAAAGAAGAAATTGCTGGTTACAGAAGAAAATATTTTATTGGTGCAGAAAACAACATGTGTAAAATTTGGAGATTGATCAAAATGAAATAAAAACTCTAGATAAATAAGCACATTTTTTGTGTAATTAAGATTTGTCTAAAGTGAAAATGTTGTCATTTCCCTTATTCTCATTCTATAATATACAGGGCTCTCCATAAAAATAAATAAATGATTGTTGGTAACTTTGACTGCTTGCTTGTGATCAGTTAGCAAAACTTATTTCCATGTTACATAAATGTATGTCCATTTTACATTCTACATTAATTTCTTACTTCAATAACTTACACTGCTGATGGATTTGAAATAATTTGGCACAATTGTCCTCGATTACAAGAAGATGACTTTTCTTGAAGGTCAAATTCTTGTCCTGAGTATAGCATTTATATCTATGGATAGATTACAAGGTCTATTGGCCCAAATCAATGGTTCAGCTGGAAACAGATGTAACTGCCTATATGTTTATAGGCAGTTACAACTGTTTCGCGCTGAACCATTGAAATATTCTTCTACGTTGGCAGAAGTGCCATATGAAACATTAATTCGGCTCCAAGATGAAGTTTATTCTGTTACATCAAATTTTTGTGGAGGTCAACTGAAAATACATTGGACAACAAATTCTGTTCAAATTATTTTTAAGTTCAAAAAGCTTTTTAGATAGCAGTAGAAGCACACGGAACATAATGCATTTTTTGTCTATGTGATTAACGAAATTGTCATATTTGAATAGAATTGAATAGAATAACCCATTCCTACAAAATACATCCTTTTTATGCCCCTCAAAAGCTTTGGAAGTCTTTGTTGAAAATTGAGAGATTGCTTCTTACAAGCAATTTTTCATTATGTACAATGTTTTCTTCCCTCTAAAATTTCACCAAATATAAATTGTCTTCTACAACTTCTTTGAATTAGGACAAGTCTAAATTTTGTTGTCAGGTAATGAGTTAGGCAATCAGGTCTCTGTCATCTTAAATTGTTAGATTTTATTTATTTATTTAATTTTTTTTCCTAAAGGAAAGAGAAGCAGCTACTAAGATGTTTAAAGGGAAGAAGGGTCAGGCATTATCTGCTGATATTGGAAAAAAGAGTAAAACGTTTGTACCAGGGGAAGGCCTCCCGGAGGCCAAGAAAGGGGGTCCATCAAAAGAAGATGTGGCAGCTATTAAGGTATTTGATTCATTGCATGTTTACATTCCAAGTCAAAGCCTTATCCTTATCTTAACCCTAGTGATGCTGATTGTATATCCTATGTAGAATTGCATCAGAATCAAAGGGGTGAAAACACTTTTTTACTATTTATATCATAAATAATTATGGCTTTAATGGACAGACAGGTTTTGTAGACTAAGATCAGACATTAGACAAACATGCAGGCGGATCTTTATTTATAACTCCTACCAAAGCAGAAATATTTTGGGTTCAGCATAACAAGGGTTAATGTTTTATTGGAAAGCAAATGAAAATGATAGACATAAAGACCAAATCAGGAACTATCAGAATTAATCAACCAATCTAAGGATGTCACAAAACCCCTGCATAGATAGATAGATAGATAGGGTAATGTTTTACCAGTGTCTGTCTGTGTTTGTCCATCAGTCTGTCTAATGAGAACATGACATTTTTCTATAACTTCTATGATATTCAGGTTTTAATGCTCATATTTGACATGATGACCTGCATCTGCTCATACCAAGGTCATCTAACAAGATCAAGGTTATCTATCAAGGTTAAATTTCTTCGCATATTCATACAGTGTGATTAGTTTTTTCGGTTTATACCTCCATGAAAACAAAAAATATTCTCTTCATCTCTTAACCCTTTCCTGTACAAGCAAGGGATTTTACGTCATTATTATTTTATACTTGAGAAATCATAAGGAAAAAGAGAAATTGCTTGTAACAAGCAATTTCTTCTTTTTCCACAATATTTCATACCCTACTGAATGGTTATTTTTCAAATGAAATCAACTTAATATTTTCGTTTGAAAAACCTTTGAATTTGGACGGGTCTAAAATTTCCAAAAACGGGAAAGGGTCAAATAAATTGGGTCACTTAACTACATAGTGCATTTATGTACAAGCCATTACCAAACAGTGCATTTATGTACAGAAAACAGTATTTCTTGAAATATAAGCCATTACCAAACTGCATTTATGTAGATACAGTATTTCTTGAAATATAAGCCATTACCAAACAGTATTTCTTGAAATACAAGCCATTACCAAACAGTGCATTAATGTACAGAAAACAGTATTTCTTGAAATTTAAGCCATTACCAAACAGTGCATTTATGTACAGAAAACAGTATTTCTTGAAATTTAAGCCATTGCAAAGCAGTGAATCCCCCCAAGAAAAAACAAATGGTAAAATATTGTGTAAAATGAAGAAATTGCAAGTTGCTAGTAATGTCTTCATTTTATGCAATATTTTCTATCCAGAAAGTTGAAAAAAATCAAATTTTATCAGCCATTAATTGTGGTCTGCAACTCTTTTCAATCAGACTGATTTCTGTCTGGTAATGGGTTAACCCTTTCCTATTTTTCAATATTTTATACTCGTCCAAATTCAAAGAAGTTGCAGATGACATTGACAAGTGAGTTAAATTTGATAAGTAACCAACCCACAGAGTAGAAAACCTTGTGAGAAAAGAAGAAATTACTTGTTACAAGCAATTTCTTCATTTCCCACAATGTTTTCTAAAGTATAAAATCACAAATGATGTAAAAACAGGGTTTGCACAGGAAAGGGTTAAAGCATTTTCTAAACACCTTATAAAGGTATGTGGCTTATTGTTTTCACTGATAAATCATGTCTAGCCATGAAATAAAGCAAGATTTTGATCCCACTTGATGGGATTTTCCTATGCTTCATGTAGAGATTAACCCTTTCCTGTTTTATGAAATTTTAGACTGGACCAATTTCAAAGAGGTTGCAGACAACAATGAAAAATGCATGCAATTTGAAATCTGACTATCCTATGTGGAAGAAAATATTGTGGGAAAAGGAGAAATTGCTTGTTACAAGCAATTTCTCCTTTTTCCACAATGTTTTCTCAAGTATAAAATCACAGTGACATAAAATCCCGGGTTTGTCCAGGAAAGGGTTAAAAGAAACGTGATCAGTGGTTTTGACGGTAAAATTCATTTATTTGGAATAATTACAAGGACAATTTACCTTTATGATAGGTGACGGTAAGCCATCACATATTAGACTATGGATAGATAGTATGTATTCCATGTTGAAAAGGGGGCATAATATATCTGAAAAAAATTTCAATAGCTTTGCAAATGTCAACTTCAGCCTTTTGAAATGTAGTGTATTTTTATACCAAATATTGCTTTGTTTTCTGCTTTCAGCGTGCAATTGCTAATGCTAAAACATTGGAGGAAGTGGAGAGGTTAAACAATATGCTAAAAACAGGTCAAATACCTGGTAAACAAGCAGTTAGTAAGGCTGGTAAGATTTATATGGGATTTATATATTTTTGCACCACCTTCTTGCTCCTTGTCACCTGACTTTGCTTATCTTGTTGGGGTTTTGCAATTCTTGGCTTCATTACAGAAAAAGGGGGGGGTATGCAAGGGACGGCATATACTGTGACTATTGCACTTTTGTTGGAACTTTACATTTACTAGAGGCAAGAACATTGTGTTTTACCTGTTTTTAGTAGGGAATAGTAAACTCATCATATAATATAAATTAGAAACAGCTGCAAACCAGTCGGGATCTTTTTATATGCTGTCAAAGGCGGACGTTTATTGGTATCAACTTCTCTGTCTGTCCACACCAACATTTGTCCATCTGTATTCCCACTTCTTGTTAACACTTCTCTTACATTTATGTAGGAATTAACTTTAAATTTTCACAAAAAGTTCCTAGTTACCTTAACTTTGGTATATTGTGGGGGTTGTGATTTTGGGCTGTGTCAGAGAAAAATGGGCCTAATGCAAAACTTCTTGTTAACACATCTCCTCCTATATCTATGGACTATTTTTAATGAAAATTTCACAGAATGTTGCTAGTCACATGACCTTTAGCATTTTTTTGCTTTTCTAGAGTGAGTCACAGAACTTAATGCAAAACAGCGGTGTATATTGTGACTATGGCACTCTTTTTGACCTATGTTGTACGTCTGACAGTTACAGTTTTTTTTTACTTAATATGCCCCTTTGTTGGAAGATTGAGGGCACAAATTTTTATGCCCCCCCATGTATAATGTTATTTTACCAATGTCCCTCTGTCTGTCTGCTGTCCATCTGTCTGAGAGCAGTAAACTTATCGCAAAAATTAACAGTTTGTGTTTTTGCTGTTCAAGATACATATCACGTATTTGGAGCTTGGTTTATCTGGTTTATTGGAACTTTTTATCGGAATGAATATTCTATAAGTATGATAAAGTTATTTTTAGATTAGGGTGTAAAATATAGTGATCATATTCTAGAATGTCAGCTGCTACTAAGACTTGAACCAATCTTATTATTTTACAGGTAGAGGTGAGGAAGAAATGGAAACCAACGGAACTTGAAGAGGGGATAACTGATCATTCTGTCCTGTCATTCATCTTTCATATTCATTTCATCTATATTGAAAATTATCATTACTTGCTTTCTGAAATAGTAATTCTAGTTTTATACATGCAACAACATTTTTTTGTTACAAAAACACATTTAAATTTTCCTGACAGCAATGTTGAAATGTCATCATGATTATACCTTTTTTTAGGAGTATATAAGTTGAATATGTTTTTCTCTCTGTGTATCTGGTGTAACTCATTACCACACAACAAAATTTTATTCAGGTCCACAGGGAAAGAAGTTGCAGATGACAATTTAAAGTTTAAACATTTGTCTCTTGGGGTAGAAAACATTGCTTTTTTCAAGCAATATCTTCATTGTCCACAATGTTTTTCAAAGCTTTTTTTCCAGAGGGACATAAGAGAGCTGGGTTGTGTGGGAATAGATTGAACCTATTTATGTTATATCAGTTGGGAAGTAAGTTCTTTTAACTCAGATCAATTTCCCTTGATTCTGCTTCCTTGAGTTTCACCAGTGCTTGTTCTTTCTATGAAATTGTAGTACATTCATGTAAGCAATTCTTTCTTTTTTTTTTCAAAAATCACGGCAATCTAATGTTTGCTAATATATGTACATATATTTAACCAGTTTTGCTCTCAATGATTAAGTAGTGAGTTTGAACCTCAGCCAACATCCTTTTTGACATTGACAAAGATATAGCAACATGGGTCATCTGTTTGACACCACTGGGCCGATGTACATATTGCACCTAAGTTTGATGAGCAGCTTCTGGCTCTGATTGAATGTTGAGATTAATTGATATGTGAAATAACAGGAATTCATGGCTAGACACACCAGCCTCCACAATATAACTGAAATACTGTTGAAAATTTCTATAAATCCCATACATGTGAGATCATTCAAAACTAGCTGACACTACAAAGCATGAATATGCTTTATTTAAAGCACTTTAACTCTTCCATTTCACCACTTATTTCATCAGTTATTTATACTGGTAAGAATGTTTACTACCATTAACATCTAGAATCTCTATTCTTACAGTTATTTGACATAGGTTGCATGAAAAACATAAATGTAAATCAAAGGTAAATTCCCTCTGTTGGACTTATTTCACTGTCAAAAGTATCTCAAATTTTTGCTTTAACTTTACATAGGGTATTGATATTTTCTTCTTTGACTTTAAGGGTTTCTAATCAGTACTCCAAATTCAATAGAAATCACTTTAAGTTAGCCCACGACCAGAGAACAAAATTTTAGACTGGTCTGAATTTGAAGTAGTTGCAGACGGGGGAGGAGGGGGAAGGGGGGGGGGGCTACTTTTGGGGAAGAATACTGTGTGGATAATAAAGAAATTGCTTGATAAAGCATATTCTTTGTTTTCCATAATGTTTTCTGGAGGGGCTTAAAAAGGAAGGATTGAACAGGAGTGGGTTAAGAAAAATGCCATGTTATCAAGTTGATCTATATTGATGAAACTGAGAAATTCAAAATTATTGTTATCATAAACAGTTTGATGGAATTACCTTTGATATTGTTCAACTTGACACATAAAATGTTGTTTTTGTGAAGATACTTATACCTTTTTGTTCTTTAATAAAGGCCGGGAAGCGATATTTCTGTGTTTTAGTTGATTCTACACTTGTTATTTTACTAAATATGTTTAAAAATTCTATATTGCAGATTCACAGTATCCTGCTAAAGAAGTTGGGAAAAAAATATTGCTACGGCTGTTTTACCTCCAGTTTTATAATTTTTCAGCTCTTATCCATATTATATGAAAAATCATTATGACTTGCAAGGCATCTTAATTATCTAACCTGAACTAAAACATAATGCTTTTTTATATAGCTGAAGGGTCGTATTGTGTTGTTGCCCCAGGCATCTGTCTGTCCATCTGTCAGTCTATCTATTAGCAGTTTATTGTGTGTGCAAACCCTTCTACAGATTCAGTCCGAATGATCTAACTCTTTCCACAATATATTACTATGATGTCTAGTTGTGCGTGAGACCATTTTTATTTGGATCACTCAAGCAGTTTTTTAATTACCTGCCCTTGACTTGGCCAAATAGCTTCAAGTTACTGTACTGTTTTGTGTGTGCAACTCCTACTCCAGTTTCAAAAGGAATTAATTGAAACTTTCCATACTGAATTGCTATGATGTCTAGTTGTGCTTTTGATCATATTGTTTGGATCCCTCAAGCAGTTATTGAATTATCTGCCCTTGACTTAGCAAAACAAGAAGGTGTATGTGTGTTAGTCCGTCCATCCGTCTGAATTTGTCCAAAAAATTACTCCTACATTTATGGTTGGATTTCAAAATAACTTGGCACAATTATTCTCCATCATGAGTAGATGTGCAATTTGAAAGAATTTTTGGGATAGTTCTGTCAAGGTCACAGCTCGAGGTCAAACGCTAAAATTGTGTTTGTCTGGACAATTACTCCTACAATTATGGATGATTTTCAAAATAAACTGGCACAATTATTCTCTATCATGATTAGATGTGCCATTTGAAATAATTTTCGATAGCTTCAAGATCAAAGCTCAAGGTCAAACACTTAACATTTTGCTTGTCCAGAGCATCATACCTACAAAACTTTCGGGCTCAACAGCAGTTGTCCTCGGACAACCATCTAGTCCTACAGTGCCTTTTTGAAGGAACTGATACTTACCACAATAAATAGTCATGAAAGGTTTTTTGGAATTAATGTGTCATTGACTCCACGTAAAAGTTTAATACTTGTTTGTGTGTGTAACTTCTACAGGTTCAAGTGAAATTAACTGTAACTTTCTACATTGAATCTCTATGTCTAATTGTGAATGAGATCATTCAAATGAATCCCTCAAGCGGTTTTGGAATTATCTGCCCTTGACTTTGCAAATACCTTAAAAAACAATTTTGTGTGTGAGCAACTTCAATACTTTCAATTTGAATGAACTGAAACTTACAATAAATCTCTTTGATGCCTAGTGCATGAGATCATTCATATTTGGATCTCTTAAGCAGTTCTGGACTGGATCTGCCCTTGACTTGGCATAAAAATCTTAAAACTAAACTTTTTTTTTGAGTAGTTATTAATCCTCCTAAAGATCATATCACATTTGGTTTGAATTACTCAAGAGAGAAATTGAATTATATCACATTTGATTTTGATTGCTCAGAGAGGAACTAAATGAAGCCTTTTTGTGTTTGAGAATTTTTAATATATCCATTGGTCCTAGAATTGATTTGCACCTGACCTAGAGAAATATTTGGTATTAATAGGAATCCAATACACCACTAAATGATCAACTATATAATTTTGGAGGAGTTTTGTAAGGTTAAAGAAATGTTTTGAGTTTTATTCAACACCCCTTGACAATTTGGAAAAAATATATTGCAAATATACATTCAACTGACAAGCCCTATCAGACATATGCACCGCTCTGCCTCTGGTCAATTCATTTTAGATCATACTCATTAAAGTGATGCAATGAGTTATACCCCCTGCCACCTTTTTACATCTGGGTGTATCAAATGTGTAGGGCTTAGAACTTCCATATGTTACATTTGACATTGTTTGATGCCCAGTTACTAAAGCTGTCAAAATATTGTCTTTTGTTTCTCATATTGGCTCCACCCAGGTGCATCCAATTTCTGATGGAAAAATAGTAGGAAATCTGAAAGTCCATGTCTTATGATCTGCAAAGTTGTTGAAATAATGACCCCTGGGATCTCCCACTATCTTCACCTAGTTAAACCCAATATATCATATAATTAACCCTTGTCATGCTGAGCCTGGATTATTCCAGTTTTGGCAGGAAGTGTTGACCAAGACCAGCCTGCACATAAGTGCAGTCTGATCTTAGTCTACACCTCCTACTTGTACTTTTCCTGTCAGAGTTGTTTATGAAATTGATTTCTAAAAGAATATTGATTTTGAACAAGTTCTGTCAGTGCTTTCAGCCCTTTGATTTTACAATTCAGTAAGGTAATTAATACAGCATAACAATGGTTAACCCTTTCTCGACAAACCCGGGATTTTACGTCGCTATGATTTTATACTTGAGAAAAGTTTGCCGAAAAAATAAGAAATTGCTTGTGACAAGTAATTTCTCCTTTTCCCAAAATATTTTCTTCCACATAGGATGGTTTCATTTTTGCATCCAACTTTCATTGTCCTCTACAACCTCTCACATTCTGGACCAGTCAAAAATTTCAAAAACCAGGAAAGAGTTAAGGAGTCTTTAAAAATCTTGTGACAAAGCACATGTCATAGAGACTTTAAATTTTGTATGTGCTATTTTGTGACGACCGTCTGTAAAAGTTATTGCTATAAAGCACTTGGTGGTCTCCTTGTGGATACTTACCTGGTGTACACAAGTTTGAAAATCATAAGACTAAGAGGTTCAGAAATTTGCATGTGATATTGTACACAGTGTATAAATAACTGTGTGTATAACTCCAGATAATGTAGTTTCATGCAGATTAAGATGGTAAGTACAAAAATTAGATATTTCTGTTTGTTTTAACTAGTTGGTCAAAGCAAAATTTCAGATTGCCCAAAATATATCCTATCTCTTTAGAGTCAAGGTATTCATTCAAGGCCAAGGTTACTGTTCTGAAAAAAAAGGCTTTAGCAGGAGCTTGTTGTTTTGAATAAACATATAAATTACTTCCATAGACCACTCCTTACAAGAAAAAAACTTATAAAAGTGAACAACTTTGTGATGCTCTCTTATTCCTTTTAATGCAATAGTTAAAAGACAGGACTGTGATGGGATCATCCATGGCAGGCAGCGTTCAGTTCTTTTTCCGGGGTAAAGCTCTGGAACCTAATGACTGACTTAAAACTTGGCAGTTGTACTCACTGCATGATAACGGAGTGCAGTTCATGAGAACTGTAAATCTAATGTTCTTATTTTTAGCTCACCTAAGCATGAAGTGCTCTGGGTGAGCTATGCGACCGTCCATCAATCCGTCCGTCCGTTCACAATTACAAAAAATCTTCTCCTCCTAAACTAACCATGGGATTTCAACCAAGCTTCATAGAAATGATCCTTAGACCATGCTCTTTCAAAATACTTCAAAGAATTGAAATCCATGAAGAACTTTGGTCGCCATGGCAACAAAGAGTAAAACTTAACAGGTGTAATCTTGAAACTGGATAGATCTCGCCAATGGGAAATGCAGTGCACATTATAACTCTACCATACTTATTTCTTGAGTTATTGCCCTTTGTTGTTTTTCAGACTTGAACTTTGTAGCATATCTCTGAAAGTATAATAGGTATGATAATATCATGAAATTTTATATGTGAAAAGATCTCGCCAAGGGCAAGTGCAGTGCACAAGAGCTGTAACTCTCTTGATCTTATTGGCTAACCTGAGCACGAATTGCTCGAGTGAGCTATTGTTATAATCCTTTGGTCCGCCGTGCGTCGCCCATCAACAATTTCTGTGAACAACATCTCCTTCCAAACGACTGGGCCAATTTAAATCAAATTTGGCAGAAATGTTCCTTTGGTGCTCCCCTTATAAAAGGTAAAAGATGGAAATCTGTTTAAAACGCTGGTTTCCATGGCAACAGATGTGAAATTTGAAATAATCTTTAAAAATCCTCTATTGACCCAGAACCAATTTTTCATGAAGCATCAGTTCTTTGACTTCTTTCATATTTCTAAAATTTTTACCAATGGAATTAAAGGTAGGAAAAAGTGTCTCCTCCTTTCAAATTAGTGGAATACGCCATTAAGACTGGGATTCCCTGGTATAGAGCCTATATATGTATAAAGTATGGTCAGGCCCACTTATATCAGACTTCAACCCTTAATCTAAAATTAGACTGTTGAATGAAAAAGTCTTTGTCTCAGGTGAGCGCCCCCGGGCCAATGCCCCTCTCTTTTTTTTCTCACCTTAGCACAACGTGCTCATGGTGAGCATTTTTGATCATTGAATGTAAGGCGTCAAAAATCAAAGTGTTTACATTCTAGAGGACACAGTTCTGACTCGATCATCAGGTAGCTTTGCCGAAAAATGTTAGGTCATAAACCGTATTGATTTTGGGAAGGTTCTGTTGGAAAACGCGAAAGGGGCCAGATTGACGATTTCTTCGTTAACATTCTTAGAGACCACAAAAGAGAGCCATTTGATTTTTTAAAAGATTATTTTAGAACTAGGCATGACCTGCATTTATGTGCGGCATACATTTCGAATTTTTTGACACCTACATGATGATCCTTTTTTCGCACAAAGTTCGAATATGGTCTATTAACGAGCGAAATTTTGCGGATACTGGCAATGGAAAACTGAGGATTAATACAAGAGTAAGAGACTAAACGGAATAATGATATCGTGTTTATAAAACTTAGTATTCCCAATACTTATTATCCCCCGCCGTTTCTCTGAAAGAATAATAGCTATTAACTTGAAACTTCATAGGTCGATACATCTCGTTGAGGAGAAGTGAAGTGCACAAGAACAACAACTCTTGCTTGCATAAATTTTGAGTTATTGTCCTTTGTTGTTTTAAAGACTAAGATTTTGTCCGGGTTATATCTCTGAAAGTATAATAGCTATTAAATTGAAACTTCATAGATGAATGGATCTCGTTGAGGAGAAGTGCAGTGCACAAGAACCACAACTCTTGCTTGCATAATTTTGGAGTTACTGCCCTTTGTTTTGAAGACTTAGATTTTGTGCTGAGCATATGTTTGAAAGTGTAAAAGCGATTATCGAACTGAAGAAATGCAGTGCACAAGAAGCCTAAATCTAACTGACTTCAGTTTACTATTTAGCTTTTACGGCGGGGGTGGCCATGTCCGACATGGCTCTTGTTACGATTGGAATACTTTGGTATTGGTCGAACCTATTATTAAATGCAGCATAAGGGGAAGGTATTATTAATTTGATATATTATCTTTGGTCAACTATTTGAAAATATTAAGTGTTCACATGCGACGTCGATTTGATACTCGGTATTACTACACTATGTTAGTTAACCGGATTTAATGGCGCTGTCGTTTATACGCCATTTCGTCTAGCTACTCTCTGCAAAAGTTGTTAAAATAATACCTAATGTCATTTTCCCTCCCGAGTCTACCTTTTTCACTTGGAGAAATCATTAAGAAATCGTATTTTAAAAAACACAAAGGTTTGAGGCTGAAAATTTAGCAACATAGGTGTTGGTGACATAGTCTGTTGATGCATTACAAATGTAAAAATAACGCCCTTGGGACCTCGTTCGGGCTCTGACTGAGCACACCAATAGTAAATAGAACCACAAGAGCACCTCATTAGGATGCTAACGCTTGACTGCTTGATAGTGGGTAAAATATCAAAGTCGAAAAAGGGGGCATGATTTGCTCAAAACTATATTTAGAGTTGCCTACCTTGGTGGAATACATTGCTCTTTTACAGTGAAGAAGTGAATAAATTAAGTAATACTAGGGAAATTAAAAATGTCAGATTTTAGACGGAGACACTGAAGATGACCTGGCTGTAGCCATACCTCGGGTTTTCGAAAATCGGGCTAATAAAGAGAGGTAAATGATGCACCTTTGGTCTCGTATGACAAATTATAAGGATCAGAGATCGAAAATT
This sequence comes from Fragum fragum, assembly GCA_946902895.1. Taxonomy (NCBI): domain Eukaryota; kingdom Metazoa; phylum Mollusca; class Bivalvia; order Cardiida; family Cardiidae; genus Fragum; species Fragum fragum. The sequence goes on along the minus strand of OX336367.1, from coordinate 51,586,354 downwards.
TTGACCATCTTCATTGGTTGTTGGAATAATGCGCGCCCATTAGTTACAATTTGGCTTCATTAGATAAACGTTAAAGAGAATTTTTTTTTTTTTTAATTATCCAACAATGTTGTTCTTGACTACAATGTTTTTCTGAAAAAAAAAATGCGTTTATTCAAAACGTGAGTCGGAGAAGCGACTTGGGTCCACCATGCTCCTCCTATTTTACTCAGTTGAATACACGGCGCTTGGTGTGGGCTTATGTGGTTGTGTGATATTTGTCGTCCGTTGTTCGTCCTCAAAAGTTTTTGGGCTTGAAATTATTGATATGGCTCGATCTTTCCATAAATAATGCTTATTAAAAAACCTGTTCTCGATAAGAGACGTGCAAGTGATCACATTCATACTCCGAGAAATAAATTATACAATGTATATTATACGGGTATAACAAAAGATACGTGGTTGAGCGATCTAGAACGCCAATCTTACTGCCAACGATTCGTCTAGTTTTATCAATATTTATGTAACACGCATTAGGAAATAGACCAGCTCATGTCCTCAATCGTGCTTTAGAAAATGAAATACACGTGCATTTCTTTTGTTCAGCGTAACGACCAAGCCGTGTTTTATTGAGAAAGTTAGTCTACACGAGCCAAGTTACAGTGTTAAAGTAGGAGCCCATCAATTATTATCAGCTTTGTTATTTTCTGCTTTTGTATCAAAGTGGCCCCTGCAAACATTATGACAGAAAATGTTTGATTTCTAATTTTAGTGCTTTCAGGAATTTGGAAGAAGGTGATGGATGGACTTTGCAATGATTGGTTGATGTATTAAATGGTGTTTAACGCCATTTCATTTTTCAGTCTATTGCGCAACTGGAGCACCTAACCATGGAATCCTGTAGGAGCGCATTGGGCGTGGAAAGTGATCCGTCAATTGATTGATCTTTGTCTCAATTAACATGGTTGCTGAAACTGATTGCGAGATTATCTATTAAAAGTCAGAGAGAAATAAAATGGGACATAGGTCTCCTGCACAGTGTCAAAATCAATGCGGTCAATCTAAGTCTGCTGATTTTTATACGCCCGTCGAAGACGGGACGTATTGTGGGATCATCCGTGGTGTCCGGTTGTCCGGGCGGTGTCCACTTCTTTGTCCGGAGCATAACTCTGTCACCGTAAGTCCGATTGACTTTAAACTTGGCAGTTATATTCTTCTCATCAATACGGAGTGCAGTGCGCAATAACCATAACTCTACCTGGCCTATTTTTTGAGTTATTGCCCTTTGTTGTTTTTCATACTTGAATCCTGTCCGGAGTATATCTCTGAAAGTATTATAGCTAGGATCATGAAACTTCATGGGTGTATAGATCTCACCAAGGGGGAGTGCAGTGCACAAGAACTATAACTCTACCTAGCCTATTTTTTAGTTATTGCCCTTTGTTGTTTTTCATACTTGAATCTTGTCCGGAGTATATCTCTAAAAGTATTATAGCTAGGATCATGAAACTCCATGGGTGTATAGATCTCACCAAGGGGAAGTGCAGTGCACAAGAACCATAACTCTACCTGGCCTATTTTTTGAGTTATTGCCCTTTGTTGTTTTTCATACTTGAATCTTGTCCGGAGTATATTTCTAAAAGTATAATAGCTATAATCATGAAATTTCATGGATAGATAGAGCTCAACAAGTAGGAGTGCAGTGTACAAGTACCATAACTCTACCTAGCCTATTTTTTGAGTTATTGTCCTTTGTTGTTTTTCATACTTGAATCTTGTCCGGAGTATATCTCTAAAAGTATACTAGCCAGAACCATGAAATTTCATGGATGGATAGAGCTCACCAAGTGGATGTGCAGTGTATAAGAACCATAACTCTACCTAGCCAATTTTTTGAGTTATTGCCCTTTGTTGTTTTTCATACTTGAATCTTGTCCGGAGTATGTTTCTAAAAGTATCATAGCTAGAATCATGAATCTTCATGGATGTATAGATCAAACCAAGTGGAAGTGCAGTGTACAAGAACTATAACTCTACCTGGCCTATTTTTTGAGTTATTGCCCTTTCTTGTTTTTCATACTTAAAACTTGTCCGGAGAATATCTTAAAGTATCATAGCTAGGATCATGATACTTCATGGGTGTATAGATCTCACCAAGGGGGAGTGTAATGCACAAAAACCATAACTCTACCTGGCCTATTTTTTTAGTTATTGCCCTTTGTTGTTTTTCATACATGAATCTTGTCCGGAGTATATCTCTTAAAGTATTATAGCTAGAATCATGAAATTTCATGGATATATATAGAGCTCACCAAGTGGAAGTGCAGTGTACAAGAACCATAACTCTACCCAGCTTATTTTTTGAGTTATTGCCCTTTGTTGTTTTTCATACTTGAATCTTGTCCGGAGTATATCTCAAAAATTATAATAGCTAGAACCATGAAATTTTATGGATGGATAGAGCTCACCAAGTTGGAGTGCAGTGTACAAGAACCATATCTCTACCTAGCCTATTTTTTTAGTTATTGCCTTTGTTGTTTTTCATACTTGAATCTTGTCCGGAGTATATCTCTAAAAGTATTATAGCTAGGATCATGAAACTTCATGGGTGTATAGATCTCACCAAGGGGGAGTGCAGTGCACAAAAACCATAACTCTACCTGGCCTATTTTTTGAGTTATTGTCCTTTGTTGTTTTTCATACTTGAATCTTGTCCGGAGTATATCTCTAAAAGTATTATAGCTAGGATCATGAAACTTCATGGGTGTATAGATCTAACCAAGGGGGAGTTCAGTGCACAAGAACCATAACTCTACCTGGCCTATTTTTTGAGTTATTACCCTTTGTCGTTTTCATACTTGAATCTTGTCCAGAGTATATTTCTAAAAGTATAATAGCTAGAATCATGAAACTTCATGGATGGATAGAGCTCACCAAGTGGGAGTGCAGTGTACAAGAACCATAACTCTACATAGCTTATATTTTGAGTTATTGCCCTTTGTTGTTTTTCATACTTTGTTTGACAAAAAATATTCATTCAAAATAACCTCAGTTCTATTCAAACCCCCAGTTAATATTAAGCAGTGTGACGGGCGTATCTTGTGACAATTTGGCACCTTGTTTTTCGATGTTATAACGCAACAAATCTTTAAACAATAGACGAAGATGGATAATCAACGTCTCAATTTCCCAAATTTAAGGGAAGTGGAACTAAACCCGTCACATTGTTGGTCCATCTGGATTGTGAATCCACGAGGGTTTAACAAATATATGAATATTTATTGTTGACTATAGATAAGGCGAAGATAATCCGTCAAGCATGTAAGTATTCTAATAGAGGTTACAGTCTGTTGGGTCAGTTTAATCTTAGCAATATATTGTGAGATTTTTCGAGGTCATACGGTCTGATGACAATTGGTCAAAGTGGTCAGATTAATTGTTTTCATTAAATCTCGGACCAGTTTAAATGAGATCACAAGCTGCCAAAAATTAGGTCATTATGTTGAATCTTGAAACCTTGTTGGCAAAGGACATGTTCTATGCTAAATCAGCCCGAAAGTTAGAAAGAATTTTTGTCTTTATTGAATCGCGAATAAGATCGAATTTTGGTCGCATAGAGTTTAAAACTGGGCAACTATTTTAAATCTTAGGAAAACCAAGTGGGCACTCTAGAGGCCACAAATTTAAACGGACTCGGACGTTAATCACCTTATTGGAATGGATGAAATCTTAAATTATTTTAAAATTGGGTCTCTTAGGGTCAAGAACCTAAGTTCTAATCGGACTTTCAATTCTTGCTCGCTCGACCTTGTTATTTGTCAAATAGCTTACTTGATAAAAATGTTAGGATTTTAAATTTGGTAAAATATTCATATTTCATAGGAAAAAAACTTGTATATAAAAAGTTATTTAGGACATTGTTTGATTGACAGCTCGCAGCTGTCAATCAATAAACCGATTAATCAATCAAATCATTCAGACCTGAAGTGACCTGTAACATTAATGTTAAGCATTTTTGTTGGTTTGACGACGTAAATATAGTACCTACAACTTATACAAGCTTTGGAAATTACGTTTAGGTCGCTAAATATTCTCTCTCTTTTTTTTCTTCTTCATTTTTCCCTCCTATTTTATAAACCTGGCCACAAAGTTCTCGATATAATTGACCAATCGCGGCTGCCAATCAAAGAATCAACCAACCAATCAAATCTTTATTCAGCCCGGACCTGAGTTAACAACTCCCAACATTTGCCGCCCTTTTGTTAACCTTTTTTGTTGGTTTGGTGACTTAAACGTCGTAACTGCAGCTTATTCAAGTTGTAGTTACGATGTTTATCTCGCCAACCAACCATTTTACCTTTTTGTTTCATGCTCCTGGCCATAAATTTTGCAAAATAACGCCGTTAAAAATCGAAACGGAACTTCCTGTTGGAGTCAATTGACGTGACCTATAGACTATGTGGGAGGGGCCAGCGATTGGTTAATATCGTCATTACCTCAGTCGAGCTGCGATGTCGTAGATCAGTGGGCGTGACCGGGGATCTGTCAACTATTTGGCTTCTGTTATTACCTTAGACATATTCTTTTCAGAAATATTTACGAATGGGATATGATCATTGCTATCGTCTGTCTGTATTAGTTAGACTAGTAGCGTGCGCTCTCTCTTAAGTGTAACATAATCGTATTTAAAAAAAATATCGGATAAGGAAGTTTCAGACAACAATAATACAAAGAGACGTAAAATTAACCCATTCCCAAACAACAAAATCTTAGACTAGTCAAAAATGAATGAAGCTACAGATGACAATTTCAAGTTGATGGAATTCTAAATTGTTTCGTCTTTTTGGATAAAAACATTTAGGATAATGATGAAATTTCAAGCAATTTCTTCATTTTCCATAATGTTTTCCAAATCTTTTTTCTTTGCATGGCGTAAAAGGAGATAATGTGTTGGAATGGGTTAATATAAGTACCAAATGGGGCAGAGAACGGCGAAAGAAAATGTTGCGGGTTTTTTTCAAAAAAAAAAAAAAAAAAAAAACCACTCTCCTCATAATTTTTTCAAAGCACATTTTCTTAGGAGCGTCAAATTAATGAGATTGTGTTGTGAATCTCGTTTTCTAATGGCCAGTTCTCGGTATAGAAAATATCTACTCTTGTAACGGGTTTTCACTTTTAATAGCCGTTATCCGCTTGATGGATTTGACTGTTGGGTATTGCGAATTAGAGCGCGTGTTCTAGGACCCAGTGTAAACCAATTACCAGACGACTGATTTTTAGACTCGTCCAAATTCAAAGATATATTGCAGACTACAACTATGAGTTGGTGAAAAATTTTATTTTGTTTACTTTTTGGATAGAAAACATTGTAGAAAATAAAGAAATTGCTTTTAACAAGCAATTTCTTTATTTTCCACAGTGTTTTCCAAAGCATTGGGGCGTCAAAAAGCGTCATTGTGTGGGAATTGGTTATTTCAGTGACGTTGAAATGAAGACATTAAGTTCGAATAACTTGTTTATGGTTGCTACTGACCTTGCGGTATGACAGTTTATCATAGTTATTTAATTTTGTGTGTGATTGTGCCGATGGCGATCGGATCTCGTGACCAACAACATATTACAAGTACTATCGGTGGGAGTGCCCGTGACTGCCGTATGGCATGTATAAACCGTTTGATTTGCAAGGCTTTCACGTTCCAACGTCAGTCTACGCTTTGCCAACTGTACGCTGATAAACTGGAGAAATACAGTTCTGGGACCAGAGTTCCTGGAATAATGTATTTAGACCGACACCATATACCAGAGGTAGGCCTTGATCAACTCTAACTTCAGGCAAATTTATTTGATGCTTTGCGCATCACTTGAAGTATGTTTTGCCCTGAGAAAGGCGTTTTATTAGAAATTTAAGGTAGATTGTGTTGGAAAAACAATTTACATAAGGCCTTTAATATAAGTTTCAGATAATAATAGGGATCGTGATTCGTTTGAATAAGCACGAAGCGACGTCGTCAATGTTGTATTATAACGTATTATAACATCTGTGTAAATGATCTTTACGGATTGCACAAATAAGCGTGTATCTTTTTAAAAAGGCTTGATGGAATATAATAGATTTGGTATGAAACAGTAAAGAATTGTAAGTACGTGAATATGTGTGTTTGTGTGTGTGTTTTTAATATAGCGACCAGTTTTTCTTAATTTAAGGTTAGATACAAGTTTTGTATCAACTTCGGGGAATACGCATGTCCTTTTTTTCACATTGTCTGATAATATCGCTTTATCCCATATGCGAAAATAAAAATCGAAATTTATGCAAAATAGGCAAATGATACTCAAATTTATTTCTTAGATTGATTCAAATGTCAAAATGTAAAAAGAACCTTTAATCGTGGAGAAAACCGCAATTAAACATTCCAGATACCGTTTTAAAAAATATCACTCGTGCAAATTAAAAATCGAGAAAAATGGCAATGTGGAGCTCGACATTATGAAAACAGATGCAGTGAACCCCTATTTTTGTGCTTAAAGTGTTTAGATAAAGGACAAAAAAACTGTCTACCGATAAACAGACTTAATTCGCTTGACCAGTTGCTTCCATTTAACTATTTGTAGTTTCGAAAGGAAAATATAAAAATTCTTTTAAAATTCGGAAGCTATCGTCTTATAAAAGAAGATACCTAAGCATTCTTGATTTATAAATGACACTGTAAAATCCAGGGTCAATTTATTTGAAAACTAAAGCAATTTACTTAGGCGCGTATGTCTTTAATACGTGTACGATTAACGACAGATTGCATAAATTTGTCGGTCAAGTCAAAATTTATACATCGACGGGCGTGGGAGAGTGTAAAAAATGAAATCAAAGACATTTAACCCATTCCAAAACTGTAACGCTTTTGGACGCCCGTCAAGAAAAAACGCCAATTGGGAAAAAATATGGAAAATGTAGAAATTTATTGTAACAAGCAATTTCTTCATTTTCCAGTATTTTTCTACCTCGAAAGGTGAAAAAGTCTAAAATTTCATCAACTTTAGTGTTGTCTAGAACTTCGTTCAATTACCAGCGTAAAATTTTGCCGTCTGATAATGGGTTTAAATGATTCAGCTCATATAGCCAAAGAATTCCTAAATGTTTGTGTTAGGTAATTGAAGTACAAAACTTTCTTAATAAAAGTATTAATATTAAATTTTATTTTGAATAATATGAAAACTTTTAAATAAATCTAGATTTGTTTGAACTAATAAAAAATCTACCGAAAGAACATTGACATAATTAAACATCTCTTTACCGCATTTAAACATATAATCTTTTTATACCTAGGTCAGTACATCAATGATTAATGGAAAACAAAATAACTCTTGAACAAGTAAGTCTAACTTTAGAGGTCGGTTGATTTATTGCTTGAAGTTTAACGCCACTTTCAACAGTATAACAGTTATATCACGGTAGCTAGTACACCAAATTATGGTTTCCGATCATTTCTCATACCAGTATAGCCACAGCTTTCTTGCTTAACCACCAGCCGCTCGTCCCATACAGGCGAATTACTGAACATTTGTCTTTGGTGAGAGATGTCAAAATGATTATTGTCTACTGTTGGAAATATTGTTGGCCCAGTTAGGATAGGTACTCTCGGCAGCCCAGGATTGAGACAACAGCCAATTATCAGCAAAGCTAACAGGACTCCACAATAAAATGACTTATCTTCAGTTATTTTTACGTAAAACGAAATCTCACCTATGCGAATAAGAACACCCGAGCACAAAATTTGAGGACATTTCAGGCACGCCTCTAAAATGGATGCTTTGATATTATTTTTCAATCCTATATTAACCCATTTCCCACACAGACCCTCCTTTTACGCCCCTCAAGAAAAAAGCTTTGGAAAACATTGTGGAAAATGAAGAAATTGCTTGAGTCAAGCAATTTCTTCATTATCCACAACTTTTCTATCCAAAAATGTAAAATTCCATCAACTTTAAATTGTCGTCTGCGGCTTCTTTGAGTTTGGACCAGTCTAAAATCTTATCGCGTGGGAATGGTTTAATCGAACTCAATAGAGTCCTTTTCCGTGTGACGGTTCTAATGAGTAAATACGAACACAGGATCCAGTTACGAATGATATTTCTAATGATTTACGAATGATTTAAAACAAGCTGCGGATGCGGGGTTTTCGATGAAATGCGACGATATGTTCATCCTGATAATTTTATTATATTACATGTATTTATTTATAACATGTATTTCTTTCTTCCATTGTCTTATTGTCTTAACCCTTTCCGAAACAGAGCATCAACATGAATTTAGCTATTCCTAATAGATAAGGACTCGGAAGAATGCTGAGACACGAGGATTAAATGCTAGTTAATAACTTGCATTTTCTCCTTTCGCCTTAGTGTTCTCCGTGCTATTTGGTACGCAAATGATATCTTTGCCGATATCCAATGTTTCTAATGTAACATCTCTCGAATTACTAGTCTAAAATTTTGATGTTTGGAAAAGGGTTAGAGCAGCGACTGAGAGTCATGTACTTTTATTTTCGACTAACCAAGGCTTATAATTATGTTGCAAGCGTTAGCTCGGAGCCTTGGATGTGGGGAGACACAAGTTCATTGTGATACTTGGGACTTTGCACATCAAAGCCTCTAAAGTATTGCTTTCCAATGATCAGACAAGCGTCTACTTAATTTTTGTCGTCGGCTTTTTCGACCAACCCTTTTCGTTTTCTGGCCGCGATAAGAATTTGATGGCTGCTTTCTTTAATTTACTGTATATACATGTATGTAGTACTATTCTCCGGTTGATTGGAAATGAGAGTGTTTTCAAAGTTTAGTTAGCCTTTTCCAAAGTAAGACCTGGATTTGACATCACAAACTTATTGGGAAAAAAATCTGTAGTTAAGTAGTGCATAAAGAAAAAGAAAATACTGATAATCATTTTTTTACGCAAAATGTTCTATCGATCTTCTGTATTATTCACGCTGTCTTTTTTGTCATGAAAAATTGACACCATCTCATTTCAAATAGGATTAGGCTGGATTTTTGTTTTTAGGGAAAGGGTTGATGAACAACGTATGGCAATGATTGTATGTGTGATGTCTGACTGATATTTTTTCGTGTTTATAATTGTTTTTCATGTTCATTTTTATCATTTATTAACTTATCTTGCTCGTCTGTATGGCGGAAATAAAGGATAAAACTTAACTAAGCAGATACGTTAGGTTTTACAAAACCTTTGATAATAAGATTGGAATTCCACTGAGATCGGTTAATTGACAGCCATTTGACCACGCCCACTGACCACGCCCACTGAACTCTAGCAGGTAGTTCGACTTAGATATCAAACGGTGGTATTTTACATAATATGTGTCAGTAAATATGATTAAAAAGTACTCTAGTTGGTTGGCGACATAAACGTCGTAACTGCAGCTCGAGTAAACTGTATTTGTTTGGGACGTTTGGGTCTATCTATCTATATATACTGCCCAACTCCCCTTTCGGGTATTACTGACAGGTCGACGACAAACCAACAAAAATGATTCACATAAATCTCGACTTATGTTGGACATGAACGTTCACTTAAGGTCTAAATGTATGATTTGATCGATCGATCCATTTTTCTATTGACAGCCACCTTTTGTCAGTTAAAGTGGTCGCGTAATAGACGTGTTCGCTCGAACAAGATCGACTTATAAAAGTACATCTCTACAGAATCTTAAATCGAGATGAAATATAACATTATATTCAATTCTCATCATTTAGAGATAGATGAATATGCATATTTCTAGAAAAGAGACTTATAGGCTAGCGATAACAATTGAACAACCGCGCATGTCAATCAAAGCATCAATTGACCAATCAAATCAATCATTTAGACCAGACATGATTGTACAATGACATTTGTCGACATTTCTAAGAAGCATTTTAGTTTATTTAAACGTCGTAACTTCAGCTTGAATAAGCTGTAGTTACGACGTTTGGGTCGCCAAGCGACCATTTACCTTTTTGGTTGCATGTTACCGGTCATAAAAATTACGTCGTTTAACCCTTGCCAAGCTGTATAAATTACCTTACTGAATTGCTGTAAAATCAAAGGACTGAAAGCACTGATTGAACTTGTTGTTCAAAAATCAACATTTCTTTAAGAAATCGACTTCATAGACAACTCTGATAGGAAAAGTATAAGCAGGAGGTGTAGACTAAGATCAGCCTGCACTAATGTGCAGACTGATCTTAGTCTACACCTCCTGCCAAAACCGGAATATTCCGGGTACAGCATGACAAGGGTTAATTAATATCGAAGTGTAACTTCCTGTCGAAGTCAGTGGGTGTTACCATTGATCCGTCAATTAAGATACGAACTACATATGAGCCTGTGCGTGACATTTCCAACCATCTCGCATGTGCGTGACTCGCACACATTGAGCACCCTGGACTGCCATTCGGGGCAATTAGAAAATTAACTGATTGTTTAAAGAAGCTTTGGGGCAGTATCTATCCACAGAGCGCAGAGTGAAGACTCTGATCAGACTGTGCGGATGCACAGGCTGATCTGAGTCTTTATTTGGCGCACATGAGTAATGGTTGGAAATGCCACGCACGCGCTCATATATTTGAACAATTATCGAAAAAAAAAAAAGATATTGCTTCTCACGATATAATCAAGCAGACAGAATTCTCAGAGTCTGAATAAATATACATGGAAAGAAGGGGAATCAGGTTCTTGGGGGAAATACCGCCACTTGAATTTTTCATTAATTAGGTTAATCATTTTTTTCTGGCGTTTGGTTTTCTGAAATCGTTATGATTTATTCATCAAATTCGACTTAAATAAGAAATGGTATTTACTTTTTTTTTTAATTGAAAACTAAATTATGTATTGAGATCATCCTGTCAATGTATTGTCATTTTGATTCGCTAGATTGAGAAAACACTTCATACCACTTTGACGGAAAAAGATACAAGAGAGAAGAATAATTTTGTAAAATATGAACATTCCACACAGACAAAAAAAAAGTAATAATAATAACCAGGGGCCGCCGCCATAGCGCAGTCGGTAGCACGCCAGACTCCTAATCTTCAATCATGGGTGTCATGGGTTCGATCCCCGGCGGCGGCAAATATTCTTTCCGACAATTGTCTCTCACCAATGGGTGGATAATCGTAAACCTAAGTGGGATAGCAGCTGGAGGCTAGGAGAGGATGTAGTGGTAGTACTGGTGTGAGAAATACCAGGAATCCATTGTTAGGTGCTCCACGATATGACTGAAATACTGTTAAAAGCGGCGTTAAACTCAATTCAATCAATCAATCAATAATAACCAGAAAAAATCTGTACCTACAGATCTATATACGGAAGTCTAAAATGACGTCATTTTCATTCGGTAGATGACGTCATAATGCGAATAAACAAAAGAAGGGAAATACGTAAAGAAGTACAGATTTTTATTTATAATTTCATCTTCTTTATTAATGTAGATATATCATGAATGGAATACTATCTAACAACAGCGAAACAACACGATGTATTTGTTTCTTGCTACGGAGGAAAAGTTTTATATTCCACTCGCACTTCGGTGTCGTGAAATATCAATTTTTTCCTTGCAGTTCAAAGCAAGTTGTTGTATCGCTATCGCAACATTATATTTCCTTTATATTTGAGCTCATGTGTTACAGCCACACAGCACATTTAGAATATTCGATGATCATCTTAACCCTTGCCATGCTGAACCCGGAATATTCCGGTTTTAGCAGGAAGTGTAGACTAAGATCAAACTGCACGTAAGTGCAGTCTGATCTTAGTCTACACCTCCTGTCTGTCCTTTTTGAACACAAAGTTGTTTATAAAATTAATTTTCAAAAGAAGTATTGACAACTGAACAACAAGTATTACCAGTGCTTTCAACCCTTTGATTTTTATACAATTTGAAAGGGATTTTATTCTGCATGACAATGGTTAAGAAGCCGTTACTCTCTAACTACCTGTAAGGCGCACAGTGAAGACTGATCAGACTAGGCAGGTGAACAGTCCGATATGAGTCTTAACTTTCCGCACACGTGAAAATGTTGGAAATTCCATGTAGATCTACAGGCTATTTTATAATCAATTCAAAATAAGCTGAGCAATTCTACTGGTGGTTGTGCTATTAGTGGTGGTTGTTCTTGTTGCTGTTGTCGTCGTCGATAACATAATTGTTATTTTTATCATAATTTCAGATTGACCCCTATATAAATTGTAATGATAGCTGTACTACCAATAACAAATGTAGAGAAGGTTGCTTGGAATCCGAGTGTCCAAGTCTGGCAGACGGTGATAACCTACGCATCATTGGAAACTTACATCAAAAGGGGTCAAGGGTCAAACTTTCCTGCGACAATGTTTTTCAACGAACAACCTTGTCAAAATGCACAGAAGATGGTGACTGGTCCCCGCCCCTTTCCTGTAAAACATATAGCTTTACATACATGGGACGAAACACATACGGAACCATCATTTCCGAGGCTGTCGATATTGGTATCCATTCAATGGAGAGCGATTATTTGGTAGCTTGCCTGGCTGTATGTAACAAAACTCGAGGCTGTGCAGGAGTGAACTTCAATCCCATTGACAAAAATTGTACGTTCACAAATGCAATAACGAATCACTGGTTAGAGATATCTCACTGGAGTTTCTACAGCAAAACACTGCCAGTTTCCTATCACAAATCGAATAATAGTAGATATTTATTTACATATAGTCAGGGTGTTGACCTCTGCAAATCTCTTGGAACATCAATAGCCACGCTCTCTGACGCCATTCTATCATACAAACTAGGTATGAGTATATGTTCATGTGCATGGGTCAAGGAGGGGTATTCTGTGATATCCATTCAATATGATTGTGGCGGGATGAGAAAGGGTCTTCAAAAATGTTGGTTTGCTCTAGAATTCGATTTGTTTTGTAAAAATAAAAACTTTAGGTCCCCATAATGTCGCGAGAGTTTAAAAGGTAAAGCAACCGATCGCTGGCCCGGCTCACTGGCTTCACCGGCTAAGACCACTGACTCCAACAGGAAGTTCCACTTCGATAATAACCGGCGGTTTTTTTTTTTTGAAAAATCATGGTCAGTAATATGTAACAAAAAAGAAAAGGTTGGTTCGCGACCTAAACGTCATCATAGCTTGAATAAGCTGTAGCTACGAAGTTTAAGACGCAAAACAACAAATCTAATTCAAATCTCGGCAAATATTGCAGTTCAAATGTCACGTTCGGTCTTATTGGATGATTTGATTGGTTGATCGATTCTTTGATTGACTGTCGCAATCCGTCAATTAACTGTCCATCAACTTGTATTGAAATATTTATGTCCGGAGTAGTACTCCCACAATATACCATGCTCTGAACTGTTAATATGAAGTGGTGTATGTGAAATTCCGACTTGGCTGCTACCGGTCTAAAATTATCTCCCCTCAACTTTTAAACATGACACTTCTGTAATGAACTCATTAAATGTCTGTCTTTAGGTTTTACAATATATGCTGTATTTCTTATTTATTGTTGTAATTTACTTGCTATTTGATGTAGGACCACGAAACTTCACACAGGTGTTGACCATGATTACAGATGCCTGGTGTAAGGTTACATAGGTCTCAGGTCAAGGCCACATATGATTCTTTTTCTCTTTTTTTTTTTAGAACAGTTTTGCACATTATTTAATACTATTTGACCTTGGCCTCAAAACCATGTCGCTGGTGATGCAAGGAGATATATCAGATATACTTAGTTGACCAAATAGTTTGAAAACAATTAACTTGCTTTTACTCAACAGCTTTTCAACATATCGTCGCTGCGCGTGCAAAATGTCGTGTTAGGCTGTAGTAACATTTTGCACGCCAAACGACGATATACAATGAAACTTCCCTGAAGTGTTGCGCATATGCAGTGGGTTTCTCTACATCACATTATTTCTATTTCAACTCTTTTCTGCTTAATTATACGATAAGGACCGTTTTAGTGCAAGGCGCCGGAGGGAAGAGGAGGGGAACATTTAATTCACGTTAAGTGATGGCCATTTCGGACCTGTGACAAGTCATGTAAACGTGGATCCTGGAAGGTCTCTTAGTCAAACCCTGGAAGGTCTCTTAGTTCAAACCTGAAAATGCCCTTCAGTCTGGACAATGTTGACATTTTTTCTCGCCTTTTCAAAATCAACCACACGCTGTATTTATCATGTATTTGATTTTTTAGTTTGAATGGAGTTAACACAACTACAAAAGTACATGTATTTCAGTCATCGTGGCGGCTGGATCACCTAACTCTGGATTCCTGGTACTCCTAAAACCAGTACTAACGCTACATACTTTCCGAACATCTACCTGCTCATCCCACATAACTGCGCTATAGATTCCTTGAATTATGATTCTCAGTTTGTCCTTTCACGATCACATCATGTCCAATTTAAGGGAAATCCTTTGGGAGATATTGGTCAATTTATCCTCTCTCATTGATTTCTAACGAATGAGACTTATTGTTCTTTGAATGAAAGTTACATTCCGCAAAAACGCCTTCAGCCTTCTTTAATTTGTTTGGTTTATTGCATTGGCGGTGAAGCCACTCACAACAGTGTTTCAGTTACATCGCTAAGACTGACGCACCTGGTCATGGCTATTGTGCCTAACACCATTTGAAACGAGCCACTTAGCGCTTATCTCACTTAGGCGCACTACCTAAAAACCACCTGCTTGTCAAAACATCCGTTACCTTCAAAAATGGCAGCTGCACTACCTTGTTAATATTTATCATAGAGAGATATTTTTGTAAGTTGTTAAAAATTCCTGAATCCATGTACCTATGTCATTTCTCGCCCATAACAAGTAGACTCGACATAAGCAGTCAATAAAGATAACAAACAACGCTAAGTTAAGATGAGTAATTAATCATAAGTACAGCTTTATTACGGTAAATTACACAGTAAGCATTTAAGTGTATCATTAACGGTTTTTTTAAATGTGGTAAAAATGAAATGATCATGCCGTAATTCCTCGGTGACACTGCAAACACATGCAGCTTGTTGGTCCTATATCACTCCTATTAACAATTTTTAAGCTTTGTGTACATTTATAAACATATTTATAAATAGTTGTACAAAGTTGAAAGTCCAATCGCTAAAAGGTAGTAGGTATCTAGACACGTATGACCTTCTAAGCTCACAGCAATCCATTAAAGTTGAAAGGGGACCAATACTATGTAAGTTTTGCGTCCAATTATCAACATAATAAATCATTCATAAATAGTTATACATGCATGTTAGTGTCCTGTAGCTAAAATGTCTATGAAGTGTTTAGACACCGCCAGCCTTTTAAGGACTGGGCATCTTATATGTATTGGACAGATACTAAAGTCATTGTTGATGGACTAATGTTTCATCCTTCAACCCATTCACACTTAACCCATTCCCAATCCCTCTTTTTTACGCCCCATAAGAAAATAAGTTTTGGATAAAATTGTGGAAAAATGAAGAAATTGCTTCTATCAGTCTAAAATTGTGTTGTGTTGGAATGGGTGAATCGTGTGAAATCGAGCAACTTTTTAAAGTGGATGTATGCTTTAATTGTAAAAGAAGATGTTCCATAGAGAGTAGACAACTATGAGATATGCTTGTTAACCTTTAACTGTTTTTTTTTTCAAATTTTTAGATTTGTTCAAATTCAAGGTGGTAGCACACGACATTATAAAGACAGTACAATTTCAAAAGTAGCCACCCTGTATGATAGAAAATACTGTTTCAAAAATTTCATATTTTTCCACAATGTTTTCTCAAGTACAATATCACAGGGATGTAAAAATCAGGGATTGTACGGAAAAGAATTGTTTCTCGGAACTTCTGTCTTTATTGTAGTAATACAATAGAAAAAATATTATAAGGCAGATAAAAGAGTTAGAATAGTAAGAAAACGGTTATTATAGCTTCAGTGATAAACTTGTTGCAAATGATGTTTATCGGAAATATAAAGTACAATGTAAACTATTTGAAATGTGCATGTATTATCATGCAATAAACAATCTACATGTATGTATCATTTCCAGTAAAAAATCTAGTCATTTCCAGATTACAAAATTTTAGACTGATCCTAATTTGTAGCAAGCAATTTCTTCATTTTTAACATTGTTTTCTCATTCACTTTTCATGAATGTCATCAAAATCCGATGTGGGAATGAGGTTGAAAATAAAACTTCAAAAACATTGTGGCAAAAAAAGAAATTCATTTAAACAGACAAATTTTCCTTTTCTCACAATGAATTCTATCCTATTGAGATTCTTATTTCTCAATTGAAATGTGCTGAAAACTGTCTCCCACTCCTTAAACTCATTACCACACTACAAAATTTGTACTGGTCAACTGAAAGAGTTTGCAGATGACATTTCAAATGACTTTGATATTGAAAACTAAGGGCAAAATCCAGAAGAAAACCAATGAGAGGAAGTGAGACAATGTTTGATATAAGCAATATCTCCTTTTCTCACAATATTTTAAATACTAATTTTTAGGGGGGATAAAAAAAGGTATTATGTGGGAATGATTTAAATTTAGAATGTCTGAAAGTGTTGTTTTGTAATGGGTGAAAGTAGACAGTAATGACCTTCACTTGAATGTTTCTATTTTCTACCATTTATACATTCATTCATGATTTCTAACATTGTAATACGTACTGTAACTTGATCAGAAACTCTGTGTATGTTTCAATAAAAGTCTATGTAACACTATCACATCAAGCTTTAACCCAATACCACACAACAAAATTTAAGGCCTGTCCAATTTAATAGAAACTGCTGACAAATACAAATGTTGGTGAAATTTTAAAAATCTTTGCGATTCAGTGTAGAAAATAATTGGACAACGAAGAAATTGCAAGCAATTCCTTCATTTTCTATGTTTTCCGATATTTTTCTGAAGTGTGATTGAGTGAGAATAGGTTGGAAATATTAAGAATTAATTCTTACAGTTGACCCAATTTACAGAGTGGTGTTTGGAAAAGAAATCTTTTCTACACAGGAAATATTCAGGTGATTTTTCAATGCAGCAGCAGTCTTACAGAGGGAAAAGAGCAGTTTTATAAACAAAAGTATTTACATCTTGCATGAAATAATGTAAAAGTCATTAATCAAACTGTTTTAATCAGGCCTTTAAATCTAGTAAACTGTTTATGACAAACCAATCTAACTATAGATATGTTGTTAAGCCATGTTAAGATTCAGGATACCATTAACTTCCATATTTCCTTTTAAAACAGAAGATACAGCCTAGTGCGATCTGTTTGCTATCCTGTTTACTAGTCCGATTACAATGATAGCATGTTAATTGACCAATTGTATTTCAATCAAAGAATCATTTGACCAATCAAATCATTCATTTAGACTGGAAGTGAATTTTGAACTCCGGCTCTGGCCATTGGCAACTTAAACATTGTACCTACAGCTTATTCAAGATATAGTAAGGGCATTTAGGTTGCCATCCAACTATTCTACTTTTTGGTCACATGTTACTGGCTATCAATTTTGCAAAATAAAGGTGTATAACCCATTCCCGAACAGTGATGCTTTGGACGCCCCTCAAGAAAAATATTTGGGAAAACATAGTGTAAAATGAAGAAATTGCTTGTAACAAGCAACTTCTTCATTTTAGACCATGTTTTCTCTCCAGAAAGTTGAAGAAATCTAAAATTTCATTTACTTGAAATTGTCGTCTGCAACTCCTCTCAATTTGGACGAGTCTAAAATTTTGTCATCTGGTAATGGGTTAATGTGACATTTCCTGTTGAAACTCAGAAGGCAGGGCCAGAAGTTAGTTGATATGGCCAGTGATCCTATATTTCTAGTCTATACTGTCCATATAAGCTTTGCTAAGTCAAGCTCAGTTTTATCCTTTCCTGTACAATCCCTTGGTTTTACTTACCTGATTTCATACTTGAGACAATATTATGGGAAAAGAAGAAATTGCTTGTGACAAGCAATTTCTTCTATTACCACATTATTTTCAACCCTATTGAATGGTTAAATTAAATCCACTTTTAATTTTTGCCTGCACAACCTTTGAATTTGGACCAGTCTAAAATAGTTATTTCATTATCACACACACTCAATTTTAAACTTTGCGAGGAAAGGGAGAAATTGCTTTCTCAGGCACTTATTTTCTAATTACAGCACACTTTGAAATGTTGTCTGCAGGTTCTTTCAATTTGGACTAGCCTAAAAATTTGTTGATTGCTAATGGATTACATAAAAAGATTTAAGATAAGCATAATTTCTGAATGATGCAATCTAGTTATTCTGAATTTTCTGAATATAGAATATGAGGCATGAATCAAACTATGCTATTGCACAAAAAAATCTTTGAATAGTGCAGACATTGCAGGGTTTTAGTATCTTGTCAACTAAAAAGGATCCTAGAGATTCAAAATGTAAGGTCATAAGCGTCCTTGCTAATAGTTTGGGAGTCCACATTTTATAAAATGACTTTGTTACCCATTCCTGCACAATCCCGCTTTCCTCCAATCCAAGAAAAAAAGGTCTAGGAAACAAAGTGAAAAATGAAGAAATTTCTTGTTGTTAATTTCTTCATTTCCCGCAAGGTTATTTACCCCAAGAAGACTATAAATTTTGTCAACAAAGTATTTTGGTGTATATAACTTTTTTCAATTGTTACATTTACAGGTGTTACATTTTGTTGACTGGTAATGAGTTAAAGTAATAAAAGTATGTATTTCATGTAAATATTGAACTTTATAGCTGGAAAATTCAAATGTCATGATTTTTGTATCAACAGAAAAGAAAGTATTGGGAATCTTATGACTTGCTTAACTGCATTTTTCAATTCTTTCTGAAGTTGAGCCTCAAAGGGACCATAGGACTCATATCAGATAGTTTCGAGAGTACTGGGTGTTTAAAGTTAGCCTTACACTTGCAAAACCTGTGGCCGTCTATAAAGATCAGATATTTCTTGTCCAAACCCTGTATAAAATCCACCTATTTTAAGGTACTCAATGAAATATCCCAACAGGACAATTTAAAAGATACCCAGGGGTGAGGAAATAGAGATATTCTACACATGTCCCCGTACAATTAAGAGGTGATGTTCTACTTGTCCTGAATCAAAATAAACTTAACTTCATAAAAGTGGATACATGCTGGACCCCAGCATTCCACTGGATTAACAACAGTATTTTCTAATCTTCAATATTAGCATTTGGACAATAAATCTTTGATATCTTTTTTCTACCATTCCAAAATTTGCCCTGGTATTTACTTATCTCAAGACAAGTGCCCTTTAAAACTAAATCAACTAAAAATGACATCTGGACATCTGGACCTTCTTTCAATTTGGATCAGTCTTAATTTTGTTGTGGGATAATTGGTTGAGAGAAGTTTGTTATTTGTTTGAATGGGGTTTAACACCGGTCTTAACAATTTTTCAGTCATATTACTACGGCTGGATTCCTGGTATATCTTGCACCAGTACCACCATTACATCCTTTCCTAGCCTCCAGCTGCTATCCCACTTAGGTTTATGATTATCCATCCACTGGTGAGACCAAATTTCAGAAAGGATATGTGCCGCCGCCAGGGATATTAAGAGATGTAAAAACAAACATATTCACAAATTGATCAGTGTTTGAACATTCTTGAGTCATGTATAAATATCCGGGCGTTCTTATATACCATATTTCTCCTAAAAATACACCTATGAGCAATAATATACATGAATAGGGTCTAAGAAACATTTTGGAAAACATATAGAATGAAGAAATTGTTACACAATTATTTCTACCCATAAAGTTGAAAAAATCTTAGATTTCATAAACTTTGTATTATCGTGTGCAACTCCATTCAATTTGGACCAGTCTAAAATTTTGCCATTTGGTAATGGGTAAAGGCTAATTCAAAGTAATTAATCTAAGATTAGTGTATGAGACTTGAAGTTTATATGCATAAATATTGAAAGGGTGGCTACAACACAAGGAGCTATTTATCAAGGGAAATATGGTATATATACGTATCTACATACATTAGGAACATGTAAACATTCTTTGTGTATTTTGGAAATGCATGTTTTTGAAAGGTCAACAAATTTTTGATTGGTCCAAATTGGAAGTACTATCATCTGCAAGCAAAAAAGATTGAGCTTATCGATAAATTCTGCAAAAGATAGTGCTGAAAAAATATATTTTAACCCTTTTCACTACAAACCAGCTATTTATTCTACCACAAAGGATGGTTTCATTTAGAAATGCATCTGATTTTCATTTTGGGCTGCAACCTCTTTCATTTAGGTGCAGTCTAAAATTTATTTATTATTTACTTGGGCTGTTAGATGAAAGAGCCTTCAACTAGTTACATTTTATTTCAGTTTTGGGTTCCTGAAGCAACAAAAATATCTAAATACAGTTGCTTACCCATTACCAGACGACAAATTTTTAGAGTGGTCCTAATCGAAATAAGTTGCAGACAACAATGTTTAGTTGATGGAATTTTAAAAATCTTTGTCTTAAGGGGTAAAAAAACACTGTGGATAATGAAGAAATTGCTTGTTACAAGCTGTTTCTTCAATATCCACATTTTTGTCCGCAGCTGTTTGCCTTGGGGGTGTCAAAATGCACCATTATGTGGGAATGGGTTAAAAATCCAGTTAACTGCAACTTTTTAACAGCCAAAGAAAATTTTTTTTTTTCTTTAAACCTTTGGCGATATTGAACTTACGGTAATACTTCAGGAAATATTTTATTAAAAAGATTACCCTTGTTCCAATTTGGACCAATCTAGAATTTTATCATAAAGTAATAGGACAAAGCATTAGCTCTTGAGTCGACTAGAAAAATTTTGTTCTGGTGTAACTCCACATTATGAAGAGTATCTACCAACTCCCATGTGAGAAGCCAACTAAAATAACCACTGCATGATTTAAAAACTCAAAGCATTTTTCCCATTGACTTAACTGGTTAAGTAAGGTTACAATTCTTTCCTTTAACCCGTTATCAGATGGCAAGTTTTTACACTCATCTAAATTGAAAGGAGTTACAGACAACAAGTTTATGAAATTTTAGATTTTTTCCTTCTTTCTGGGTAGAAAAAAATTGTGTAAAATTCATTTGCATGTTACAAGCATTTTTTTCAATTTACATCATGTTTTCCCAATTGTTTTTTGAGGGGCATCAGAAAGAGTCATTGTGTGGGAATGGGTAAAAAATATATACACTAAACTAACAATCAAGGAAAATCAAATTAAAAAAAAGGCAAGATTTGTGTTTAGACTATCATGTTTGAAAAAGCAACTCATGTAGAAACATCGATGACTGAAGTGCATTCAATAATTCTTGTATTTAGCAATTACCCAAGTCCAGAAGGGACCGTGAAGGAGTGATAGCTTAACACATCCATGTCAAAGTGTTATCTTTAATCCTTTACCAGACAAACAAATTTAACACTCTTCAAAAGTGAAGAAGTTTGGGAAATAAGTGCAAAATAGGATAGAAACATTATAGGACTAGATGGTTATCCAAGGACAACTGCTGTCGAGCCTGCAAAGTTTTGACCACCAACTTGACCTTGACAATCAATTTTAGTGTTTGACCTTGAGCTGTCACCTTGAACTTGAAGCTATCCAAAAAATTCTTTCAAATGGCACACCTGCTCATGATGGAGAATAATTGTGCCAATTTATTTTGAAATCCATCCATAAATTTATCAGTAATTGTCCGGACAAACACATTTTTAGTGTTGGACCTTGAGCTGTGACCTTGACATTAGACACTATCCCAAAAAAATCTTTCAAATGGCACATCTACTCATGATGGAGAATAATTGTGACAAGTTATTTTAAAATCCATCAATAAATATAGGAGTAATTGTCTGGACAAATTCAGACGGACAAACGCACATACACCGACTTGTCATAGTGACAACTGTCTCACTCAACGCAAGCGGGCTTGACAAAAATGGGAAGTTGCTTGTTACAAGCAATTTCTGCTTTTCCCACAAAGTTTTTCATGTTTGTATTTCTTTAGGGCAACAGAAAGCATCATTGTGTGATAGTGGGTTAAACAAATGGTAACTCATTACATATTTTTGCTTTTGCAAGTAAGTGACTGACAGATTGCTGGCCACTTCCACTGCCTCCAACAGAAAGTTTGACTTCCATACTAAACACTGGTGCTTTGAAAGATTTATGGTCAGAAACATGTAATAAACAATGAATCGGTTGGTGGTGACCTTATTATCGTAACTACAGCTTGAATAGTCATTGAACCAACAAAAATGTTTTGAATAAAAGTCAATCTCAAAGTTCAAAGTTCACTTATGGTCTACAAGAACTATTTTATTGGTCTATCGATTTTTTTATTGATATCCAAAATCAGTCAATTAAAGGTTAAAGTATGTACTTCTCACATGGAAGAGGGTAGTTATGCCGTTGCGATCACAAGAAGCGGACAGATATAAACTACATTCATGAATGGTTAATTAGAAAGTGTTGCAATGTAAATATAAAATCAACAACACTTTTTTGTTCCAGTATTTTGTTGACTGTGTACATCGATACCACCACTCTGTTGTGAATCTCTACCTGGAGTCTGAAACAATAAGATGTGTTTGTAAAAGGCTAGTGTCCCATAAGTTTGACATGACTTTGTCAGATGACCTTGGCATTGACAAATAAACAAATCTTCATTCCATATATGAGCATTGTACTTTCAAATTTTTATAAGCACCATACTTGTAACAGGAACAAGGTGCCAAACTGTCACAAGATACGCCCGTAAAACTGCTTGATATTAGCCGGGGTTTTGAATAGAACTGAGGTTATTTTGAATGAATATTTTTTGTCAAACAAAGTATGAAAAAAAACAAAGGACAATAACTAAAAATATACGCTAGGTAGAGTTATGGTTTTTGTACACTGCACTCCCACTTGGTGAGCTCTATCTATCCATGAATTTTCATGATTCTAGCTATTATACTTTTAGAGATATACTCCGGACTAGATTCAAGTATGAAAAAACAACAAAGGGCAATAACTCAAAAAATAGGCTAAGTAGAGTTATGGTTCTTTTACACTGCACTCCCACTTGGTGAGCTCTATCCATCCATGAAATTTCATGATTCTAGCTATTATACTTTTAGAGGTATACTCCGGACAAGATTCAAGTAGGAAAAACAACAAAGGGCAATAACTCAAAATATACGCTCGGTAGAGTTATGGTTCTTGTACACTGCACTCCCATTTGGTGAGCCCTATCCATCCATGAAATTTCATGATTCTAGCTATTATACTTTTAGAGATGTACTCCGGACAAGATTCAAGTATGAAAAAACAACAAAGGGCAATAACTCAAAAAATAGGCTAGGTAGAGTTATGGTTCTTGTACCTTGCACTCTCACTTGGTGAGCTCTATCCATCCATGAAATTTCATGATTCTAGCTATTATACTTTTAGAGGTATACTCCGGACAAGATTCAAGTAGGAAAAACAACAAAGGGCAATAACTCAAAATATACGCTAGGTAGAGTTATGGTTCTTGTACACTGCACTCCCACTTGGTGAGCTCTATCCATCCATGAAATTTCATGATTCTAGCTATTATACTTTTAGAGATATACTCCGGACAAGATTAAAGTATGAAAAACAACAAAGGGCAATAACTCAAAAAATAGGCCAGGTAGAGTTATGGTTCTTGTGCATTGCCCTCCCCCTTGGTGAGATCTATACAACCATGGAGTTTCATGATCCTAGCTCTTATACTTTTAGAGATATACTCCAGACAAGATTAAAGTATGAAAAACAACACAGGGCAATAACTCAAAAAATAGGCTAGGTAGAGTTATGGTTCTTGTGCACTGCACTCCCCCTTGGGGAGATCTATACCCCCATGAAATATCATGATTCTATCTCTTATACTTAAAGAGATATACTCCGGACAAGATTCAAGTATGAAAAACAACAAAGGGCAATAACTCAAAAAATAGGCCAGGTAGAGTTATGGTTCTTGTGCACTGCACTCCCCCTTGGTAAGATCTATACACCCACGAAATTTCATGATTCTAGCTATTCTAGCTATTATACTTTTAGAGATATACTCCGGACAAGATTCAAGTATGAAAAACAACAAATGGCAATAACTAAAAAAATAGGCCAGGTAGAGTTATGGTTATTGCGAACTGAAGAATATAAAGTCAATAGGACTTAGGATGACAGAGTTATGCTCCGGACAAAGAAGTGGACACCGCCCGGACGCCCGGACAACCGGACGCCCGGACACCACGGGTGATCCCATAATACGTCCTGTCTTCGACGGGCGTATAAAAAGGTTAACTCATTCCAAGATGACAAAAGATGACTAGTTTAAATTAAAAAAAGAGGACCATGATGGTCCTATATTGCTCCCCTGAGAATGATGGCTCAAGGCTTAATAATATATACTAAATATCAAAGCCCTACACTGATCCATTTTGGAAAATAAGATTTTCTCCTTTAAACCTAGGTATATTGAAGATCCCACCATATAGCAGTAATTTCCAGAGTATGATTATTCTTGAAGTCAATAGAGGGTCAATATGCACTGATACAAACTAAGTATCAAAGCTTTAGGCACAATGGTTTAGGAGGAGAAGATTTTCAAATATTTCCTTCTTAATTCATTTCTATAATCAGGAATAGCACAAAAAATTGCTTATTTTCCAAATACGGTAATTCTAAGAAGTATTTTGGTATCAATAGACATTCATACATATCAAATATTAAAGCTCTAGGCCTTATGACTTGGGAGAAAAGATTTCAAAGATTTACATCCTCATTTCTATGTATAATCATGGATCACACAGAAACAGGCTATTTTCAAGATATGGTACTTCTTCGAAGTAATTTGGTAGAGGGTCAATAGATCATAATTTATACCAAATATCAAAGCTCTAAGCCTAATAGTTTGGGAGGAAAAGATTTTCAAAGATTTGCTTTGTTATTTCTATGTAAGGTCAGGGATCAAACAGAAAAGGGCTAATTTTCAAGATATGGTAATTATTTAAAGTATTTTGGTAGAGGAACAATTGATGATGGTGTAAATCGAATATCAAAACTCTGGGAAATGAAGATTTTCAAAGATTTCCTTCTTTTTTCTCTATGTAAAATCAGGGATTGCACAGAAAAGGGCTAATATTCAAGATAAGGTAGACTTTGAAGTATTTTGGTAGAGGTTCAATAGATGATGATTTATACCAAATATCAAAGCTCTAAGCCTAATTGTTTGGGAGGAGAAGATTTTCAAAGGTTTTCAAAGAAATCAGGGATCACACAGAAAAGGGCTTATTTTCAAGCTACAGTAATTCTTTGAAATATTTTGGTAAAGAGTCAATAGATGATGATTTGTACCAAATTGCAAGGCTCTAGGTCTTATTGTTTGGGAGGAGAAGATATTCTATGATCTCCTTTATTTCTTTGTAAAATTAGGGAGCGCGCAGAAAACGGCTTATTTTCAGAGAATGGTAATTTTTGGATGTATTTTGGTAGAGGGTCAATAGATAATCTATATCAAATATTAAAGCTCGACCCCTTATGGTTTGGGGGGAAATTTTTAAAGATTTCCTTCTTTTTTTTTTCAATGTAAAATCAGGGATCACAGAAAAGGGCTAATTTTCAGAGTGCAGTAATTCTTTGAAGTTTTTTGGTAGAGAGTCAATAGATGATGATATATACATGTACCAAATATCAAAGCTCTAGGCCTTATGGTTTGGGAGAAGATTTTCAAAGATTTCCTTCTTTATTTCTATGAAAAATTAGGGATCTCATAGACAAGGGCTAATTTTCAGAGTAATGTAATTCTTTGAAGTATTTTGGCAGAGGGTCAATAGATGATGATTTATGCCTAATATCAAAGTTCTAGGCCTTTTGGTTTTAGAGAAGAAGATTTTCAAAGATTTCCTTTTATATGTCTATGTAAAATTGGCTAAGTTAATGTTATCCATTGCATGACTGACAAAAGGGTAAATACAAATAGATGTGTGGAAGTAAAGACAGTCAGCTAGATAGGTAGATAAATAATGACAAATGAATTTTGAAATTTCATCAACTTAAAATTGTTGTCTGTAACTACTTTGAATTTGATTAAGGCTAGAATTTTGTCGTCTGGTACTGTACATTTTATTATGTAACATCACTCTCAATTCAATATAAATGGAATCATCTTTGCTATATCTGTCTTCAAAAATCTAGTCAATGAAGTATTTGAAATAGTTCAAGGGAAGAATATGAATCCATGAGCTCATTTTTGAGAAGCCAATTTTCTAAGTTTTCACTATTACCATGGTCTGGTACAGTACATTTTATTATATAGAAATTATCCCAGCCCATGCTTTTATACAGTCAAATATCTTTAAAAGAATTTGATAAAGAGTTTCTAATTTGAACTTCTACTGTGACCTTTGAAAATAATAGTCAGCATAATAGTAGGAGATATGTTCAGAAGTTGTAGACAGGCAGACTGGCATCAGGACAGACATGGAAACGGATAGATAGCGAAAACTATACCAATATAGGTCCATCTTAGGCGGCATATAAAAATTGATCATATATCTAGAACTAATCAACGATTAGACAAATGATCTTACCCATTTGAGGTTTTATGTGATTTATATCAGACTTTTCAATAAAATCTTACAAAATTGAATTCTTTTTCAGTGTACATAACCCTTTCATCAGCAAGAACTGTGTTTTCTATTTTGTAATATAACCCATTACTTAAAACAAATCATTTGACTATTCTAAATTGGAAGAAGTTGCAGGCAAGGAACATTCTGTGAAAATTTCATTCAAATCCGTCCATAAATGTAGATGCCTTAACAAGAAATTTTCCATTGAGCCCTGTTTTTTGAGTTTCTAAGATGCAGCCTAAAACGGAGAAACCCTGATAATATCCTCAAGGTCAGTCAACTAGGCACATTCTATGAAAGTTTCAATCAAATCAGTCCATTAATGTATGAGATTTGTTAACAAGAAATTGGACAGACAGACATCAGGACATCAGACAGAGAAGATGACCACCTTTGGAGACATTTCTAAGGATCAAAAGAGGATAATTTTAGATTGTTTCAGGGGTCAAATTTCTAGTTTGCAAGTCAAGGATGAGCCCTGTATAATGCAAGTACCTAAACTTCTACCAAAATATCCAAGTTAAAAATGATATCTTACCTTATTCAAAATAGCTTGTGCTAAATCCATAAAAGCCTTTTCTACATTAATATTAGCCTTTGCACTTGTTTCTAAAAATGGAATTCCATGTTCCCTGGCAATCTGTGAATTAGAGCAAGATGTTTTTGTGAAACAACATGTCCCTGTAACAACCCTTTTTTATAAATGTGACCTTAGTAAGTTACCTTGACCTCACAACCATCTGATGCCAATAAATGCAAGGAACTTATATTCTTAATATGACACATGTATCTTGAATTGACTGATTGTAAATTGTTAATGTTAAGTTCTTTAGTTAAAAGACAGACAAACCAACAAAACAAACAGAAAGATAGGAAACAGTTAAACAATATGCCCCTGATCTTTCAATTTAGGGGCTTGGAAAATGAACGACTATGTGTTTTTTTTAAATCAAAACAAATTATGGATGATAAACAAGGGATGTCTGTGGACAGCAACACTTTACTATTGTACATGGCAGAGAGTAACAGCAATTCATTGTCACCAAAGGCAATACATCACTAAATGATGGTCTTTTTGCATTAAAATCAAGGTTTTGATTATTTTTTACATGAATTATGTATTCAAAATTGAATAAGTCAGATTAGAAATCTAGAAATTGGGGTACAATGCACTTTCACACATTCCTACACAATAATTACCGGTCACTTACGATCGCTAATGCATGTCTAATCAATTGAGGATATTAATTGCCAATGATTGTCTTTTTATCTTTCATAAGGGATCATTAATTTGATTCATGTGATAACTATTACAAAACTTAATATTTACTCCATAATTAACATCTACCCTGCCGTGTACATGGTTGTTATCAAATCCGAGGATCAAAGTACTCAATTTTTTCTAAAAATGCATCAATGGAAATCAAAAAATTCTGCACTTCTCTTGAAAATCTGATTAACCAAACCCTTTGTCACAGTCATTCTGAGATCCTGATCAAATATTTCCGCCTATTTTCATGTAAGGGCTTGTTAATTTGTGCGTATTCATTTTCCATTTTACAAGATTCATGCACCATTATATCTGATCGAGAACTCTGACCATCTCCCTAATTTTTTCATGTTACCACATCAGAATTGTTTGAAAACTATGCTTTTCCATACTGGTTTTTATCTTCAATATCTCATTTGTTCCTTTACTTTTTTTGAAAGGAGATTTGTCTTTAGCAAGGTTTTCTAAATCTTTTAGTATATAATTCTTATCTGCCATTTAGCAAATTTTTGCCCTATTTGATAGAAAAGGAGATAATTCTGATATACTTACACCCTCTCCCCGATCTTTCGATACTTGTCTCTTATCTTCCATATCACATTTGTTCCCTAATATCATCTTCTCTACATCTTCATTTGCGTGCTGGAATAGGAAACAAACATATATGCATTGATCTGTCTAGGCCTTGGAAGCAAGGTGAAAATGTCCCCATGGTCTAAACAAGAGAGCTGTTGGCTCAGATGCCTTCACTTGAAATAAAGTCTCCTTTTCTTTCAGCAGTCTAATTTAGTGTTAAGGCTAGAATTACGATACAAGTGGGCCTGACCATACTTTATACATCTATGGGCTGGGTAAATGGGGATCCAGAAGTCTTAATGACAAATTTTAAGGCTTTGGGACTTATACAAAAGGAGAACTCTTTTCTTCCCTCTCGATCCATGGGTAATAATCTTAGAAATATGAAAGAAGTCAATGACCTGATGCTTCATGCTAAATAACAAGGCCAAAGGCTGACTAGGTCAGGCATAGAAAGTGTTCAAAGATTAAGCTTTCTTTGCTATGGCAATCAGAGTTCTTTCTCTATGTTTGTATAATTTTAGCCATTGTGAAAGAGGACCACCTGTGGAACATTTCTGTCAAATTTGGTTGAAATCAGTCCTTGGTTTGATAGGTGATGTCATTCAAAAATCTTTCATTAACTCAATATTGGCCTCACTGATGTTTCATACAATATATCAAGACTCTACGCCTTCTAGGTCAGAAGTAGAAGACTATTAAAGATTTTGCAAAAGTTTCACTTTTGTTGCCATGGCATCAAGAGTTTTAAACTGTTTTCAATTATTTTAACTATTTTTGTAATCCTTCTTTATTTCTATATAAACTCCTTCTTCTGCTGCTCCACGCTCAAAGACTAAAGGATCATAAATTTAGCAATTCCAAAAGATGTCTATATACTGATGTTTCATGCAAAATATCAGGGCTCTAAGCCTTTGGGGTGATGAGGAAAAGATTTTAAAAATTAAACTTTTGTTGCCATGACAAACAGAGTTTTCAATGTATCTCAATTCTTATAGCTATTTTTTATACAGGGCCACCTAAAGAACATTTTTGCCAAATTCAGTTCAAATTGGAAATCGTTGACGGTCGTCTGCAGGGTCCAAAGAATCCACTCGTCCGCTTGTATTTACGAGTAGACAAGAGCCGTCGGAGACGGATTATGCTCCACGAATAAGGCTTATGTCACAAAACTGTATGACATTATTGGACAAAAAACTTTTTATTGAATGCAACTATAGTTTGAGAGTTCAGTTCCCAAGAAATTTGGAAGTTTGACAAACATTGAAGGAATGTGTTTGGCTTCACAGGCCTGATACTATAAAATTCAATATCATTATATGGTAAAGGGCTAAATCTTTTACCATCACCAACGAAGTTATCAATGAAAAATGTCTACATACAAAAAATGAAGACTCTAACTTGAGTAGTTTTACAGAAACAATAGACTGATTTATTTTAGAGTAGGAAATATACAAAATGTAATGCTACATGGCATTAAGAAGGCTATATCACTAACCATTGTATACTTATGGGCGATGTTAAAGTTAAAAATTTAACAATTTTGACCTTGAGAAACCTTGACCTTAACAGATGACCCTGACCTTAGTACCAAGAGAATAGTTTTGTCATAAACAATGCACATGTGAAATATGAAGACTAAATCTCTTATAAATCATAAGTTATGGCCTATGTAAGTTTGTTGCAGAGACCTAAAGCTATCAAACATTAAGCCCCCTTTTTCCATGACACATCTTATTTCTGCAAATTTCAAATAGTTCATGGTCAAGTGCTTCTGATTTGCTACTCAAATATGAAATTTCATTAAATTCTGACCATTAGACTAGGAGAAATTTGAGAAAAACTATATTTCACCCTAAGTCCCCTTTTCCTGTGACGAAGCTTCAAATCCAAAAAACGGGAAAAATGCATCAGCATTATATCAAATATATAAAATGTTGTAGTCAGATACTAAAAATATTTTTGAGTACTGAATACCAAAATATATTATTACCAACATGTATTGTTCTTTTTTAAGTACCTTATGAAGTAAGATCTCTAGGGTTATAGCAGGACTAATGATAGGTCACTTTTTCAAGTTAATTGCCCTGCAGGACAAGTGCCATTTTTGGAATTCTTTGGACCCTGGTCTGACGCTGCACGGATGCTGGACAAAAGTGATCACAACTGCTCACATGAGAACTTTGTAATTCGGTGAGTTAAATTAAGAAAGAAAAGAAGAACAAATATTTCTCATTACAAGACCTCAAATAAATCAACCAAGTATTCAAGCTATTTCTTCATTGTTTTCCAAAGCTTTTTTTCTCATGGCGTCAAAAAGCATGATTGTGTAGGAATAGTTTAACCCTTTCCTGTTCAATCCCTGGTTTTTAAGTCCCTCTGATTTCATAATTGAGAAAACATTGTGAAAATAGAAGAAATTGCTTGTAGCAAGAATCTTTTTTCTCCACAATATTTTCTACCCCACTGAATGGTCATTTTCCAAATTAAATCTTTTTAAATGTTCGTCTGCAAAACCTTTGAATTTGGACTGGCCTATAATTCTGTAAAACAGGAAAGGGTTAAAGGATTCATTCTAATTCTCACAATGATTTCAATCCTATTAAGCACTTACTTTTTCAATTCAAACCCACCATGACTGGTTATCTGCATCTTCTTTAAATTTGTCTTAGTCTGAAACTTTGCTGTCTGGTAATAAGCAGACATGAACAAATAAGGAACTTGTATGATATCAGAAAATAAAATTTTCAATGAAAAACAATATACCTCGTCTATATTGCGTAACCACTTTGATATATTCTCAAAGGTTTTGGCATTTGTAATGTCATAGACTAACATAATTCCCATGGCACCTCTGTAGTAAGAAGTTGTAATGGTGTGAAACCTCTCCTGGCCAGCTGTATCCCTGTAAAATTATATCTTTAGTAAAGAGCCAAAATAGTGTATTGTAGAAGTAGATTCTAAGTATATGTAGAAACAATAATTCGGTCTGCAGTAAATAAAACCAGTAAATAGTTATAATCATGATAATCATAAGTAGAAGGTTTAAGACCATTTCCAGGCGAGAAAATTTACACTGGTCCAAATTGAAAGGAGTGGCAGACAACATTTCAACATGCCCTAAAATTGGTTAATCATGCTAAATGTTACAAGCAATTTCTCTTTTCCCCACAAAGTTTTCCATGATTGCATGAGAGCATCAGAAGGCATCATTTTGTATTTAGTTAATGTTAGAGTAATTAATATTGGTTTGAATTGGTATATAATCCTAAATACATGTTAATTAAAAAATAAAAAAAAAATTTGTAAAAGCTTTTGAAACATACAATAGATGCATAGACTTGCACATAATATTATAACTTTAGCCCATTCCCACATAATCCCACTTTTTGATGCCTCTCATAATTGAAGCTTATGACCCTCATATGAAAACTTGAGTACATAGCTATAAAGGCGACATATTTTGCACTGACTTCTACACTAGACTGTCTTGCAGAAAATTAAAGTTGGAAAGTCTGCAAACTCCATACAAATGAGAGTCAGTTGATTGATTGAATGGGGGTTTAATGCCGCTTATTAAACAGTATTTCAGTGATATTGCAGCAGCTGGAGCATCTATTAATGGATTCCTTGTATTTCTCACACCAGTACGACCACTACATCCTCTCCTAGCCTTCAGCTGCTATCCCACTTAGGTTTACGATTATCGACCCATTGGTGAGAGACAAATATGGAAAAGAATATGTGCTGCCACGGGGGGAAAGTGAGAGACAGAGTAATAAGTACATGTATTTGTCCAAAGAGTTGAATTATAACCCTATTACATGTGCTTAGATTTACAACAAAATCTAGAGTAGTTACATACATACACTTTGCACTGACTTACACATTAAACTTTGACCAGGAAATTCTAAGTTTAACCAATTGCATCACAATGATGCTTTTTGACACCCCTCAATTGGGACAACATTGTGTTAAATAAAGAAATTGCTTGGTTGTACCAAACAATTTCTTTATTCTAAACACAGTTTTCAATCCCAAAAATTGAAATTTCATAAACTTAAGGTTGTTGTTTGCAACTCCTTTCAATTTGGATAAATCTAAAATCTATTGTGTCAAAAAGGGTCAAGATGTCACTGAAATAAATGTTATGGAATATTGGTCTTAAGAGCATAATCATGCCCCATAAACCAAGTACCATACGGCAAAAGTTTTAGACTGGTCCAAATTAAAGGTTGCAGACGATAATATAAAGCTTATCAAATTTTGGGGTTTTTTATTTGGGGTATGAAACATTGTGGATAATGAAGAAATTGCTTTCCACACAGTTTATTAAATCTTTAAAAAGTGTCACTGAGTAGGAATGGGTTAACACAGTAATGTACAATGCTTCAAACAAAAAGCTTTAGTTGTTACAGAGATATGACTATATAATGTAATATTGAAATCAGAATAGATTTACACATAAAACTCTTAACAAGTTTCCAAGTCAAAAAAGGACCACCTTTCCACCAAACTGAATGTCAGACTACAGTATATTTCTCTGCCAAAGGGGCAGTGATTTGGCCACAAAGGAATATGCAAAGTTTAAGATCAATTCCATTAGTAGGAATACAGAAATGATATGTTCTCATAAAACTTTAATAAAAGCATTAAACTATCAACACCAAAACCTTGGTGAAAGAAATGCCTCCAATCTTCAAAGAATTTACACATTTGAAAAATCTTCTAAATCCTTAACACTTAGACTCTATTTAAGCTGTATAGCACCTTAATGGTTTGGGTTTTTTGTTTGTTGTTGTTATGTAACTTAAAGGGGGTACCTTTATACTTGCCCTGGTTCTTTTCTTTTGAAAGCTATTCTTATTTCAGATGTTTTCTTGACTGCTAACAGAATCCTTGTAAAAGAACTCTATTAGAAACAGGTTTATCATGGAATGTTAACCTTTGTCATGCTGAGCCTGGATTATTCCTGTTTTGGCAGGAGATATAGACAAAGACTAGCCTGCATTATATGCAGTCTGGTCTTAATCTACACCACCTGTTTGTTTCTTTCAAGCCAGGTTTGTCTATATCGTTAGTTTTCAAAAGAAATATTGACCTATAATAAGGCTCTCCAGAGCTTTCAGCCCTATGATTTCAAAGGGGTCTGTTGAAATTATTCTCGATTAACTATCAAAATATTTCTTACCATATCTGTAACTTGATTTTTTTCCCTCCTAATTCAACAGTTTTTATCTTGAAGTCAATACCTGCAAGCAGAAAATGAAGAGCAATTTTGCCAAGATATTTTGAAAGCCATCCAAACATGTAGGAGTTATGCCCCCCAAAAGCTCAATTTTCATCATATGACCTTGACCTTAAAGTTATTCAAAAAAGTTCTGTTAAATGGCTTTGATTGTAAGGTGTTTTACTTCCTACTCAACAACTGAAGTCATATGGAGGGAGGGGGTCTCAGTTCATCTGAATGATTTGAGAAGTGTAGGATCAAACAAGTGGTCCCTGACACTGGCTTCAGGTGCCTTCAGAAGTACTGTTCAAAATATGCACAGATGCTTATTGAAACTTTAATATGTGTGTGAATAATAAACTTTCCCTAAAATTTATCTTGTATTGAAAATATAATACCGTCAAAAAGGAGAAATTTTTCCAATCCATGACAGAGTTTATCCTGATGCACCATTGCTAAAACAATACAAAAAATTTCAATAAAATATTGTTGCATGGACAATGTTTGTTCCATAGCAGTTAGAATAATTTAAGGCTCCCAACAGGTTACTGGGAACTAATACAGTTTCCCGCCATCTGTCACATTTTGTATAGGGAAATTCCGGGCATGTAAACAAAGATCAATGTGACCTCTGATTGGTCCATAAAATATCAAGACGAAATCTAACGATTTGATCCAATCAATTGATACTCTTTTAACAACTTAGGAGCAAAAAGGATAACATTTTAATGCATTTCGGCCCTTGAGGGGCGGTTTCTATACCCTAGGGTAGTTTTCGAAAAATGAAGTAAAACTAGCTGCGTGAAGAGGGTTATCTTAAAAATGACGTCATAACTCATTGATAAAAGAGATCATGCCATATCACAATTCAGTTATTTTGACGGATGAATGATTGTTCTTGAAGTTGATATATGGTTTGACTCCCTTGCAAGTTTAGGGATGAGCTATTTGCTATTTTCTTATAATGGTCGCCTATGGAAAACGGAATAGTTCCCTGTAACCAACAGGGAAAATTTTTGCTGTTTTACTCAGATAAATAGCTTTGTTAACTGGTTGAGAATTTGGTTGTTTTTCATATTTTGTTTACATGTTTTTTCCAGATGTGTAGATCAATCGAAGCAGCAGAATTTATTTTTATTTCAAGATGACAAAGAGAATGTGTGAGGAATTTTAAGTAAATAGATATGCAAGGTAGATAATTTAGATTAGATAAAGCCTTTCATTCATGTTGAATGTGAGTTTTCTCCAACTAGCATTTTGATTATCACAGCTACATCTGAGAAGTTTGATTTTTCTGACTATGTTCAGTTTTGTAGATTCATAAAACGTAATGCTTTAATCTTTGGGCCTAAATGTTACAGCAGCAGTAACATTTCATTGTATCCCTTTCTGGATCCAATCTGATTACTGTGATACTAAGGAATTCTCCTCTGACGGCTGTCAATCTTCATAAGGTTTGATGCAACATGGAATGATTGTTATACTGCGTTTTGTTGTAGACACAAAGAATCTATATACATTTACACAGTCTATTTTTCAGTGCTCCAGATAATTTCAAGAGGCATCAGTACTGTACTGATCCAAATAATTTTAAATCAGTACTTGATATGAGGATCAGTACCAGCTTACTTTTAGTATCAAATAAACAGAAGGAATATCAATTTTCGTTTCTTTCGTTTATTAAGTAACGTTTTAATAAAAACTGAGCTCTTTAACCCAACACAGGGATGGTAAACATTTATACTATAATGTTAGAA
Source organism: Fragum fragum (assembly GCA_946902895.1). Taxonomy (NCBI): domain Eukaryota; kingdom Metazoa; phylum Mollusca; class Bivalvia; order Cardiida; family Cardiidae; genus Fragum; species Fragum fragum. The sequence goes on along the minus strand of OX336367.1, from coordinate 51,550,870 downwards.
TATAGCAAGATCGCTAGAACTTTTCTATGTAGCCAATTGATAGCTATCAAAGCAATTGTCCTGATTATATATTACACTAAAAGTAATTTATATAAACAGGTCAATTGCTCATCAAACATTGAATTACAGTCAGTAACTCAAAATCTGAGCCAGGGTTTTCATTAGTACCCAAAAGTCAAGAGTCAAAATTGAAATCCAAAGAGCCAAAATGCATAATCCCCCCCCCCATAGTGATTCATAGCCCCCCCTCCCAAAATAGTGATTCAGAAAAAATAATAATAGATAGAAAATATATTTTGAATTTGTTGTATTTTTTTTTTTTTTTTCAATGGTTATATTGGATTTTTTCCCAATCTGACAGTATTATATTTCAATACAAGATAAATTTAAGGAAAAATTAAATATTGATGCATATATCATAAGCTTGAATCAGTTTTATTAAATCTCTTGAATACTAAAAGGATCAAATTATTCCTATTTTTCATAAAATAAAGTGCCGACTTTATCCGTGAAAACCCATTCTTGAGCAACATTTTTTTTTTTATTTAATTTCACTTCTTGTTATATTTTGTGAGGTTTGTGATAAAAGCATTAACAAATAAGTAAATTTCAGTAGCCTTAGAACTCTAAAAAGGGGTTTCAGCATTAATTTCTCAGGTTTGAAGTACCTGTCAATTACGATCGCCAATACATGTCCATCACTCGAGAGTGTTAATTACCAATCAAGCTTGGTGTTATCCTTGATAGGGGTGTATATTTTCATAATCATTAACCATTTTCCAATAATTTGGCACACTTATGATGACCCTTGACGCATGGCTGCTAATTTCCGAGAGTCAAAATGACGCACAGTGATAAATTTTCGAGCGTCAAAATTGCTTCTTTTTCAATTTCTGTGCGTCAAAACCTGAGGTCTCGGGTCAAACGAAAACCCTGTGAGCTATAGCTCTGTTTGAAGAAAATTAGACAAAATGACATTTTATAAATACGAGTATCTACCATAGTAGACACCCGAACTCTTCCTTAACTTCTATGAATCGTCCGGAATCAAATTTACATTCTACTCAGCAACAAAACTTTTAATTTATTTTCTTTCGTTTTTGTACCACAAATTCTATTTAATTAAACAAGAAACCATTTCTATTCAGAATCATCACTGATTTCTTGTTTCAAACAGATGTCCAAACCGGCGAGAACGAAACTGCTGTAGGGATTTGTCCGTAGACGGCTGAAAAAAAATCGTCAAAGTTTTCTGTCTCGACACTGAAAAAAACTCGTCAAAGTTTTCTGTCTCGACATTTTGCGATTTAGTCAGTCAGAACGCCTGGTTTCACATCGCTCACGACATTAAATTAGGAAGAGATTAAATGCCGGGTACTGTCCTTGTTGACAAGAATTTTCCCACGGTCTGCATTCCCATGTCATGGAAAGAGACGGAAAATCTATCGGTAATTAGGGTAGGCAATAACAATGTAACTGGGATTTTGGGCAATATCGGAAATAGCCGAGTGATTACATGAAATGCTACAAGAGTAAGTTCCCTTTTGTTTGCGCATTCGTATCTAATAATGTCCGTACACGATTTACTGTCCGTAACTTGTACGGCAATTTGCTGAAAAATATTCGTTACCAGCCAATTTACGTTCGTAAGTTATGGAAAAACGGACCTTATCTGGAGCACTAATTTTTTATTCATTTCAAGCGCATGAGGACAAAATATTACAGGTTTTGCTAATGCCTTGATTTTAGGATAACCTATAGGCTACAATGACACTTTCCCAACCATCGGTTTCACCGGGGGAAATAAGATCCTGTGTCAAAATACCTTCCGGTGTTAGCCCACCACTTTAACAAATGTGAATTTACCTTACTGTATTGCAGTTTACCCCATCCATGAGGCCTGGCGATTGACAAGTTCTGTAGTTATCGTGATAAAAAGGATATAAGGCATTCATTACGGTTCATTAAGTTGAATTCAGCAATTCTTGACAGTGAAGAGAAAATCTTGCCTAACTTCACTTCAGAATAGTCCTTGTTTATTCAGGAGAGGAGAGCAAAAAGTGAGTAGTTGCCACAGTGAACCTTTTTGACACTGGTTTTTTTTTAGATCTTTAAACCAAACTCACCTATGGTGGAAATAAACGTTGTATTAAATGCATCATCGGAAAATCTGAAAAGTAAACAAGTCTTTCCCACACCAGAATCACCGATTAAAAGCAGCTTGAATAGTAGATCGTATGTCTTTTTTGCCATTATAGCCTTCAGAAATGCAAATGGCGGATTTTTCAGTGAGCAGATCGGTTTCAGATGGATTTGTCACGCAGGTCTGAATTTGATACTGGACAAAGCCTTTGGTCGTTCAAGACTGATATTGTTTTCATAACTTGACACTATAAATATGTTCTATTTTCGAGTGATTAGCCAAGTTCTAAATTCCAGTATGACTTGACGGTCGAAATAACGTCACTTCCTTATCCGGATGGTGAGATGAAAATTTCCAGGCAAAGGGAGGCAATTCAAGAATGAATCATTAAATAGACAACACGGATATTTTAAAAAAGAAAGGAGTTTGATGTAAGACAAAGTCCCTTAATCCATAATTTAGATCTGTCCAAATTCAAAGGTTTGGCTGACGAATATTTAAAGTCATTGAAAAATAACCATTCAGTACGGTAGAAAAAGTGATGTAAAAAAAGCTATTTCTTCTTTTTCTACAATGTTTTCTCTATTATAAAATCACAGGGACGTTAAAACCAGGAATCGATCAGGAAACGATTAAATTGAAATCATTGTTCACATATTGAAATCAAGACAAAATTAACATCTAATTAATATTGAAAAAGGATATAAATTAAATAGATTATTGATATGTCTAGCTCGATTCAAAGGTTTACTGACCGGCATTTATAAATGGATCTATGTGTGAAAACACGCTTCTTGACAGGTTTCCGAACCAAATTTTAAAGGATCATTGGGACATCCTCACTCAGATGTCTTCGTTAAAATTTGATCGACATAACAAATCTTTGACTTTTGATCTACTTCTAGAAATTGAGATAATCAACTCTGAAATTCAACGGTTTATCCCAAATTGCCTAAAGTATCAATGGGAACAGCGGGGAGTGGGAGATCACCGACGAAATCACCAAATGAAATACTACCACAGGCCATCTATAAACAACCGTGTAATTTACAAAGTATTCTGTTTTATTTTTCGACAAACAACGAGGATGAAAAAATGAAGATAAGCTTGACGAGTTATCCTGACTATTTCAGAAGAAAAATGATAATAATACTAAAAATAAATGAAATAAGAGAATAAGAGGGCCATGACGGTCCTCAGTCGCTCACCTGTTTCATCTACTGATTAAAGTTTGTGTGTGTGTGTGTGTGTGTTTTTTTTTTTTTTTTTTTTTTTTTTTTTTTTTTAATAAAAAATAAAATAAAAAAGGACGAAATCGAAGTCAAATAAATATAACAAATTAAACAAATGTAGGATTGTAGAACCATCGAGTTATGCAGCATACAAAGTATGATTGCCTTAGGCTCTATAGTTTAACGCATTACCAAACAATCCCGGAATTGAATCCTCAATGATAATAGGTTTTGAAAACATTGTGACAAAAAGAGAATTTGCTTGTTACAAGCTATTTCTTCGAACCAGAGCAGATCCCAAGTGAGACCCATGTGACGTTATTTGAAGAACTTTAGTAGTAGAGGGTCACAAGACAATGTCTGATTCAAAATTTGGAATCTCTAGGCTTTATGGTATCTCAAAAGAAGAATTCTAAACATTTCCTTCTTTGTTTCTAAATAGGGTGCACTCGGGCAGAGCCCAAGTGAGCCTCCAAGGGCAATATCTTAATAACTTTAGTAGAAGGTCACCATAAAATTTAACATGCAAAATTTGGAACCATTAGGCTTATGGTTTCTCTCAAGAAAGATTTTCCACATGTTCGGCTTTCTTTTGCCATGGCAACCACATTTTCTTTAACAATTTTGGTGGAACCTTGGTAGGAACATCCCTGGCAAGTTTCAGCTGGGTTGGCCCGCTATCTAGGAGAAGAAGAATTTTAAAGAAATTGTTGACGGACGGACGAATGAATGTCGGACGATGTCCGACCATAATACCTTATCTGAGCACTGTGAGCTAAAACGAATCTCAAAACATTGTTTGCTATGAGTTTATTTCATTCCAACACAACAAAATTTTAGACTAGTCCAAACTGAAAGAAGTTGTACACGATATTTTTTAGTTGGTGAAATTTAAAAAAGAAATGTTCTTTTGCGGTAGAAAATATTGTGGATAATGAAGAAATTGCTTGTTACAAGCAATTTCTTCATTTTTCACAATGTTTTACAAAGCTTTTTTCCCTGGGGGGCGTAAAAAGGAGGGATTGTGTGGGAATGGGTTAATCCAACGAAAATGTGTCATCTGACCAAGACTGACTTGCATCTGCGCTAATATAATGCAGCCGAGTAAAAAAGTAAGAGTTCGTTAGTTCATATTGAAAAGTAAAGGATATATGCCAATTAGTTGGAAAAACCCAGTCGTCAATGTTGTAATTTAAAAGATTTTTGTGTGTAGTCAACTGATATTTATCCCCGTTGAAGTATACTACTTATTTCTGACCATCTAGAATTTGTTCAAAACCATATTCGTCGCTAAATTCTATTTGAATTCATTCATCAGACCACAACCTTAGCTCCTTGTTGTATTTTCGCCTAACAGGGTGCATCTATTTCTTACAGCCTCCTAAACATTCCTTTACGAACTGTCGGACCAGTCCACTACGGTGTATGATCCACTTAAAACGTTCTCTAGCTGGCCATGTGGTTAGTGTGCTCGACTCGTAATCGGAAAGTTGCGGGATCGAGTCCAACTGGAGGCAGGTAGTGTATTGGGGTGGGGCATCTTACAGACAGAGCCCAAGTCCACCCAGCTGTAAAACTAGGTAGCAGTGGTTAGAATCCATTGCCTCTCTCCCTAGTTAGCACGATAACACTTTGAATGAGTTAAGACCACGACGAAAATGAGTTCATCTCTTTATCGTGTTATCCGCGAGTGAAAAAAAAAAGTTTGGTTTATACCGGTTTTACCAAACTCAAACCAAAATTTTAGCTCACCTGAGCACAACGTGCTCAAGTTGAGCTTTTTTGATAACCCTGTGTCCGTTGTGCGTCTTCCGTAGTCAAGAATTCTTTAAAAAAAATCTTCTCCCCTGTTACCATTGGGCCGATTTCAGCCAAACTTGTCAGGAATATTCCTTGGATAACCCTTTTCAAAATTTGCGCGGAAACTTTTGATAGGGACGTATCAGGGCCAGGCTTATCAGACTTAGAGAAATCATGAAAAGGTTCTTTAAAAATCTTCTCCTCAAAAACCACCAGGACAACATGGACCAAAATCTGCAAGAATGTTCCTTAGGTGACCCTTTTCAAAACTTGCTCATGAAATGATGATTCACACAAAATGTTGGCGTTGCAGGGCTGGCCTTATCAGACTTGGAGAAACCATTCTCAGGTGAGCGATTTAGGGCCAATTTGGCCCCGTATCCTTTCACTCTACGTTGGAAAAGGGTTGAAATTCCACTAAAATGAATGTCAGAGTAATGATCTGTGTCAACAGGCTGATATTATTGTCACAAAATCATGTGCAAAGTTTCAAAGCAATATCATTGGTAGAGAGAAAGTTATTAAAGATTTATGACAGTTTCACGCAAGGTTTAAGCAAGAATTTTCAAGTCCGAAAAGTGTTAAAACTCCACTATAATAAAGTGATATGATGGTCAGAAAAGCATGTGCAAAGTTTAAAAGCAATAGCATTATTAGAAAGAGAGTTATTAATGGCATATGATAGATTCACGTAAGGTTTAGCCAAGAATTTTCAAGTCCGAAAAGATTGAAATTCAACATTGAATCTGTGTATAGACTGATTTTATTGCCACAAAAACACGTGCAATGTTTCATAGCAATAGAATTAGTAGAAACTGAGATATAGCACTTGCACGTAAGTTTTAACCAAACCATTACGCCGACGCCCGGGTGACTGGAATAGACCCCTTATTCTTAGAATAGTCGAGCTAAAATGCTTATAACAAGCATTTTTTCCTTTTCTCGCCGTGTGTTCTTTAAGTATTTTTCCAAAGTGCGTAAAAGGGGGGGAATGTGGGGTGATTGTGTTGAGTCCTTTTTAGTTGTTTGAAATTAAGATAGTAGGGTAAAATATAGGCATAACTGTTTTCGGGGTTTCTGGTATATTTAGCAGCATGAGCTTTGTATCCAGATGTCTGAAGCTCTGCTGTAAGGTGCTCAGGGGAGGTTAATAATAAACTTTGGTTAAACAACGCTCTACTTGCTATCAACCTTTAATCAAAGTACAACTCAGGCGGAATTTGTAACAGAAAATTCGATCGTGTTAGGGCAATGGAATCAAAATAACATCTAATTACGAGACGGAAGAAAAAATAGCGTGTATGACGATATACATAACTGTCTCTGAGAAGCCTGTCATTATGGATTTAATCCAATATATTCAGTATAGTCATCTTGTTTAATCAGTTATTGATTGTAAATCAATGACGTCAGTTGTACGTATTTATTATATCATCAGAATTGAATACCGTATTTATTTGGCAACTATTTGTATTAGAATAGTGACCAATGACGGAGATGGGGTGGGAGGGTGATTAATAAAGGTATGAGGTATGGGTGGTTGATTATAAGAGGTATTTTGTATAAAGTATACCAGTGAAAATAAGTCTCAGTATTAACTTTATTTCTTATTAGATTTGAGATCTATTACCATCTTTTGGAAACCAGTTTAGTACATCAGAACAAAGGCCCATAATATACACAAAAAGAGTCCCTGATTGGAATCGGAAATTTAACAGTTATTAGTTAAATATTGAAGCTAGTAGCATTTCGAAATAGTCGCATCCAATTTTTACACATTGACTTGCTCGACATCAAGTCTCATCATCGATTAAATTCAGAATTGTGTAGATTGGAAAGGTGGTCAAATCACTAGTATTAACATTCTTTCAAAATAGATTTGAGATCTATTACCATCTTTTCATAATAACACCAGAAAAATAAATTGAGAAATTTGAATTGTCAGTTTTGGTGAATTTTGGAATAAATCATGAAAATAAAAAACATTATCCAATACGTTGACTCAGTAAATCTACATGCGGACTGGGTGACGAATTCTGAACAAATCAAATGTCAAAATAAGGTGTCCCCGTTTAATCTTGGAGAAAAAATAACTTGACGAGACGCTAGTACCATCTGCATTATTGTAGACACAGCACCAACAAGTAATAATATTCTAGGCACGGCACAGCTGCGACAATTACGCTGCCGATGGTCAGATTTTATAAATATATGTACTTCATTTTATCTATATATGAACACGTCTATCTACAAACCAGTCTATTTAAGACACGAACGTTTTAAGTGAAAACAAAAGCCATGGCAACCCCCCGCCTTAAAAGCTTGATAGTAAACTGAAGCCAGTTAGATTTAGGCTTCTTGTGCAATGCATTTCTTGTCGATGAGTTCGATAATAGCTATTATTCTTTCAGATATATGCTCTGGACAAATTCTAAGTCTTAAATCAGTAAAAGGCAATAACTCCAAAATCATGCAAGCAAAAGTCGTGGGTCTTGTGCACTGCACTTCTCCTCAACGAAATCTATCCACCTATGAGGTTTCAAGTTAATAGCTCTTATACTTTCAGAGATATGCTCCGAATGTTAACACAACAAAGGGCAATAACTCCAAAATTATGCAAGACAGAGTTTTGGTTCTTGTGCACCGCACTTCTCCCTAATGAGATCTATCCATCTATGAAGTTTCAAGTTGCTAGCATTTATACTTTGAAAGATATGCCCGGACCAAATCTAAATCTTTACAATGACAAAGGGAAATAACTCCAAAATTATTTAAGCAGAGTTGTGATTCTTCTCCTCAATGAGATCTAGCCATCTATGAAGTATCAAGCTGATAGCTATAATACTTTCAGAGATATGCTCCTGACATAATCGAAGTATTGAAAATTACAAAGGGCAAAAACTCCAAAAATTATGCATGCAAGAGTTGTGGCTATTGTGAACTGCACTTCTCCTCAATGAGATCTATTCACCTATGAAGTTTCAAGTTGATAGCATTTATACTTCAGGACAAGCTTAGTGAAGGCATGACAGACGGAGACCAGTACTATATCCCCTTCGCCGAAACAGCGGGGGGATAACAAAGTAATTAGCATTGATATTGCTGAAAAAATGTTAAATTGTAGCAAGAGGTTCATGATGGTTCTAAATCGCTCCCGAGTCATCTGCTAATTAAGTATTTTTTTGTATTAACAAAAAGACAATACTTGAGCCAAATAACTAAAGCATTTTTACAAACTTTAGACCCCAGATGCACCCTTCCTATATAGTAGACGACTATTTGGTTATACTACATTCCAAATATGAATTCCTAAGGCCTGATAGTTAAGAGGAAGATTTCATTCAACTTGCCCATATTGAGCGAAATTCCCAACTTTGGACTCAAGCTGCAGGGCCGTTTTCTACCAAAGGGGTATAATTTTTTACAAGATACTAAAAAACCATCTAGTTGTGTTACATCCCACATACGAATGGCTTATGCCATATAGTTCAGGAGAAGAAGACTTTGAACTTACAATTGAGCATTTTTCCCTTAGTTGAACCTCAAGGGCAGGGCAATTTTTGAGCTAAGGGGCATAATGTTTAATCACATACTACACAGCCCGCTAGGTATGTTACATGCTAAATATGAATGTCTTAATCAATAAAGTTCAGGAGAAGAAGACTTTTTAACTTGCTCTAATTGAACATTTTCCCCCAACTTTGAACCTCAGTGCAGGCCATTTTTTTTACCAAAAGGGCATAATTCTTAATAACATGCTAAACTAGAGGCACTTGAGCGTCTGTATCCCATGATATGTACAGGCATGAATGTAATGATTAAGTAAATTTTTCATGAATTCAATATAAACTGATATAAAGAAAATAAATCTAAGTCACAGAAATCTTTGAAATAGTTTCTAGATAAGCATTTCAACCTTTTCATTGTTTTTACAAAATTAATTTATGTATAATTCATTCACTGGGAATATGAAAAGGTATTAACAAAAATTAAAATTTTTAACTGTATACCATATATGGACATAAGCCATAAGCATAATAGCCAAGCTTTTCAATCAAGCAATATCATATGAAGGAAACCTACAAACAGTAAATTGAGGATCATCCCTGTGAAGTTCATTTGAAATCCATCAACAATCAATTTTCAGTATATATCATATGGAAATAAGCCCTGCCCATTTAAGCCAAATTTTCTCACAATCAAAATTCTTTTTGATAGTCTGACAGAGAGTCACTTAGCGATCAATTTGGTAAAATTTGGTTGAAATCCATCCAACTGGTTTCTGAGACAAAGAATTTCAAAGCTTTTACCAAATATGGAAATTAGCCATACCGTTTAAAGCCATGTTTTTTTCATTTTATTTGATCAGAATTCTCTGATGGAATCTGATAAAGGGCCACCCAAGGATCATTTCTGTGAAATTTGGTTGAAATCCATCAACTTGTTTCTGAGAAGAAGATTTTTAAAGGTTTTATCATGTATGAAAATTAGCCCTGCCCATTAAAGCAATGTTTTTCATCCGAACAATATTCTTTAAAGGAATCTGACAAAGGATCACCAAAGGATCATTTCTGTGGAATTTGGATGAAATCCATTAAATGGTTTTTGAGAAGATGATTTTTAAAGGTTTCACTATATATGGAAATAAGTCCCGCCAATTCAAGCCATGCTTTTCATCCAATCATAATTCTTTAAAGAAATCTGATAAAGGGTTACCTAACGATCATTTCTGTGGAAATTTTGTTGAAATCTGGTCAGTCCTTTCTGAGGAGAAGATTTTTAAAGGTTTTACCATATATGGAAATTAGCCCTGCCCATTAAAGCAATGTTTTTCAACCGAACAATATTCTTTGAAGGAATCTGACAAAGGATCACCAAATGATCATTTCTGTGGGATTTGGATGAAATCCATTAACCCATTCCAACTCAATCCCTCCTTTTTACGCCCCCTCTAGAAAAAAATCTTTGGAAAAAATTGTGGATAATGAAGAAATTGCTTGTATCAAGCAATTTCTTCATTATCCACAATGTTTTCTATCCAAAAAGACGAAAAAATTCAAAAATCCATCTACTTGAAATTGTCGCCTGCAGCTTCTTTCAATTTGGACCAGTCTAAAACTTTGCTGTGTTGGAATGGGTAAAATGTTTTTTGAGAAGATGATTTTTAAAGGTTTCACTATATATGGAAATTAGCCCCGCCCATTCAAGCCATGTTTTTCATCCTATCAAAATTCTTTAAAGGAATCTGATAAAGGGTTACCTAACGATCATTTCTGTAAAAATTTTGTTGAAATCTGGTCAGTCCTTTTTGAGGAGAAGATTTTTAAAGGTTTTACCATATATGGAAATTAGCCCACCCATTCAAGCCATGTTTTCATCCGATCAATATTATTTGAAGGAATATGATAAAGGGCCACCCAAGGATCCTTTCTGTGAAATTTGGATAAAATCCATCCATTGGTTTATGAGAGGAAGATTTTCAAAGCTTATACCACATATAGAAAATAATCCTGCCCATTGAAGCCAGGTTCTTCATCCGATCAAAATTCTTTGAAGGAATCTGATAGAGGGTCACCCAAGGATCATTCCTGTGAAATTTGGTTGAAATCTGTTCAGTACTTTCTGAGGAGAAGATTTTTATAAAGGAAAAGTTTAAGACGGACGGACGACCGGACAGATGCACGCACAGAGGCACGCACAACGGACACCACGCCATGACAATAGCTTGCTGGCTTTCAGCCAGTGGAGCTAAAAACTATCTACATATTTGACATGCTAAGTATGAATATCCTAAGCCATATTGTTCAGGAGGAGAAGACCTTTTAACTTGCTGGACCTCAAGGACGGGGCCATTTTTTTTTTTTTTTTTTTTTTTTTTTTACCAAAATGGCATTATTCTTTATAAAATACCACAAAACCATCTAGTTATTTAAATGTCAAGCATGATTATCCTAACATATTGTTCAGGAGAAGACTTTTTAACTTACTGGACCTGGAGGATGGGGCCATTTTTTACCAAAATGGCATAATTCTTTATAAAATACTACAAACCATCTAGTTATTTAAATGTTAAGTATGAATTTAAACATATTGTTCAGAAGGAGAAGGCTTTTTAACTTGCTATTATTGAGCATTTTCCCAACTTTGAACCTCAAGGGTGGGGCCTTGTTTAACCATTCTTAATTACATAGAGAACCATCTAGTTATTCTACATGCTAAATATGAAGGTCCTAGGCCATACTATTCAGAAGGACAAGACATTTTAACTTGCTTTGATTGAGCATTTTCCAAACTTTTGACCTCAGGGGTTGGGTCAATTTTGACCCCATGGGGTGATTTTTAATTGCATACTGCAAAACCATCTAGTTATTTTACATGCCAAATATGAATTTTCTAGTCCATATATTTCAAGAGGAGAAGACTTTTGAACTTGCTCTAATTGAGGTTTTTCCAAGCTTTAGACCGCAGGGTGGGGCCATTTTGACCCAGGGGGTAGAATTTTTGAAAGCTTGGTAAAGAACCACAAGATTCTGATATATATGCAATATAAATGCCCTTGGCATCGTAGTTTCTGAAATAAAGTTTTCCAAAGATTAAAAAAAAATATTCAATTTTCAAATGCCACTGCAACAAGAGTTTTAGATTAACGGAAGTAAATGTTTTTAAAACTTTTTTTAGAGCTTTGCGGAACATTCCTGCAAAGTTTCCGCTTGGTTGGCCTGCTGGTTTGGAGGAGAAGATTTTTAAAGAAATTGTGGACGGACAGGCAACAAACAATGACCGAGCACAATAGCTCACCTCGCACTTTGTGCTCAGGTGAGTCAATAAATGGCAATGGATGAGTTGTCCTCGGCTGATAGGGTCATATTGTAAAACAAAAAATCAAGCCTGCAGAATATTTGAACTTGAGCTGTGACCTTGACCTGAGAACCATCAGGATTTATTTCAAATGACATACCTATACATGACTGAGAACAACTGTGCCAAGATATGTTGAGATCCAAAAGTGTCAGAAGATATTGACAAGCTCAATCCAAATGTTTGACCATTTAGTTGTGACCTTAACCTTGGACTTAAATTTGTTTTAATTGGTACTTTTTTTTTCACAATAGAGAAGATTTGCACCAAACTATTTTTAAGTCCACCCATAAATATTCAAGCTATGCTCTGGAAAAAGTCAGGCAGACTAACACACTTACACAGACGTATGATAATGACAACTTTGTCTTTCTCAATCTAAGAGGGACGGACAACAAGAGGCCCATTTGGCCTTATCGGTTACCTGAATCCAGGGAGCACGAAAATAGATACAAGTCCACGAGGTTATGCTACAAATCAAATATCGGAGCTCTATGCCTTTAGTTGGGAGAAGATTTTTAAAAGTTTCCACTAAACAAGCCTGTGTTAACTTTATGACATCTTGGAACAGGCTTATTTTGACCCTGGGACCGTAATTTATACAAGCTTGATAGAGGTCCACCAGATGATGCTGTATACCAAATTTTAAAGCTCTTGGCCTCCTGTTTGGGAGAAGAAGAGTTTTATATTTTTACTATACAAGCCCTTTGTAAAATTTGTGACGTCCGGGAATGGGCTAATTATGACCCTAGGGCCGTAATTCATACAAAATTGATAGAGATCCACCAGATGGTGCTACATTGGGCTAATTATTAAAGACTTGAGTGCCTGATTCGCTGAACTGGTCCGCATTTACTTATCATTCCTGAGAAATTTGGTTAAGAACCATTTTCACAGTTTACCATATATTGAAATTAGCCTAATCCATTAAATCAATGTTTATAGCCGATCAATTCTTTTTTAAGCAATCTAATAAAGGGTCACCAAAGGACCATTCAAGTGAAATTAAGTTGAAATCCATCCAATTGTTTCTGATAAGATTTTCAAAGCTATCACCACATGTATGGAAATAAGCCCCGCCCATTATAGCCATGTTTTCTGTCCTATCAAAATTCTTTGACATAATCTGATAAAGGGTCGACCAAGGATCAATCTATTGAAATTTGGTTGAAACCCATCAATTGGTTTCTGAAAAGAAGATTTTCAAAGCTTTCACCACAAATGGAAATAAGCCCTGGCCCATTTAAGCAATATTTTTCATCAAATTAAATTTCTTTGAAGAAATCTGATAAAGGGTCACCCAATGAGCATTCCTGTAAAATTTGGTTAAAATTAAACCATTAGTTTGTGAAAAGGAAATTTTCAAAGTTTTCACCATATATGGAAATTAGGCACGCCCAATAAAGCCATCTTTTTTTATCAGATCTTAATTCTTTAAAGGAATCTGATAAAGGGTCACCCAATAAGCATTCCTGTAAAATTTGGTTGAAATTCATCAATTGATTTCTTAGAAGAAGATTTTTAAAGGTTTCACCATTTATGGATATTAGCTCCGCCAATTAAAGCCATGTTTGTCATCCATCTTATCTTTTTTAAGTAATCTAATACAGGGTCACCCAAGGATCATTCCTATTAAATTTGGTTGAAATCCATCCATTGATTTCTAATAAGTAGATTTTTAAAGGTTTCTCCATATATGGAAATTAGCCCCTCTCATTAAAGCCATGTTTTTCATAAAATATTAATTCTTTGAAGGAATATTATAAAGTGTCAGCCAAGGATCATGTCTGTGAATTGGTTGAATTCTGTTCGGTACTTTCTGAGGAGAAGATTTTTAAATTAAAAGTTTATGGACGGATGGATGGACGCACGATAGACACAATGCCATAACAACAGCTCGCTGACTTTCAGCCAGGGGAGCTCAAGTCCATTAATTTGTAGAGGATTATACAGCAATGCTATATGAAATATTTGAAAGCTCTTTGCTTGTTGGTTTACAAATATATTTTAAGACTACTTAAAATAATTAGACCCAAATTTCTGAAATATTGCATGTAACATAAACCAAATTCCAATCACAATACTTTAGAAATAATGGAGTAATATTCAAAATCTTCTTCCAAACTGGAAGATCTATAGCAATCACTTTTTCACATTGCACTACTTTGTGGCTACATACCATATTAATTAAGATTGTGGCTCTAAAATCAAATAAAACCCTTTGTTGTCAGATCCTGTACTTTGAATAGGAGAAAACAAGAAAATACTGCTAGTAATAGCATTTTTGAAAGCACTAGGCGTAATGGTTTTTAAAAAATTTCTCCTTGTTACTCCTTGTAAAATATGGAATCATTGACCTAGAGCAAACTGTAATCTCACATCTAGTTACCTTAACAAATATATGGCAATCCTACATGCAAAATATGAACAATTTAGATATAGTAATCTTGTAATAGAAGAACCTTGACCTTGTGATCTAGTGTTTGACCCCCATGTGACCCATTATTGAAGCTTGTCCCATGTTTTATTGAGAAACACATTCTGACCAAGTTTAGAAATTAAAGGGCTATAAATATGCCGTCTGTATGTAGTTTTAATCGGTGGATGATTTCGTTTTCATTCTTCTGTAATTCTAACCGGGTTAACCTATTACCAGACGACAAATAGAACTGATAGAATGAAGGAGAAATCGCCTGATTACAGCAAGTTCTCCCTTTTCACAATTTTTCCTTGGTATAATTCTTCATGTGTGTAAAAAAGGCGGGATTGTGTGGGAGTGACTTAAGTCTCGCAGAACTCTGACTGTTTTACAAAATAATTAACGACATCACAAATCACATTTTATGCTTTTTTTTATCAGATTTATTTTTAGCTAGTGATTGGAATATGTATGCCGACATTACTTAACATACTTTTTTCTAACTCGGACTAATGATAAAACATAAACATGATCAGAAAAGGAATTATTTAGTTAAATCAACGGTGTATGAGCCTCCGGAACGTTTTAACTACAGCGAATTTTAACGCGTGGTTAAGATGTAGATCATTGGCTTCACGATCAAAAGATCCAGAGTTCGATTCCTTTGAGCATCTATCGATACTGAGTTTGTCATTGGTCTACATAAATGGTGCGGGTACTGGTATGATCTCCAGGAAGCAGAATCGAGGCTTGAAAAGCTTGTTTCCCAATCGATGTAAAATAAATAGGTTCAAATCGTATCAAATTTCTGCTCAGCTGTAGTTACGTAGTTTCATTAACCCACCAAAAGGATATTGTATGACTGTTAAATAAAAACGAGTTTAATTCTATCTGAAAAATGGCTTAATCACCGATTTGAACCAATGTGAAATAATAATAATAATAAAACATATCGTCTGAAATTCATAAGGAAAATGAATAAATAAAAATGTAAATTATGTATTTATATTGAATGGATTGTAAATTAATTAGTGTTTGTTTTTGAAAACTCGGTGGGATATTTGACAATTCGATAGTTCTGTGTAAATAGTAGCTTTAGTTAAAAGGATGTTTTAAATGAGTCCCAAAGGGATTGGGGAAGTGTGTTGCTAATTAACTGGTGCCCCGTAACACTCAAATAGTCAAATACAAACCGTAGTTCATAGTCTTTGGTCTTTGTTTATTTTATAGAAAGGGTGGATCTTATTGAATCTGTTCAGAAGTGTATCAAATACCGTAGTTGTGCAACCGAAATATCGCAAGTCGGCTTTATTCAACCTGTGTTTACTACATTTTGGTCGCATACTGATAATATCATATTCACTCTGACAAAAAAGTAACTACTTGTGCATAAAGAAAAGAACACATTAGAGGTGAAATGAGATGCATAAGCTCTGAGATCCAAAACTTGAATAGAAGTAGGATTATCGATCAACCTAGAAACTGAAAAAAGAACAAAGATTCGACCACCGTCAACCTTTATATTTTGCGCAGTCTGATCAGATCAGAACATTTAGCAACTCATATCTTTTATCTTTTTTCCTGAACGATTCACATTTCTCCATATCCACGGGCAACTGAACACTTTATAGTTTATTTTATTTATTCTATTTTGAAAATAAAGATAATACTAATAAGTAGAAAAAAGTTTTGCCCACGTGAAAGAGGAAATGCAATCTAAATTGAAAACAGAGTCAGGTAGGTGGAAAACTCGGTAAAAATTATAATTTTTGATACCGGTAAGTCCGCACAGAGTGACCATTGACGATTTTAAAGCTCGAAGTCCCGATATGTCGATTTGGCGGATCACAAAACGGATCATCTCGGAAGAGCAAAAGTTTCGATCGTTTTCTGACCTACTATTCTTGGTACGCAGACTGACCATAGTGCACACTTTTCTCTTCTCAACATTTCAGTCTTAGATAGGACATTCAACCTTTACATACATTCAATTTTGAAAAAGAAACAATTATGATTGGCTTGTGGAAGATTCCAAGGTCTAGATATAGTTCATTGACAAGCTATATATGTATATTTCGACGATAATCATTTTTAATTTTTGATGTCTAGTCAATGCTTCTTTCTAGTGAAACATGATTAACTATAACTTCTTCATAATTGTGATTCTAAATCACTTTACTTTTAACTAAAATCATTTTTGTTTGATTGTCTTCGCAGTTTGGTAGATGAGCTAATTGAAAAAAAAAATCAGACAAAACAGAGAGATAATATCTAAAGAATAATAGCGTGTGCACATGTAAGGCCTACATATAATTTAAATCGTAGCCATAACGAAAGAAAGGTTATTTTAAGTGCGTTGCTTTGTAAAAATATGTTGTCTTGGACATGAATTATGAACAGGCGATCCTTTGGATGACGATCTAAATGTCGTATCTGCAGGTTGAATGTACTATAGTTAAGACATTTAGGTCGTCAAACCAACCAAAAATGCAAAGTTCCTTCCCGGCATAATTGGACGATTTCATTGGTAATCCATTTTTGATTGACAGACAGGGTCCGTCATTTTACACCCCTCCTTCTACTAATATATCATGTAAGAATAATCATCCCGATAGATCGACTGAGACAGGCGGACATATGAAGATGTTAAACATTGAGAAAGAATTGAGAAGGGACCTAATTATTTCGGACACCATAGTTGGTTCCCATGGTAACTCAAATACGACTGTCATTTTGATAGTGATGTATGTTTGTAAGATCATTAAATTCTAATGTCTAAAGCATCTGGTTTTGTATGTACAGAGTGCAGAGATAGTTCTAATGCATGTTACATAGCAAAAGTCGTCCATTTCGGGTTCTTATTTTAATCTCAGACTAAAATCATTTTAATTGAAAAAAAAAAAAAAAACACACACACACACAACTTTTTCAAACAATTTCTGGCTGTAGTTCTGTAATGTAATCGTCCAACCATTTAAGAGATGGAGAGAACATTTCTTGTTTTCATAGAGGTATGAACCGCTAATCACACTGTATGAATACGCGAAGCGGATTCATACATTGTGTGATTAGGTTTTTCGGTTCATACCTCCATGAAAACAAAAATAGTCTCTTCATTTCTTATAATTTAATAGCATCGAGCGAAAAAAAAAAAAAAAAGCTTTACAAATGTTGATACCTTTTTGTATGGGACTATTTTATGCGGAAGCATACAAAATTACTGCGTGATCAAAATTTTGTTCATGGAGTTCTGAATAATATTTTTCGACCAATCAGAACGCTCGTTTTTGATAGACGAAACTAAAAATTAAATTATTTAGTGATAGATATCGGCCATGAGAGATGAAATGCCCCAAAGAAAGTTATTAAAATTGTTGTTGTTTGGCGGATCGGGTTTAACGCCATTTTCTGATAGTATTTCTGATAGTATTTCAGTCATACCGAGGCGGCTGAAGCACCTAACCATAGATTCCTGGTATTTTTATCACACCAGTACTAGTACTACATCCTTTTCGAGCCTCCAGCTGCTCATCCAGTTTAGGTTAATATGGTTTTTCAAATTTTGCTCGGTTTGAGACACTCATTATTTTAGCGTATACCATTGCAATGGGACAGTCTTAAAGGTGTTTCCATGGTAACGGGGCTCTATTGCAATATTCTTTGATTACCAAACCAATAGAGATATTTATACATTTTTCCTAACCATGTAAAATCATAACTTTTTCTGCATGTCTGTCTGTGAGTCTGTTTGATCTACATTTTAACTAGCATGTATGTTCTTTGACCAACTTAACATCGTAACTAGCATATATCCTCTTCAGCTAAATTAACATCGTAACTACAGCTGCTCTGAGACAAAGACAGAGAAAGAGAGACAGACATACAGATGGTTAGGAAATAGATCGAACCCAGCACAAACCAATCACATAGGTGGTATTTCAGAACTGAGTGTATATCAAGGTGGAATAACCATTCTACAATTGTAATTAGGCGATAGGGAAAAGTCTCGATACTAGTAAGCCTGCGCACTCCCAAGAGTACCTCTTAATGCGATGGAAACTTTTTTGCGAGTTTATCCAGTTTTGTCTTCAAAAAGCCAACATGAATTGGCCGGCGGCGGATCTAAAGGACTTACGGCGTGTATGGTCACACTGCGCAGACTGACCGGAGTCAAAACTTTTTAACTTTCGCCGTGTTTTCTTTAAATGTTGTTGCTGTTGTTGTTTTCTACACGAACTTATTTTACATTTGGACAACATTATTTGAAAAAATAGAGATGTGTGAAATAAGAATCGTCTCGGAAAAAAATAGTTGCGCAATTTTACGATCTGATCAGACTGCGCGAACTATGAAGGCTGGTGGTTGTCTTCTTTATCTCTGATTTATAATATGTCCCCTCATCATGAGAGCTATTTAGTAATAGGACAGCACCCCGAATGGTTATAGTTTGAAGTGCTATATTCATGGATGATACATTTTCTCGCAATATTTGTAATACTTGTTCATGACTGAAATAAGAGCTTGAAAGCCAAACATATTTTCTCTAGGTTCCACTATATCCCAGAACCCCAGTCATTGTCTGGAAGTGACAACATAGGATTTATAAGCCGGTTTGCTTTTATTTTGGGATTAGTCAATACATAGAAATGATGATGAAGGATTGTAGCTAGCACATATCCTCTTTGACCAACATGACGAAAACTATATGCATTTTCTCAAAAAACTGGTTTATGCGATAGACCAAACTCTGTTTTCTGGCTATTTCTCATTAACTTACCTTTGTTTATTGAATCGTATTAAAAAAAAAAAAAAAAAAGGGGGGGGTGGGGGGGAAATGTTTTTCTTTAAAGTATCCCCGTTAAAAGAAAGTATTTCGTCTATTTTCATACCAGTCACTTCGAACAAGAAATTTTCCGAAGAAAGTTAGTGTAAATGAATTTTCTATGTTCAGTTATCACAAATCTCTGTTTTCTGGCTATTTCTCATTAATCCACCCTTGTAAATTGAATCGTATTAAAAAGGGGGAATTGTTTTTCTTTTAGGTAAACACGTCAAAAGAAAATAGTGCGACTATTTTCATATTAGTCACACTTAACAAGAAATTTCCCGAAGAAAGTAACTGTAAGTGAATTTTCTATGTTAAGGTCAATAAAACGGTCAATAAAAATATTGTATGTTGGTTATCATCCTTACGAGTGAAGGGATATCGATACCAACTTTTTCTCTAATATAGATAAGTAGAATCTTCGCTGCCCTTGGTACGACACAGCCGGAATGTGAAGGGTGATCAGAATCAAAAGGACCACCCGAAAGCCATATGAAAAAAATATTAAAAAGATATCATATTCAACAGAGGTCAATTAGGTTCGTAATTAGCGCAGCCTGATAATAAACTTACCTATCTATTTATATTGCCTAACTCGATCACTTTCGGGTATTACTGACAGGTGATATACTCACAATCCATATGTTTTTCACGTTCCTCAAAGAGAGGCAGTGGCTGAATCCCACTGCTGGGTAGACTGGGGCTGGCTATGAAGTGTCTTGCCCGTGAACACACCCCGGTGACGATGGGGCTCGAACCCGTGACCTTGAGATCACGAGTCAAGCACCTATACCACTCAGCCATCGAGGCTCAGTTCTAATCTCTGTCTGTCCGTCTCTATCATAAATTTTGTTTGAGCTTCATCGATAATAAAAATAAAATAATAATAATAGTAATAATATATGAAAAAGGTAAATATTGTTATAATAATATTCATCGCGCAAGATCTGGATCTGGAGACGGGTTATGGTAGAAAAACTATCTCAGTTGGAAGTGCTACATACCTGACTTAGGACCAGACTTGGGTTTACGGTCCCTTTATGAGCCTGCAGGTAATTAAAATTGAATCCATTATTTTGAGGGAGCATCTAGCTATTCGCTGGCGACTTTAAATGAGATGTTAACGGACAAATAGCTAGATAGGATCTTTTTGCTGCGGTTTCTTAAAGTTGACTTTTGGTACTTACTTTTCTTGGCAAGAATTTATCTTGTCACTAAACAGTCGTTATTAAGGGAAAGTTGCGATTCTCAGGTAGAATTAATTTTCCCTCTTGACGTAATATCTAAAATCAGTATACCACAATTAGTGTCGCTCATGAGGCGACACAATTAATATCTTCGCGGCTTGGACCCTTTATGTTGGACTTTGAGTGCTAGGTTTTTTGGGAAATCGTTTTAATATCTATATATAATCTATGGCAATCTTGTAAAATATACAAGGCTAAGATAATTCGACATGAAAATTGGAAAATTCGAAAATCCGCTTTCTCAGTACAAAAACAACTCGATTATTTAGCAATTTACTCCATTTTCAATGTCTGTGAAGATTAAAACCTTACAGGCCGACATTGCTTTAATATATATATTAAGATATATTTCCACCATAAATATTATCTTAGCAAAGAACAGCATGAAAATCTTGTACCGCCATTGGTTCTGCTGGAAGATATATTCCGTAGTCCATACATAACGATAACCAACGTGTAATATATATGTTACGATAGCCTTCACTATTGCTCTCCAAAAGGATAGTCCGCGTACCTACGTACTTAGCGTTGAAGTCAAAATACGCCTAGCCAATCAAATTTCTGCGTCGGCTAAGCAATCATCATGGCAGACCCAAGCAATGGAAATTTGGAAATATTTCCGCCACCTTCGCGTTTACAAAAAGAATCCCACATCAAGGATATAGGACAGTACAAACAAATGTACGAAAAATCTGTTAACGATCCAGCATCATTTTGGGGAGACATCGCAGCGAACTTTCACTGGGAATCGCCACCGACTTGCAAGGACCAGTTTCTGGAATACAACTTCGACGTGCGTAAAGGACCAATCTTCATCAAATGGATGGCTGGAGCCAAGACAAACATTTGCTACAATGCAGTAGACCGACATGTGCAGAATGGAAATGGAGAAAAAGTTGCATTTTATTGGTAAGAATGACCGGTTCATACTCGTCCCAAAGTTTTTCGTGACTATCTTGTGCATATTTTGGAAAATCCCCATCATTTTTTTCTTGCGTCCAAAGGATGAAGGGTCAAAGATTGCACAAAGTGGTATAGGGCCCGTTCGCCCTAGATATATTTTTGCTAAAGGTCCATTTGTCCTAAAAGTTTTCCCATCAATATACGTTGATCAGTTTTGTATCAAAATATTGTTGGAATGTGTAATTAATCAAGCTGTTTTATGTATCTTGTTAATTTTGATTTTGAATTAAAATAACATTCCTGTTTGATTTTAAAAATTTTCTGATTTGACTGTAATATATTTTTTAAAAGAAAACGGAGGAATGTTATGAAAAGGGTTTATCTATCTATATATACTGCCCAACTCCCCTTTTGGGTATTACTGGCAGGTGCGCGTCTGTACTGGAATTAAAACTGTTAGTCATTGGTTAGGGAGCAAAATTTTAAAAGTATCGTGGGTGTTAGATTAAAAAAGCTGATAGGGCATATTTTGGTCATTCAGGGACAGCTCTCTTCCTGAAAGAATCGAGACTCGTTTTGAACACTGCAATATCAGGTTGCTGTACAATTGTTTCTGGTAGGCTGTTCAACAATATCACTGTGTAGGGAAAAAAAGAATATTTATTTCTGTAAATTGTTTAATTACATAGATATAAACGAACAAAAAATTGTTTAAAAAAGGCTTATCACTGTTGTTAATCAAACTGGCCTAATGTGTGACATGTAGATCTATGTGATTATATTATTAATTTGGACACACTTCACTGGCATCCATTGATCAATTAAAAAGCATATAAATATTGATAAGGTTATTTAAGAAATCAAGACATTCATTATCATGATTGCAATTGTTTGGTTTCTTTTGCTTACACTTGATTTGTAATAAGCATACCTTTAACCCATTCACACACACGCTTTCTGATGCCCACAAGAAACAAAGTTAGGAAAACCTAGAGTAAAATGAAGAAATTGCTTAAAATAAAGAAATTGCTTGTAACAAGCAATTTCTTTATTTAACACAATGTTTTATAAAAAGAGAGTTGAAAAAATTTAAAATTTCATAAACTTTAAATTGTCGTCTGCAACTCCTTTCAATTTGGACCAGTCTTAAAAATTTGCCGTCTGGTAATGGGTTAATAATCATGCTTTACGGTTTGTAAATATTTGAAGGGCTTTTAAAGGAAAGACACTTACTTGAACAGGGTGCCCATTCACGTACTGCAGTACGTAATTCACGCACAACTACGTCGGTTCACGTACAAATCTTACACCAAGACGTGCATGAACGTACAGAAAAATAAATGAACGTAGAAACAAAAATGCCATTACGTGTGTGTGCATTTGAAATTATTAGTGTATAAAATGAGAAACCCTAGGCAACATGCTTATTTTTCCTCCAAAACCCCAAGAAACTGCAAGCAAAGTAGAACAAAACGCATCGGGAGGGAGTGATTTCCCTTTTATGTGACAGAAACCAGCTGGTTTGTTTTCATCTATATAGAGAATGGGGAAACCAGCAGTTGGAAAAGTTCGTATAATGCGGATCCTGATGGCCTCACCAGTTTGCTTTGAAATAGGCCCAAAGTTGCGCTATTTTTCAAACTAAACGCAAGATATTCACTTGTGTTGCACAAGATTTACAAGAACTCATAATATAGAATCTGATTTTGGAATCAGTTTCTCTCGTAAGTTCCGTTGTACATGAAAGTCGGGCGGAACAAAATGGAGCCGTTTGTTTAACGTTGTAGTTTTGTTTGGGCTACGTAAGTTGCTGTCTGCAAAATGTCGTAACAAAACCTATTCTATTTCTCCACAAATGGACACTTATAAGACCAATTGATATTTTCTGTACCAGAATCGTTTCAATACCAGGGAATGGTCTAAAAATGAGCTAACATGCCTGGTATGACCTCCAAGATAACATTCCCACCCTTGTAATTAACTTGTTAGATTTGTTTAGCCATCGCTCTCATATTCCATTCAACCCGTCCAAAATCCAATAATTAAGAAAAAGTGAATTGCAAAAACTAGGTTTTCAAAGAAAGTCATTATCTTTCCCTCTAAATTTATCTGAAACTTGCACATGACGTGTGGTACTTCTTTACCGAGTAATAACAAACTATATAACTAAAACATTGTCTGTCATTTGGTAAAGGGTTCAGATTTGTATTTTGTATTCTTAACTCTGAAAGTAAAGGTTACAGTGTACCCCCAGATTTTTCTTTGTACCCCCATTTCAAACCCTAAGGGGTACATGTACCCCTAAAATAAAAACCCAGTGGGCATGCTGTTGAAATTATCACATTAACTGTGGCTGTCTGTTAGAGTTGATGTAATTTTTGTAAAAAGATGCAGGAATCGGTTGTAGTTAATATAATTCATAAAATGGTTAACAATTCAAGAAAACATAGTGGAAAATGAAGCATTTACTTCTATTATGCTATTTTTCTGTGTTGTTAGAATCTTTCATGATCTTAGACAACCTTTCAGAAAATGAGGCATTTGCTGTACCAAGAAGTTGTTTCATTTTCAAATAAACTTTTCATGGGAGTCTTAAGATATGATATTATATCTTGTCATTTAAATAGGTTTTGGTTAGAAATTTATTGTGTCTAATATTTATTCTATCTTTCGTAAAAATCCTAGTGATCAATATTACCAAGATTAGAAAAATCCGATTAGTGTTGCACTAAAACACAACCTTTCAGTTATTACAATCTAATTCCGGTAAATAAGTTTGAAAACGTGATTTTAGTACTTTATTTTACTCCTTTTTAATTATAGTTTTCTGTCCACAAGAATTACTTATTTTTATTCCTTCACTTCTTACTTTATTTTTACTTCTCTGAAATATAGTCTTCAAGCAACTTTAGATCTGTCTGAAATTTTGTCTTGTTGCAATTGGTTAAGCAGTGAAGAAAAATCACCCCTCCATCTTACTGAAAAAATGAAAGAATATCTCAAAGGATTAAGATATAGATATATTAGCATATTTTTCTATGCATCTTTCATATGAATAAAAAGTAGGGCAAATGGACCTTGTGCAAAGGGGAATTAGGGTTACCAGACCCGTGGGAACAGGAATTAGGGCGAAAAGTAATAAGAGCGAACATGTATTAGGGCAAATGGACCTGGATTCACCTGAAGTCTAAATGGCCTAAATATAACAAATCTTAACCCAATTCAACTTACTGACGCATTTAAATGTCCAAGAAAAAAGCTTTAGAAAATATTGTGGAAATTCATTATCCACAATGTTTTTTATTCTAAATTTAAAGAAAATTCCAAAGTTTCATCAATTTGAACTTGTCATCTGCAACACCCTTCAATTTGGACCAGTCTAAAATGTTGCCATCTGGAAATGGGACAACTTAGTAAAGATGGCCTGTAAATTGGTCAAAGCAATCCCACACTGATTTCTCAGTTTGTCAAAATACCACAAAAGAAAATTTCTCCCCTAAAGTAAAGTTGAATCAGAGCTCAAGTTAGGATATGTATCTGTGTATTTTACGTGTTAATGTTGCTAAAATACACGCGTATTTTATTCTGTTGCATAAAATTACGTATCAAAAAAAAAAGAAAAATACATTTAGTCAGATTACTTGGCAAAATGTGGTCAGACTAGCGATGAAAGCTTTCAAAAATTTATACTTGGAAAATAACTCTGATCAAAAATAGCATTCCCTTGTGAAAAATCAGCCTGCCTCACAGTTGCCTTTTCACTTGGCCAATCAAAATCAGGAATCCTCGGAAATACAATTAAGGAGCTAGCCGAGCAATGTTTCGGTTGACTTCCCACATACTGGATACGAATTGGCAATATCCAGGGATATAGTGCTTGGCTTTGCTTTGATTGGATGATTAACACAAAAACACGTCTATATTTCTGCATGAATCAAGTCAGTTAGTCAGCCCTATTAGCTCAGTCTTGACTTCAACCTCAAGTTCACGGGTTTGAGCCCTGGGCTGACCATATCAACTAACAAACTAATTGTCTTTCGGATGAACGTTAAACCGAGGCCCCATGTGACAATGCTATCCATCAAGTATGTTACAGAACCATGTGGAGCTCTCAGCAGTTTCGTCCTGTATCCTTGCACTATCCCCTGTAACAACTAACCCTCATATGGGCATGTGCTATAGTAGTGATGATAAAAAAAATGGAAATACACACAAAAGAGTCTTTTTTCCTCTTTTCTTCACACCATAAATAGTAACTCCCAGGCGCATGTAGTGGGGTTCATCCTTTCTGACTTCATAAATGAAGTACACATCCAGTCAAAGAAGGCTCATGACGGTTATCTTGTATTGAGAAAACAATTGATGAAAGAAAAAAAGCTTTCCCTGGCTTGAGATCAAAAGTAGTTTGTTCAGGTTGGTCAGTAAGCTTTGCTTGGGTAAAGAACAGAACGCCATACATCAAGCTATCTTCAATTGAACATCATTCTGATTCAGAAGAATTTTCTACCCAGACAGTTACAAAAAAAAAAAAAAATGAAAATTCAATAACTTGAAATTGTCTTCTGCAACTCCTTTCAATTTGGACCAGTCTAAACATTGCCATCTAGTAATGTGTTAACAGATAGTGCAAGACCACAATTGATTTTGGTATTGAATTCAAAAACCTGGTGAGAAACTTTTTTGTGAAGGATCAGACTTGATGCTGAGCAGACCTCTAGACCTGGTAAGATCTTACGACATTGCATATGTCCAATCACAAAATTGTTGAATAATTCTTATATAAATTTAAGGAAAAAAGCTGTAAAAGCTGAAATTGAAAGTAAAGTAAGACTAAGTTTAAGAATGTTCCAGATTTGGTTAATCTCAATTGCAGAAAGACAAATATCCTGTACTAGATCTTGTTTAAAGCCTGGTAAGAGCAAAGATTTTGCAAAATAAGTGCAGAACCGCGCACCAAACAAGCCACCAAGAAAACGTAATTACTGTGAAAGCTATGTACATGTACATCAAATAGAACAACAATCAAATGATTCAACTCATCTTATGTTGGTATGATCATAGAAAGAAATGATGAGACATATAACATAAGCTCATTGAATGACAACTGTCTAGTTAACTCAGAGATTATTGGGGAGTAAGTAGAAATCTAGATTGGTACAAAATTATGGAAAATGAACAAACTATTTCAAGGGCAGAGACTTGTACCTTTTAAAACTTGTCAAAAGAACAAATTCCTTGAACAAACAGAATGCAAAATGTAGTGGCTTAGAAGACATTCAACAATCACTTGGACAGGTATTTGAATGTCTTGGGAGTCTTTTTGAAAACATTATATTGTAACGGTTTCAGGGGAAGTAATTTGCAGTGATATGCAAATTAGGAAATAGAGAGAAAAGAGACTATTTGTGGTTATATATAGACAAAGTTGACATGTTTTGGGTTGAAGATCCTTTTCTCTGAATGGATTAGCTGTGTCTGCCAGCTCTACATGTTACGATATAACGTGTGATAAAAGAGTTGAACCTAAAATTCATTCACCTAGAAAGATACCCTTGCTATCAAAAGTAAAGTCGAGAAAGAATTGGAGTACACGGAAAAGCAATTGGTGTTAGTAAAACAGAGTGAACCAAAAGTTTGGGTCAGCTCAATGGTAACTGTCATAAAACCATTTGGATAGCTTGGAATCTGTATGGACTCAAAGGACTTGAATAGAGCAATTAAAAGGGTAAACTATCCATTAAAACATTAGAAGAGATGATACTACATATATCAAATGCCAAGATCTTTTCAAAGCTCGATGCTACATTGGGATTTTGGTAGTGTTGTCTTATAAGGCTTATACAGAAAGATAGAAGCTATAGTAGATTTAGCTTCATGAGATTACCATATGGAATCAAATCAGCTTTAGAGGTATACCAGAGACTAATTTCGGAAATGAGACATAGAGACATTGAAGGTGCTGAAGCAACTGTTGATGACATTTTAATCTGGAGAAATAACATAAAAGAATGTGACATCAAGCTTAATCAAGTACTAAAACCTGTTAACAAGTACAATTTGAAGCTGGACAGTGAAAAAATGCTTATTCAGACAGACTTCACTTAGCTATGTAGGCCATATACTATCTTCAGATGGTGTTCAACCTAATCAAGAGAAGGTCAGAGCAATCCAGGAGATGCCAAAACAAAGCAACAAGAAAAAGCTATGAACTTTCCTGTCATTTATTAATTATTTAGGGAAATTGATGCTGTATGTGTTTAACCAAAAGTGCAACACTCAGATCATTATTATAAAAAAGGTCATTGAATGATTTGTATAAACAAAAGATTGATATATTATAAATTGGAGTAAATGTGGGTATTTAGTGTGATATACAGCTCTACTCTGTAAGTACCACATTTTCAATAAGGATTTTAAAGTTGATTTCAGATTCTCACCCTGTGACTGTCAATTGAGTCTGTGTGTTTCGCGTCATTGATCAACTTACTGTTTTAGTTGATGATATCATTTCCTTTTTATATGCCTGTTGATCCTATCATCAGATCACCAATGGTGTCGGGGCAGGCAAGCGGCATCCAGTTCTTTTATCCTGGAAATATTTCTGGAACTTTATATTGGATTGCTGTGAAACTTGGTAGTTGTATTTATTGCATGATTACAGATTGCTGTGCATAAGAACCATAACTCTACTGTTCTTATTGTTTGGGTTAATGCTTTTTGTTGTTTTCATTGTCCATAGCATATCTCTGGAAGTATTAAAGGTATGATCATGAAACTTTATGTGTAGATAGGTCTCGCAAAGGTGAAGCGCAGTGCAAAAGAACTGTAACTCTACCATATTCAAGTTTTGAGTTATTACCCTTTGATGTTTTTCATACTTGAATTTTGTCCAGTTCTTTGTCTAGGGCATTACTCTGAAACCTTATGTCTGATTCACTGGAAACGTGGCAATTGTATTCATTGCATGATTATGGAGTGCAGTGCATAAGAACTATAACTCTACCATACTTATTTTTAGCTCTACTGGCCGAAGGTCACTAGAGCTATTGCGATGGCTTTATCCCGGCCTGTGTCTATCCGTGCATCCGTTGTCCGTCCGTTAAACTTTTCCTTGGCAACACTCTAGAGTCCACCGTTTTCATCGGATTCCCTTCAAACTTTCACAGAATGATTGTACCATCATAAGGATCGTTCCTTTTGAAATTAGGTTAGATCCGTCAAGAAACATGGGAAAAGGGGCCTAATTAAAATTTAACCCTTGTCATGCTGAACCCAGAATATTCTGGTTTTGGCAGGAGGTGTAGACTAAGATCAGACTGCACTTATGTGCAGGCTGATCTTAGTCTACATCTCCTGCTTGTACTTTTCCTGTCAAAATTGTTTATGAAGTTGATTTCTTAAAGAAATATTAATATTTGAACAACAATTTCTATCAGTGCTTTCCGCCCTTTGATTTGACAGCAGTTCAGTAAGGTAATTTAAACAGCATGACAAGGGTTAATTTAAAAATCCTCATTAACACTCTAGAGTCCACAGTTTTCATCGGATTCTCTTCAAACTTTCACAGAAAGATTGTACCATCATAAGGATTTTTCCTTTCAAAATTGGGTATGATCCGTCTAGAAACATGGGAAAAGGGGCCTTATGAAATTTTAATTGAAAATTCCATTTAAAATCCTCATTAACACTCTAGAGTCCACAGTTTTCATTGGATTTTCTTCAAACTTTCTCAGAATGATTGTATCATCATAAGGATCGTTCCTTTCGAAAACGGGTATGATCTGTTAAGTAACACGGGAAAGGGGGCTTATCAAAATTTAATTAAAAAATCCTTGTTAACACTCTAGAGTCAACAGTTTTCATCATATTTTATTCAAACTTTGTCAGAATGATTGTACCATCATAAGGATTGTTCCTTTCAAATTGGGTCTGATCCATTGAGAAACATAGGAGAAGGGGCCTTAGGAAAATTCAATTGAAAGAATCTTAATGCTTGTAAGTCTACAGATTTTATGGGGTTGTCTTTATACTCAAACAGAATAATTATACTTTTGTAAGTAGAGTTCCCTTTGGAATTGGTTTAGATCCATCAAGTAACATGGGAAAAGGTGCTATATGAATATTCAATTAATAAAACTCTATTAACACAATGAAGCCCACAGCTTTGATCAGATTTTGTTGAAACTTTCACAGAATGATTGGAAGGTCATAACGATCATTCTTTTCATAACAGGGTTTGAACTGTCAAGAAACACAGGAAAAGGGGCCTTATAAAAATTTCATTTATAAATCCTTGTTACCAAGTCCAGAGCTTTCATCGGATTTTCTTCAAACATTCACAGAATAATCGTACAATAATAATGGTTGTTGATGTTGACATTAGACCTGATCTGTCAAGTATCGCAGGAAAAGGAGCATTATGAAATTTAATTTTAAAATCCTTGTACCACAATAAAGTCAACAGTTTTCACCAGATTCTGTATAAACTTTCACAGAATGATTGTTCCATCATGAGGATTCTTTCTTTTCAAATTAGGCCTGATCTGTCTAGTATCATGGGAAAAGGGGCCTTTGGAGAATTTTATCTATAATCCTTGCAACCAAGTCCAGAGCTCTCATTGGATTTTCTTCAAACCTCCACAGAATCATTGTACAATAATTACAATTGTTGATGCTGACATGAGACCTGATCCTTCAAGTATCACAGGAAAAGGAGCCTTATGAAAATTTTATTTTAAAATCTTTACACCAAAATAAAGTCTGCAGTTTTCATCGGATTCTTTTCAAGCTTTCACAGAATGTTTGTACCATCATTAGGATTGTTTCTTTCCAAATTGGGCCTGATCTGTCTAGTACCATAGGAAAAGGGGCTGTATGAAAAATTATTACCAAATACTCATAAACACAAGAATGTCCTCAGTCTTTATCAGAATCACTTCAAACTTTAACAGAATGATTTTACCATCATTTGGATTGTTCCTTTGTAAATTAGGTCAGATTGGTTAAGTGACACAAGAAAAGGGGCATTATGAAAATTTTATTACAAAAACATCATTATCACATTAAAGTCCTCAGTCTTTATCATTTTCTTCAAACTATCTATCATTAGGTTTGTTCCTTTGTACATAAGGTATGATTTGTTAAGTTTCACAAGAAAAGGGGCCTTATGAAAATTTTATTACCAAAAATTCTTGACACATTTTAGTCCACTGTTTTCATTGATTCTCTTTAACTTTTAAAGAATGACTGTACCTTCATTAGAATTGTTCCTTTTGAAATTTGGTTTGTTCAGTAAAGTATCATGGGAAAAGGGGCCCTATGAAGATTTCACTATAAACTCATTAACACAATAAATTCCACAGATTACACAGATAGATTGTACCATCATTCCAATTGTTGATTTTGACAGTGGATCTGATTATGGAAAGTGTCACATAAAAAGGGGCCTTGAATATTCTAGTTAACACAATGATGTCCCTTGATTTCACCAGATTCACTTCAAAATTTCACAGAATAATTGTACAATCGCTTAAAAGGTTCTTTTCAGAACTGGGTACAATCCATCAAATATCATGGAAAAAGGGGCCATATGATTTTTTTTAAATATTCTAGTAAACATAATGAAGTCCACATTTTTCATTGGATTCACTTTAAACTTTCAAAGATTGATAAAACAAACAGTAAAATATCACAGGAAAAGGGGCCTTTTGAGAACTTGATTTTAATATCTTTAATACGCAATAAAATCAACAGTTTTATCGGATTCTCTTAAAAGATGCATGGAATAATTGTGGCATTGGAAACACAGGAAAAGGGGCCTTACAGATTATCATTCAAAACATTCTTGTGTATGTGATGAAGTTCACAATCATTATCAAATTGTCTTTTAATTTTCACAGGACAATTGTAAGGATTTCACAGTAAGGGTTGTAA
Source organism: Fragum fragum (assembly GCA_946902895.1). NCBI lineage: Eukaryota > Metazoa > Mollusca > Bivalvia > Cardiida > Cardiidae > Fragum > Fragum fragum. Next base: position 51,519,510 of record OX336367.1, on the reverse strand, counting down.
GGATAGTTCCTCTTGGAATGAAATTGATCCATTAGAAAACAAAGGAAAAGGGGCCTTATGAATTTTTATTCAAAACAATCCTGTTTATGTGATTAAGTCCACAACTATTGTTAGATTCTGATGAGAATTTCACAGGATGATTGTAGGGTCATAAGGTCACTTCCTTTTGGAAATGGAGTGGATCCGTCATGAAACACGGGTAAAGGGACCTTGAGGATTGTTGCTCAAAATAATAAAGGGGATAAAGTCCTTTTTTTTCCTTTATGCATTCTTCTTTAAGTAATGAACTTCCTTAAATATCAGATTTTCCTAAATGGAAAACTTCATAACCAGTAGAGCGTTTCAGGCCCTCATGGGCCTCTTGTTTCTTTTAGGGTTGAAACATTATGGACATAGGATAAATTGACTTGAATCTTGGCAGCTGTATTCAATGCATGATTAAAGAGTGCAGTTTACAAGAACCATAACTCTACCTCTACAATACTTATTTTTTGTGTTATTGCCCTTTGTTGATTTTCAGACTTGAATTTTGTTTGTGGCACACCAAGCAGAAAAGTAGTGCACAAGAACCATAATTCTACCATACTTATTTTTTTGAGTTATTGGCCTTTGTTTTTTGTGTTGTTTTTTCCGGACTTGAATATGTCCGTGACATATCTCTGAAAGTATAATATGTTTGAAACTTAATGTGTGGAAAGATCTCGCCAAGGGAAAGTACAGTGCACCAGAACCATAACTCTACCATACTTATTTTTGAGTTATTGCCCTTTGTTGATTTTCAGACTTGATTTTAGTTGGGGACTTTTAAAGTATAATAGCTATGATTATGAAACTTCATGATCACAATTACATGCAAAAGAACCATACATTGTGAGTAAATGCCTTTTGTTGTTTTTCAAACTTTTATTTAAAACCCCTCCCCTAGTCGACATCAAGCAGTGTAATGGGTGTATCTTGTGACAACTTGTCACCTTGTTTTTATTCATTTTTTTTCTGAATTTTCAGCTCACCTGACCAATAAGTGGTCAAACTAGGTCAAATTTTAGAAAAACCTAGTGCACACTCTAGAGGTCACATTTTTGCCTCAAATGTCCTGATATTTGGTCAGAATGTTTCTCTGCATGATATCTCGATCAAGATTGATATTGGGTTATGTTGGGTCAAAAACTAGGTCACCAGGTCAAATCCTTTTAAAAAATCGTGTGCACTCTAGAGGCTACTCTTTGAGTTCCAATCAAATGATACTCAGTCAAAATGTTTGTGTCCTTTATATCTCAGCCAAGCTCAAATTTAGGTCACATGGGGTCAAAAACTAGATCACTAGGTCCAATCTTAATTTATGTGCAGGCTGATCTTAGTCTATGCCTCCTGCTTGTACTTTTCCTGCCAGAGTTGTTTATGAAGTTGATTTCTAAAAGAAATAATTATTTTTGAACAACAAATTCTATCAGTGCTTTCAGCCCTTTGATTTGACAGCAATTCAGCAAGGTAGTTTATACAGCATGACAAGGGTTAAATACCTTGTTTGAATTATACAGGCCCCATTTTTTCCTGGGTTGAATTGATATTTGATCAGAATTTTTGTCTGCATAATATCTCGGCATAGATCAATATTTGCTTATCTAGTGTAAAAAACTGGGTCACTAGGTCAAATTTGAGAAATAATTTCCTGTGCACTCTAAAGGCCACATTTTAGGCTCTAATAAAATGATATCTGGTCAGAATGTTTGTGTCCAATTTTGGTCACATGGGGTCTGTCAAATGCTGAGTCAAATCCTAGAAATACTTTGTGAGCGCTCTAGAGGCCCCATTTTGGCTCAGTTGAATTGGCATTTGATAAGATTGTTAGTTATACCCCCCACAACAAAGTTATGGGAGGGTATACTGAATTCAGGTTGTCTGTCCGTCTGTCTGTCTGTCCATGGACATAATTTTGTATCCTCATCTCCTCCCACATTTTCAGACCAATTTAGCTGAAACTTTACCAAAATCTTCCTTGCAATGGGAACTTGTGCACCTGCAATTTTCATTATGATTAATCAACTGGTTCAGGAGTTATGCCCCTTTATTTTCCTATATGCAATATATAGAGAATAAATCATTACTCCTGAACAGGTTGACAGATTAAAAAAATAAAAGTGGTTCACATGTTTATTCCAGAACATAAACGCCACGTTAGAAGTTGCACAAAATCCATAATTTCCATCTTCAATGTTGAACAAAATTCCTATTTTTTTTACAGTCATTGCCCCTCATTGACTTAAAATTTGTAAAAAATAATTGTCCACTTGATAAATCATGAATGGCTAACATTTCAATGGTTACAATTTGGCCTCGTTTAAAAAGAGGCGGCAGTGGGATGTATTCGTCAGCCCTTACAGGCGACAGTTCCAGTGTCTATGATATCTCGGCCAAGTTCAAATTAAAGTACCATGGGGTCAAAAACTAAGTCACTGTGTAAAATCTTAGAAATATTTTTTTTTTCCTCTTGAGACCCCACTTATAGCTCAATTAAATTGATAATTGGTCAGAATGTTTACGTCCATATCTTGGTAAAGTTAGACTTTGGTTGACATGGAATCAAAAACTAGGTCATTGGGCCAAATCTTAGAAATACTTTTACAATGCAGAAACCACATTTTGGGCCTAATTGGTTTGATATTTTGACAGAATGACTTTTCCAAAATATCTCACAATGTTCAAATCTTTCTTGCACACAAATATCTTGAAACTTCGTAAGAATGTTTGTTCTTTATTTCTTAGACAAGATTTGATAACAGGTCACATTTGGCTAAAATTAGGTCACTTGTGCTATTTCACTTCTAACTCAGGTGAGCAATATAGGGCCAATGGCCCTCTTGTGTTTATAACCCACCCTACCCCTCAACTTTGTTTTAGGGCTAAATAGGAGTTTGGTTGTTGTTTGCTCTGTTGATTGTTCTAAGCTTTTCCCTGTCCTCCCATTTTCTCTTGAACTGCTGATCAGATTTGATTTAAATAACACTAGCACAAAGAGTCAAGCAAACATGTGTTATTCTGGTTATGTTCTGTTTAATTTTCACTCTTGGATCTTGGGCTTGATCCAAGGCTGACGTGAATATCCTTTCAGATATTTTGGTCCCACCCAACTTTTTGTGACCATAAGACCTTTCTTTTGGTCAGGATGGCGGATTAATAGCATTATGTGTTAGTCTACTTCTTCAACGATTTCAAAAAAAAGGATTTTATGAAAAGGGGTTATAAAAAGAAAGCTAAAAAAAAAACAATTTCATTGAATTAAAGGATATTAGAACAACATGCAAAAGTATTTCTTTTTATTAGAGAGGGGGATTTCAAAACCAATAACTTTCCATTGATTTCCTAAAACTGGAATGAGATTTGTAATACCGGCCAAACTATGTATTGAATTTTGCGCCAACTTCCTTCTACAAAAGTCATTCAATAATCTAAGATGCTGCCTTGCTTCAATTGTATCAGTGATTGCCCTATCATTTACTGTATCGAAGAAAATAAATCAATGTACTGGTTAATCATGTAACATAGACAGGGTTCCAGAAAGAATTTTCACGCTATATTGTTGCATAAAACTGCCACCACTTACAAAATAATTAAACACACAAACAATGGCAGGTTATTTAACCCTTGTCATGCTGAGCCCGGAATATTCCGGTTTTGGCAGGAGGTGTAGACTAAGATCAGAATTCACTTATGTGCAGGCTGATCTAAGTCTATACCTCCTGCTTGTACTTTTCCTGCCAGAGTCGTTTATCGAGTTGATTTCTATAAACATTATTGATTTTTATACGCCCGTCGAAGACGGGACGTATTATGGGATCACCCGTGGTGTCCGGACGTCCGGGCATCCGGGCGGTGTCCACTTCTTTGTCCGGAGCATAACTCTGTCACTGTAAGTCTGATTGACTTTAAACTTGGCAGTTATATTCTTCTCATCAATACGGAGTGCAGCGCGCAATAACCATAACTCTACCTGGCCTATTTTTTGAGTTATTGCCCTTTGTTGTTTTTCATACTTGAATCTTGTCCGGAGTATATCTCTAAAAGTATTATAGCTAGGATCATGAAACTTCATGGGTGTAGAGATCTTACCAAGGGGGAGTGCAGTGCACAAGAACCATAACTCTACCTGGCCTATTTTTTGAGTTATTGCCCTTTGTTGTTTTTCATACTTGAATCTTGTCTGGAGTATATCGCTAAAAGTATTATAGCTAGGATCATGAAACTTCATGGTTGTATATATCTCACCAAGCAGGAGTGCAGTGCACAAGAACCATAACTCTACCTGGCCTATTTTTTGAGTTATTGCCCTTTGTTGTTTTTCATACTTGAATCTTGTCCGGAGTATATCTCTAAAATTATAATAGCTATAATCATGAAATTTCATGGATGGATAGAGCTCAATAAGTAGGAGTGCAGTGCACAAGAACCATAACTCTACCTAGTGTATATTTTGAGTTATTGCCCTTTGTTGTTTTTCATACTTGAATCTTGTCAGGAGTATATCTCTAAAAGTATTACAGCTAGGATCATGAGACTTCATGGGTGTATATATCTCACCAAGGGGGAGTTATTGCCCTTTGTTGTTTTTCATACTTGAATCTTGTCCGGAGTATATCTCTAAAAGTATAATAGCTAGAACAATGAAATTTCATGGATGGATAGAGCTCACCAAGGGGGAGTGCAGTGTACAAGAACCATAACTCTACCTAGCGTATATTTGAGTTATTGCCCTTTGTTGTTTTTCATACTTGAATCTTGTCCGGAGTATATCTATAAAAGTATTATAGCTAGGATCATGAAATTTCATGGGTGTATAGATCTCACCAAGGGGGAGTGCAGTGCACAAGAACCATAACTCTACCCTGCCTATTTTTTTGAGTTATTGCCCTTTGTTGTTTTTCATAGTTTGAAATATAATGGATGGATAGAGCTCACCAAATGGGAGTGCAGTGTACAAGAACCATAACTCTACCTAGTGTATATTTTGAGTTATTGCCCTTTGTTGTTTTTCATACTTTGTTTGACAAAAAAATTCATTCAAAATAACCTCAGTTCTATTCAAACCCCCAGTTAATATCAAGCAGTGTGACGGGCGTATCTTGTGACAATTTGGCACCTTGTTTATAAAGTTATACCAGTGCTTTCAGCACTTTAATTTGACAGCAATTCAGTAAGATAATTTATGCAGCATGACAAGGGTTATTTTTTAAACTTAATGTTATTATTTGTGAAAACTTTTATTTTGTTAAGATACTAGATATTTGAGGTAACACAAATTTTGTCAAGAATGAGAAAATACAGCACAATGTTATAATTCCATTTTCATGCTCCTACATTTATAAAATTAGGGACGTACTGTTCTATCTATGTCTAACTGTCTGTCCATCTGTCATGTGAGTTGTAAATTTAGTGCAAAAACTTAATATTTTGTTCTATTCAAAAGTGATAGCAGATACAATACATTTGGGATAAAGATTCCTTACCTTGGTAGGTGTCGGTTTGTTGTAAGATTAAGGACATACATCAAGGTCAAGACCCCTTATCAAGGTCACTAGTTTTGTAAACTTTACGTAAAAACTTTTTAATATTTTGTTTCATCTGATTTTCTTCAAACTTTAACAGAATGATTGTACAAGAATTAGGATTGTTGATGTTGACATTAGACCTGATCCTTCAAGTATCATAGGAAAAGGAGCCTTATGAATTTAATTTTAAAATCCTTGTATCACAATACAGTCCACAGTTTTCTTCATTATCTGTTCAAACTTTCATAGAATTTTTGTACCATCAATAAGATTGTTTCTTTCCAAAGCGGGCCTGATCTGTGTAATATCACAGGAAAAGGGGCATTATGAAAATTTCATTACAAATTCCTCTTTGACGCAAGAATGTCCTCAGTCTTTATCAGATTCTCTTCAGATTTTAATAGAATGATTGTACAATCATTTGGATTGTTTCTTTGAACATTTGGTCTGATATCAAGTTTCAAGAGAAAAGAGGCCTTATGAAAATTTTATTACAAAATGTAAAATCACAATAAAGTCCTCAGTCTTATTTGTGAAGTTTCACTGGAAAAGGGTCTCTATGAAAAATTTAATTTTAAAAATTCCTGACACAATTCAGCCCACTGTTTTCATTGATTCTCATTAAACTTTTAGAGAATGATAGTACCTTCATTAGAATTGTTCCTTTTGAAATTTGGTTTGTTCTGTAAAGTATCATGGGAAAAGGAGCCCTATGAAAATTTCACTATAAAATAATCATTAACATAATAAAGTCCACAGATTACAAAGAATGATTGTATCATTGTTATGATTGTTTGACAGTGGATCTGATCTGTCAAATATCACATGAAAAGGTGCAAAAGATATGAATACTTATTTAAATGTTCTAGTTAGATCAATGATGTCCCTAGATTTCACTGGATTCACTTCATAAGGATGATCCTTTTAAGAATAAGGTACAATTGGTCAAGTATCATGGAAAAGGGGGCCCCATTAAAATTTTATCTAAATATTCTAGTTAACATTATGAAGTCCCCATATTTCATCAGATTGACTTTAAACTTTCACAGAATGATTAAACCACCATTAGGATGGTTCTTTTTGAAATTGAATCTTACCAGTCAAGAACCATGGGAAAATTACAAATAAAATACATAGTTTTCATCAAATTATCTTCAGACTTTCAAAGAATGATTGTACAATTGTAAGAATTGATTCTTTTAAAAAAGGTTAAGGTCAAAAAGTATCACAGGAAAAGGGGCATTATGAGAACTTAATTGAAATAGATTCATTGCATTAACCCATTCCCTCACAATCCCTCCTTTTTACGCCCCTCAAGAAAAAAGCTTTGGAAAACATTGTGGAAAACGAAGAAATTGCTTGTTTCAAGCAATTTCTTCATTATCCACAATGTTTTCTATCCTAAAAGACGAAAAAAATTAAAATTCCATTAACTAAAAATTGTCGTCTGCAGCTTCTTTCAATTTGGACCAGTCTAAAATTTTGTTGTGTGGGAATGGGTTAATAGGCATCAGTTCATTGCACTGATAGGCATGAGTTGATTGTAAAAACAAGGTCATTTACAAAGGTGAAGGATGCTTACCAAGGTCAATTTTCTGAAAAAAGGCTGTCACGAGGGCATGGTGTTTCATAACCACAACCTGTTTTTGGGTGGTCTTTTGCTTCAATTATCTGTCCTTTAGTCTACTTAATTGTTTAACATTTTCCTGCACAATCCCTTGTTTTTACGTCCCAGTCTTTTCATACTTTAGAAAACATTGTGGAAAAAGAAGAAATTGCTTGTAACAAGCAATTTCTTCTTTTTCCACAATATTTTCTACCCTATTGAATGATTATTTTTCCAATCAAATCGACTTTAAATTGTCGTCTGCATAGCCTTTGAATTTGGACTGGTTTAGAATTTTAAAAAATAGGAAAGGGTTAATCAACAATAGGCTGTCTGTGATAAGTAAATTTGTCAGGTTTTGAAATTGTAATGATTCAAATTCCAACAGCCTGATAGTTCATACCAATCTAAGAAAATTAAGGTCAAGAAGTTATTTCATCTAACATTTGAGACATACATACTTCATAAACCCATTCTAGATGATAAAATGTTTAACCAGTCCATACTGAAAGAAATAATTCAAATCACATTTAGGCTGAACAAATCATTGGCCAGATTAGATATGAAACATTGTGTGGAAAAAAACCCACAATGTGTACTCATGTATTTAATTTCATACATGAGAAGTGAATATGTGGTAATGGGTAGTAGACTTGTGACTGTAGGAGAGATGAGGGCAAGGTTAAAGGGGTAGTAACAACATTTCGGTCACCAACTGATATATCTATAGACATTCAGAGGCTCCAGCTTATAACCCTTTCCCGTTTTCAAAATTTTTGAATTGTCCAATTTGAAAGACATTTTGAAATTTGAATTGAACCCATCATATGTGATAGAAGATATTGTGTGCTAGGAGAATTTGCTTGTTACAAGCAATTTCTTCCTTTTCCCCAATGTTTTCTCAAATATAAAATCACAGTGACAAAAACCCTGGTTTTGTAAAGGAAAGGGTTAACCCGCTTCCATGCAATCATTCCTTTTTATGCCCCCTCAAGATAAAAGTTTTGGTAAACATTATGAAAGAGAAGAAATTGCTTGTTACAAGCAATGTATCCACATTTTTTTACCCAAAATAATGAAAGATTTTCAAAATTTCACTAACTGAAAAGCAGTCTATAATTTTGTTGCGTGGAAATAAGTTTAATTGATTGAATGGGATTTAATGCCACTTTTAACAGTACTTCAATCATATCTTGGCTGCTGAATGGGGGAATTTTCACTTAATAAATTTGAAACTTAACCCTTGTCATGCTGTCAAATCAAAGGGCTGAAAGCACTGATAGAACTTGTTGTTCAAAAATCAATGTTTATTTTAGAAATCAACTTCATAAACAACTCTGACAGGAAAAATACAAGCAGGAGATGTAGACTAAGATCAGACTGCACATAAGTGCAGTCTGATCTTAGTCTACACCTCCTGCCAAAACCGGAATATTCCGGATTCAGCATGACAAGGGTTAAAACTGGGCAATGATGTAGAAAATCAAAATAGCATGATTATTGATGTCACCATGTTGTATTAGCATCATAAGTTAATAATTTAATTTTTAGTTTCGTCTATCAAATCGAGCGTTCTGATTGGTCGAAAAATTTAATTCATACCTCCATGAACACAATTTGATCACGCAGTGATTTTGTATGCTTCCGCACAAAATAGTCCCATACAAAAAGGTGTCAAAAGATGTAGGGTTTTTGCTTTCTTGGCTCGATACTATTAAATTATAAGAAATGAAGAGAATATTTTTTTTGTTTTCATGGAGGTATGAATCAAAAACCTAATCACATCATGTATGAATCCGCTTTGCGTATTCATACAGTGTGATAAGTTTTTTCGGTTCATACCTCCATGAAAACAAAAATATTCTCTTCATCTCTTAAATGGTTTCTTCCAATATAATGATTAGAATTTAGAATGAAAATTTAGATTTAACCCTTTCCCGTTTCTTGAAATTTTAGACTGGTCCAAATTGAAAGAAGTTGCAGAAGACAATGCAAATTGGATGAAATTTGAAATTAAGCAATCCTATGTGGTAGAAAATATTGTGGGAAAAGGAGAAATTGCTTGTGACAAGCAATTTCTTCTTTTTCCACAATGTTTTCTCAAGTAGAAAAGCACAGCCACGTAAAATCCCATGTTTGCACAAGAAAGGGTTAAGTAATAAATCAGATGCTGTAGTCAGTATGGTATTTATAACTCATATCCGAAAAATGTGTAGAAGGGGGCCTTAATGCATAATAGCTTACACTTCTGTCTTTTTGTCTGCCAAAGGTCATTTCTCTACATGACTTGGTCCAAATTGGGTGAAACTTTTCCTTGTTTCTTAATTTAAAGCTGCATCATTAAAAAAGGGAACTTAATGTAAAAATGAGAATTTCTGTAATTTCTTCAAATTTATTTGGTAAAACTTTTTGATATTTTATATTCAAGTTATATGATAAATCAAATTCTGCAGACCATGCACTATTTGTAATTTTCAATTTAAGGCTCTGTCAAAGAATAAGGGGTCTTAATTCAAAAATAAGTTTGTTTTTTTTTCTAATATTTTTCAATTAAAAGCGCAGAATTATCTGATTTTTCATATTTTAGTTATACATGTAAATCAAATGTTCCATACATTCATCCCTACATATTCACCTCACCTATCAAGGATTATTCCAATGCATACAATGAATCACATATAGTTATTTGTCCACACTTGTATATAGAGTGTAACTATGAAGGTGTTTTTGCACATTTTTGTTCTGAAACAATATGCTCTAATGTGTTATTACAAATTAACCATCTATGAAATCTAATGTCAATGGTGCTAAAGAATTCCAAGTATCACATGTTGCAGATTGTAATTTGGCTATTGGTACTAGGGCATTCAGAGACTTGACTTCTGTAAAGGCCTACACCTTGTTTGCTTTTGATACAGATGGATGCTCTCAAATATACTAGACAGATAAAGATCAAAGACTCAAAGTCACACTATTTCAAGATGTCTTAATGCAGACACAGTATAATTATGTCAACAAAAGGACAAGAATAGCCCTAATAGGCTCACCTGAATCATATAGTCCCAGTGGATGTTGATGTTCAAACTGAAATAAGCCTTTTTCTATTAACCTGTCTTATTTTCACAAATTTTAAAAACAACACGCACAGGGAAAATACTGCTATATTTGGCTGAAATTGGCTAATTGGTATAGGATAAGATGTTTTAAGACTTCAAAGTGAAAATAAGCAATAACCATTTTAATGAGTAGTTCAAAATTTTCCTGAACATGTTTTCTAAAGGCACAACAAAGGAACATTCTTGCTGAGTTTAGTCAGCACTAGCCAAAGTTCTTCATTATTTTTATGCCCCCAAAGGGAGGCATATAGTAATCAAACTGTCCGTCCGTTAATCAGTCCGTCCGTCCCGCTTTCGTGTCCGCTCTATAACTTCTACATGCAATAGTGGATTTCAATATAACTTTGCACAAACGTTCACCTCTATAAGACGATGGGCGCGAAAAAGACCCAGGTTCCTATCTCAAAGATCAAGGTCACAATCTGGGGTCAAAGGTCAAAAATGGGGACTTTGCCGTGTCCGCTCTGTAACTTCAATAATCATACACGCAGGTACAAATTTCTTTCATACAAATGTTTACCACCTTTAGACGAGGTGTTACAAATAAGACCCAGGTTCCTATCTCAAAGGTCAAGGTCACAATCTGGGGTCAAAGGGGCAACCCGAATGGTTAAATTGCTTCAGGAATGGTTATATTGTATTTACTCTCTTATTCTTCAATGGATTGCTTCAATATTTGGACAGATGCTTAATTGGGTGGACCACTTTTTCTTGACCTTGACCCAGTGACCTTGACCTTTGACCTACTTTTGACCTCAGAAAAATCTGTCCATAATGCATTTCTTGATTTTATTCTGTATTTATAGAAATTATTATAATTATGTATTAAAATTTCATTTGTTAAAAATCCAGACGTATAGATCACAAATGCATGTGGTTGTGTTTACAAAACAAATCAAAGTGCCACATGCTTGACCCTGTCCTTTGGGGGCATTTGTCACATGACTATGACCAGCTCTTGTTCTATAGGAAATTACTTCCTTTTTGGCCATTTTCATATTCAAAATTAATTATACTCCAAGAACCTCTTTTAATTTGGACCAGTCTAAAATTTCAAAAAAATGAAAAAGGGTTAAGCCCCTTTTTAGGTTACCTGACCGAAGGTCATGGTGACCTATTGTGAAAGTGTTTTGTCTGTCGTTATCAGTTGTTTGGAAATTTTTAACAATTTTGACTTCTTTTTAAGAACCCTTGGATGGATTTCAACCAAACTTGGCAGAAATCACCCATAAGTTTTACATAGGGCTTATATTGTGGAAATTTTGAAAATCTTCCCCCAAACAGGAGGGCCTAGAGCTTTGGTATTTTGTATACAGCATTATCTGGTGGACCTCTATCAAGGTTGTATAAATTATGGCCCAAGAATCAAAATCAGCTTCTTCCTGGATGTCACAAGTTTTAAATAGGGCTTATATAGTGAACATTTTGAAAATCTTCTTGTCTCAAACAGAAAGGCATAGAGCTTTAATATTTGGTGTGTAGCATCATCTGGTGGACCTCTATCAAGATTGTATAAATGATGGCCCCAGGGTTAGAATAAGCCTGCTTCTGGACATCACAAGTTTAACATAGGCTTGTACAGAGTAAACTGTCAGATTGTTTTTTTGGTCACAAGCATGTCTTCTGTGGTTAAAGCAAAAAACTTGATCTCTAGGTCATATGTTTGATCAATGATAATAAGTTTTATCAGGATTGTGTATCATTTCTAAATTAACAAATAAGACCTGTTCTGAAGTTTCAGTTCCATGTATCTTTGTTCATTGTGCAATCAAGGGCAGTTACAGCCCTCTTTTATGTGGACGTAAGAAACAAATTTTCAACATCCCTCAATCTAAAAGCTTTGGAAAACATTGTTGAAAATGAAGAAATTGCTTGTTTCTAGCAATTTCTTCATTATTGGCACTATTTTCTACCCCCAAAGGACAAAGTTTTTAAAGATTTCATCAAGTCAAAATTGTCATCCACAGCATCTTTGAATATGGACCAGTTTAAAATTCTATTGTCTGGTAATGGGTTAAGCCAATCAGAATGCAGCAATATCAATAGATGAAAATAGAATTATTTGTTGATAGGCATCCAATGTAATTTCTTTTTCCTCATTTAACCCATTCCCAAACAGTAATGCTTTTGGACGCCCCTCAAGTAAAACAATAGGGAAAACATTGTGTAAAATGAAGAAATTGCTTGTAACAAGCTTTTTCTTCATTTAACACAATTTTTTCTACCCAGAAAGTTGAAAAAACCCAAAATTTAATCAACTTTAATTTGTTGTCTGCTACTCCTTTCAATTTGGACTAGTCTAAAATTTTGCTGTCTGGTAATGGGTTGACAAAATTTCTGTTTCTCACCAGCCATTCTAGCACTCGATGATTTTTGGTATACTTACAGGGAAGGAAATGACCCAGGTGATGATGGGAAGATAACATTCAGTGAATTAAAAGACCAAATATGCAAGTTTTCCAATGTACTTAAAACTCTAGGTAAGCTAGTACACAATCATATCTATCTTTTATAATTCGGACAGTCCTTTATGAAACATAATTTTGAATAAAAAAAGCTTCAGATGATATTCTGGAACTGTAAATGAAATCTCTACCTGCATTTATAGACTAAAAAGTTTGGAAATTGTTGGTTCACTGCTTTAATACAAGATTGAATGTCCAATCAAATCATTAAGTTAGAAGTGAGTACTTATGTTTATGTTAAGCGTTTCTGTGACTTAACCCTTTCTCTGACAAACCTGGGATTTTACGTCACTGTGATTTTATACTTGAGAAAATATTGTGGGAAAAAGGAGAAATTGCTTGTAACAAGCAATTTCTCCTTTTCCCACAATATTTTCTGCCACATAGGATGGTCAGATTTCCAATTGCATGCATTTTTCATTGTCGTCTGCAACCTCTTTCAAATTGGACCAGTCTAAAATTTCATAAAACAGGAAAGGGTTAATTTACATAACTACAGCTTATTCATGCTGTGGTTTCAATATCACAAACCAACCATTTTACTTTTAAGCTTGCCAGGAACAAATGTTTTGTTGTGGTACCATCAGCGTCGGCATCAGCGCCACACTATGTTAAGTTTTTATGTCACTATTATAACTAGTGCTAGGCGACTCATATTTCACACATTCACTCATCAGAAGATAGGCTTTCATTTGAGACAATAAATGGGACCTTGTGACTTTTAACTCATTATAAAAAACTTTACCAAAAACTTTTTCTACCTATTTTGCAACCACTTGTCAGGGGATGGGCTTTTATTTGAGACAATGACCTTGACTTTGTGATCTTGACCTTTAATCCTAAAATTTTAACCAAAAAGTTAAAGATTTCTATCTTGGTCATTTTATACACCCATCAAAAAGACAGGACAAATAATGGGATAAGCATGGCCTCCGGGCCGGCATCATTCAGTTCTTTTTCAGGGACATAACTCTAGCACTTTATGTCTGATTAACTTGAAACATGGATGTTGTAATTATTGCATGAATACAGAATGCAGTGCATAAGGGCCAGAACTCAACTGTTCTTAATTTTGAGTAGTTATCCTAATTTTTTTTCTTGCTTGAATTTTGTCTATAGCACATCTCTGAAAGTGTTATAGGTACATGTATGATCATGAAACTTATTGTGTTAATAGATGCCTCCAACGTGAAGTGCAGTGCACAAAAACAATAACTCTACCATACTTAATTTTTAGTTATTGTCCTTTGTTGTTTTTTAGACTTGAAGTTTGTCCATTGCTTATCTCTAAAAGTATATAGATAGGATCATGAAACTTTATGTGCGGATAGTACATTGCACAAGAACCATAACTCTACTATACTTATTGTTTGAGCCGCAGTCATAGCGCAGTTGATAGCGCGTCGGACTGTCAATCTAGAGGTCCTGGGTTTGATCCCCGAAGGCGGCACTCATCCATTCCGACTATTTGTCTCTCACCAATGGGTCGATAATCGAAGACCTATGTTGGATAGCAGCTGGAGGCTAGGAGAGGATGTAATGGTAGTACTGGTGTGAGAAATACCAGGATTCCATTGTTAGGTGCTCCAGCCGCCGGGATATAACTGAAAGATTGTTGAAAGTGGTGTAAAACCCCATTCAAACAAAACAAACTTATTGTTTGAGTTATTAGCATTTGTTATTAAACAGAATTTTGTCTGTAGCATATCTCTGAAAGTATAAATTGTATGATCATGAAACTTTATATCTGGATAGATCTTACTAAAGTGAAGTGCAGTGCCGCTACTATTCTTACTGTTTGAGTTATTGCTTTTTGTTGTTTTCGGACTTGAATTTTGCCCATAGTGTATATTTGAAAGTTTAATAGGTATGATTATGAAACTTCATGATCACAATTACGTGCAAAAGAACCATAACTCTTCATTTTGGTTTATTGCCCTTTGCTGTTTTTCAGTCTTTTGAATTCCTTCCCCTTGTCAATATCAAGCAGTGTGATGGGTGTATCTTGTGACAATTTGGCACCTTGTTCATCCTATGGTGCTCACATTTCACAGATCCACTCATCAGGAGATGGGCTTTCATTTAAGATAATGACCTTGACCATGTCGACTTAACCCTTTACCCTTTATAAAAACTTTAACTTAATATATCTTGGTCATTTTTCTTGTGCTCATATTTTACACAAAAAGGGATGACCTTGACTCTATGAATATGTGACCTTAACATTCAACTCTGTTCCAGATAGCACCGGAAAGGGCAATCTATCATGATGCAGACAACTCTTGTGGTTACATGTTACTGACCATTAATTTTGTAGAAAAACATTTTTTTATATTTAAGACAAACTTTCTGTCAAAGGTCAGAGGGCAAACAGGGATTGCAGTACCCTTTTGTATGAGTACTGCCCCAGAAGACTTAACCTTTTCCCACATTATGAAATATAAGACTGGTCCGATTCACTGAAGTGGCAGACAACAATTTTTAAATTGATGAAATTTTAAGTCTTCCTCTTTTTTGGGTGTCGCTGTCATAGCGCAGTTGATAGCGCGACAGACTGTCAATCTAGAGGTCCCAGGTTCGATCCATGACGGCGGCACTCATCCTTTGCGACTATTTGTCTCTCATCAATTGGTCGATAATCGTAGACCCATGTGGGATAGCAGCTGGAGGCTAGGAAAGGATGTAATGTTAGTACTGGTGTGAGAAATACGAGGGTTTCAATGGTAGGTGTTCCAGCCACTGCGATATAACTGAAAGATTGTTGAAAGTGGCGTGAAACCCCATTCAAACAAACAAATCTTTTTTGGGTATAAACATTGTTGATAATGAAGACATTACGCATAACAATCAATTTCTTAATTATCCACAATGTTTTTCTCAGGCCTATTTCTACCTGGGTGTAAAAAAGTGGGAAATTGTAGGAATGGGTCAAAATTACTGGTATATCAAATTCTTACTTGAAAACAGCATGTCTTACAAGAGTTTCTCTTACCTTCCAGGGGTTGAGAAAGGAGATAGAGTAGCTATTTATATGCCAATGACTATAGAAATAACAGTAGCTATGTTAGCCTGTGCTAGGATAGGTGCAATACACTCCATAGTGGTGAGTTTACACATTTTCACTCAAAAGTCTCTCTAGAACTAACAAAACCAAATAGCTATATATATACCAAACAGCTAATCATTGAAGTGTTTGTACAGAAACCTTTGATTATTACAAACCTTGGTGAACAAATGTTTATTATCATATCCCAAAAATGTTATAAGGGATTAATGCTATAAACTGGGTTTGTTAGCAAGAAACCTGAGGCAGCCAGGATATAACTTAAAAACTGTTGAAAATGAAATGAAAAACCTACATAGATAAACAAGAATGATTGTATAAGTACCTCCTACACACTACCAACCACATTTTTAGCTCGACTATTCGAAGAATAGGGGGGTTATTCCGGTCACAATGTTTTCGTTAAACTTTAAGTGTAATTGTCATATCTCAGTTTCTACTAATGCTGTTGCTCTTAAACTTTGCACATGCTTTTGTGGCAGTTATATCAGCCTCTAGACACAGATTCGATACTCTAACATTCATTTTAATGGAATTTTAACCCTTTTCAGACTTAGAAAATTTTGGTTAAACCTTATGTGCAACAGTCATATAGCTAATAACCCTCTATGAATGCTATTGCTTTGAAACTTTACACATGCTTTTGTGACAATAATATCACCTAATAGGCAAAGATTCATTATAATTCCATTTATTATAGAGGATTTTTAACCCTTTTTGGACTTAGAAATTCTTTGTTAATCTTGCGTGCAACTGTCATATATCTTTCATACCTCTCTTTCTACCGATACTATTGCTTTGAAACTTTGCATATGTTTTTGTGACAATATTATCAGCCAGAAATTCTTTGTTAACCTTGCGTGCAACTGTCATATATCTTTCATACCTCTCTTTCTACCGATACTATTGCTTTGAAACTTTGCACATGTTTTTGTGACAATATTATCAGCCTCTTAACATAGATTCATTACTTTGACAATCATTTCAGTAGAATTTTAACCCTTTTCGGACAAAGAAATTCTTGTTTGACTTAGAATTTTAATTGAACGATTTTTTATCTCTATTACTACTTAGGTATTATGCCTATTGTTGTCATTGAGTTGCTGCAACTAACCAGCACTCAGAATAGTCAAGCATTGATCTACTCTGACAGCTCTTAATAACAATATTCCTTATCTATCAGGCTGTTTAACCCATTCTCAATTGACATAATTTTAGACTGGTCCATACTGAAAGATGTTGCAGACAACATTTCAAAGTGTGTGTAATTTGAATAGTAATGACTGAATATTGTAGAAAACATTCTGGGGAAAAAAGACATGGTTTGTTACTACTACTGTTTTCAAAACAGCCACCATTCTACTCCCGAAATAGTCATTTTCCTTCCAGAAGAATGCTCAGGAACAGTTGAACCAATTTTGATGAAGCTTCACACACTTTTTCAGTTTCACCTCTAGTTGTGAATGACACTTTTGCTTCTTTTTATAATGGCCAGCATTTCACTCCCTAGAATGACATTTTCTTGTACAGTCTAATGCCTAGTAAACATTGGATCAATTTTTATGAAACCTTATACACTTGTATCACCTCAACTTGTCGACGGCATCTTCCTTTTGTCAAAATGCCTTCCATTTTCAAAATTACACTCTGTCAATATTTCCATGCTCAGTAACCATTGGATTGATTATGATGGTACTTTTCACAAACTTCTTAATAACCACCTCTTGTTGTGCTTGACTCTTTTCCTTTTTCAAAATAATGGCCCTTTACAAATTGCCGCCTTCCACTGATTGTCGACTTCTTGTTCCAGATGAATACTCAGTAAACATTGTATAGATTTGCAGAGCTTTTGCACATTTGTTCAGTACCTTCTTGTTTGTGCATGACAATTTTCTTTTTATACGCCCGTCAAAGACGGGACGTATTATGGGATCACCCGTGGTGTCCAGGCCTCCAGGCGTCCGGGTGTCCAACTCTGGTTGTCCAGCGGTGTCCACTTCTTTGTCCGGAGCATAACTTTGTCACCTTAAGTCTGATTGACTTTAAACTTGGCAGTTATATTCTTCTCATCAATACGGAGTGCATTGCTCAATAACCATAACTCTACCTGGCCTATTTTTTGAGTTAGTGCCCTTTGTTGTTTTTCATACTTGAATCTTGTCCGGAGTATATCTCTAAAAGTATTATAGCTAGGATCATGAAACTTCATGGGTGTATAGATCTCACCAAGAGGGAGTGCAGTGCACAAGAACCATAACTGTCCCTGGCCTATTTTTTGAGTTATTGCCCTTTGTTGTTTTTCATACTTGAATCTTGTCCTGAGTATATCTCTAAAAGTATAATAGCTAGAATCATGAAATTTCATGGATGGATAGAGCTCACCAAGTGGGAGTGCAGTGTACAAGAACCATAACTCTTCCTAGCCTATTTTTCTAGTTATTGCCCTCTGTTGTTTTCCATACTTGAATCTTGTCCGGAGTATATCTCTAAAAGTATAATAGCTAGAATCATGAAATTTCATGGATGGATAGAGCTCACCAAGTGGGAGTGCAGTGTACAAGAACCATAACTCTGCCTAGCCTATTTTTTTAGTTATTGCCCTTTGTTGTTTTTCATACTTGAACCTTGGCCGGAGTATATCTCTAAAAGTATAATAGCTAGAATCATGAAACTTCATGGATAGATAGAGCTCACCAAGTGGGAGTGACGTGTACAAGAACCATAACTCTACCTAGGGTATTTTTTGAGTTATTGCCCTTTGTTGTTTTTCATACTTGAATCTTGTCCGGAGTATATCTCTAAAAGTATAATAGCTAGAATCATGAAATTTCATGGATGGATAGAGCTCACCAAGTGGGAGTGCAAAGTACAAGAACCATAACTCTGCCTAGCCTATTTTTTTAGTTATTGCCCTTTGTTGTTTTTCATACTTGAACCTTGGCCGGAGTATATCTCTAAAAGTATAATAGCTAGAATCATGAAACTTCATGGATAGATAGAGCTCACCAAGTGGGAGTGACGTGTACAAGAACCATAACTCTACCTAGGGTATATTTTGAGTTATTGTCCTTTGTTGTTTTTCATACTTTGTTTGACAAAAAATACTCATTCAAACCTCAGTTCTATTCAAACCCCCAGTTAATATTAAGCAGTGTGACGGGCGTATCTTGTGACAATTTGGTACCTTGATTCAAAATGGCCACATTTTACTCTGTAAATTACATTTTCTTATTCAGAAGAATGTTCTGTAAAAATAAACCAATTTTGATAAAGCCTCACACACTTTTTAGTATCATGTGACGTTGTGCATGTCAGTTTTCTTTTTCTAAAATGGTTGCTGGTTTCAAAATGGCTGCAATTTTACTCCATCTATCTATTTAGTTGGGAAACATATGTTTTTGTTAACCCATTCCCACACAGCAAAATTTTAGACTGGTCCAAATTGAGAGAAGCTGCAGACAACAATTTCAAGTTGATGGAATTTTGAATTTTTTCGTCTTTTTGGATAGAAAACATTGTGGATAATTTTCCACAATGTTTTCCAAAGTTTTTTTCTTGAGGGGCGTAAAAAGGAGGGATTGAGTTGGAATGGGTTAAAAAGAATTTCCAGTTTCATCAACCAAATATCGTTTTCTGCAACTTCCTTGAATTTTTGCCAGTTTTGATTATTTTCACCTGTAACAGGTTGAGAGAATTACCTACAGGTGAGGCTTGTAAATCACTTTAATTTGATTTGTATTTCTTGATGCCATGCTGCATTATTGAATGTCTATATTATTTCAGTTTGGAGGATTTTCATCAGAATCTCTAGCTGACAGAATCTTGGATGCCAAATGTAGTGTTCTAATAACAGCAGGTAACAGAATCATCATTTTCAGAGATCGGAATTTTTGTAAAATATCTTATTGTCACCAAATATTGCAATGATTGACAGCAGAGATAAAGATGACTCAGTGTAAGAATATTGTATAATGGTAATTTTATGCCTCTTCAAAAAGAAGGCATTATTATTTAACCCTTTCCTGTACAAACCCTGGGATTTTACGTTGCAGTAATCTTAAACTTGAGAAAACATTGTCGATAAAGAAGAAATTGCTTGTAACAAGCAATTTCTTCTTTCCCCACAATATTTTCTTCCACAAAGGATCATTTCATTTCAAAATGAAAATTGTGT
Organism: Fragum fragum; assembly: GCA_946902895.1. Classification (NCBI taxonomy): domain Eukaryota; kingdom Metazoa; phylum Mollusca; class Bivalvia; order Cardiida; family Cardiidae; genus Fragum; species Fragum fragum. The sequence continues at coordinate 51,499,542 of OX336367.1, read as the reverse complement.
CAAATTTTCATTGTTGTCTGCAACCTCTCTTATTTTGAACCAGTCTAAAATTTCAAAAAACGATAAAGGGTTAACCTAAAGTCATTATCTCAAACTTTTGCACTTTAACACAATGAAGAAAATGCTGGAATACCTTGATGCCAGTAATTTCTTCTTCAATGTTTTAAGCTCACCTAAGCATGAAGTTCCCACGGTGAGATAATTTGATTAAGCTCTTCCTGTTATGTGTTGACATTTCCCCCAAAACCACTGGGCCAATTTCAACCTAATTTGGCAGACATGTTCCTGAGCAGATGCCCTTTAAAATTGCTAAAAGAAATAAAATTGGTTGAGAACTCTTGTAGCCATGGCCAAAAAACCTAAAATTTAAAAAAAAATCTTAAAGAATTATCTCTTCCTAAGACCCAGAGCCTTGATACTTTGCATGAAGCATCAGTACATTGACCTCTTTCAAAATAGCTAAAATCATTACTAGGGAGATAAAAATTGTGTGTGTGGGGGGGGGGCCTTACATATAAATAAAGAAAGATTTTTAAGACATTTCCTTTCAAACCACTGGCACTGGTCCTATTTCAACCAAAGAATTGAAATCCATTGAAAACTCTGGAAAGAGTAAATTTAGAAAAAAAATTTAAAGAAATCATATTTCCCCTACCAAGAAGTAGTAGAAACTTATTACTTTGCATGAAGCATCAGTACAATGACCTCTTTTTTCAAAATTGCTAAAATTTCAGAGCCCTGGGTGATGGGGCCTATATAAAAATAAAATAGGCAGCTCTTCCAAAACTTGGTGTCTTATTTCAACAAAATATGGCAGAAATGTCACCTAGTTTGCCCCTTTTTTGATAAAATAGTAAAAGATTAGATATCTGTTCAAAGTATTGGTTGCTATAGCAGCATAAGTTGATTTTAGTTAAACTTTAAAGGAGATCTTCTCCAGACCAGTTTTTATAAGGCCTTGAAGATAAATAGCCCTATCTCATGTGAGTACCACGGCCACTGACCCTCTTGTTTACCTTGTATGTACCATTTATCACAGTACCAGATGGCAAAGTTAAAGACTGCTCCAAATTGTAAGGAGTTGACAATAAAAGTTTGTTAAAATTAGGTTTTGAGCTGGGCTGTTTTCGGAGAAAACCCGAAGTATTGTGATCACCTTGGTGTTGGACGTGATGGCGTTGGCCTTGGCGTGACAAACTTTAACCTTGGTCATATCTCTGTTGTTATTGAAGATATCTTTATGAAACTTGGTGTGTGTATTGACCATCACAAGAGCTATCTAGACTATCAAAAGGGATAACTCAAAAAGCGTTTTTGTAAGAGTTATGCCCCTTTTTCGACTTAGAATTTTTGCATTATCTAGCACCTGCAGCTGAGTGTTCGCACCTTGGGTGGTGCTCTTGTTAAGATATTTAAAGTGTATGGATTTTTATTTCATTTTGGGTAAGTCCATAACTGTGTCATCTAGTAATGGGATCATCCATCTTTCAGATGGTGTGTGGAGAGGAAGTAAACTTATCAACCTCAAACAAATTGTTGATGATGCAATTGAAAAATGTGAGAAAAGGTAAGGCTTTTTACCTTTGTCATGCTGATCTTTTTTTTTTTCTGAAATCTTTTTAGAGCCACAATTAAGTCAAACCACTTAAAGCACTGGAACACCCAATTGTTGGTTAATATTTATTTTGAAATTTGTCTTTTAAAAACAGTTCAATCTTTAAAAAGACAAGCAGTTGGTGTAGACTAACAGCTTGCCTCTGAGTGCATTGCCTCTGAGTGCAGGCTAATCTTTGTTTATGCCTCCTGTAAGTCTGGAATATAACTTGTTCAGAGTGACAAGAATCAAAGATCATTTTGTTCGTCTTTCTCAATACCATTTTTAGGGTGCCCATTATTTGTGTCAAAAAGTTGTATATTGTTCAGAATTTCTCAGTGGCATAGCAATAAGCTCACAGAAAATTCTAATTGAACCAGGCTACAATTTTTATCATTTTTGGAGAAAAAACAAATATGACTCTAGACCTTGCAAAGATGTGCAAAACTTTGAAAATTGTATTTTATCAATTACTCGAAGTAGTCCCTTGAAAATCACAATATAATGTCATTGTCATTCTAAAACGTCGTAACTACAGCTTGAACCAAGTGGTAGTTATGACGTTTTAGAATGACAACGATGATAATTTCTCTGTCAAAATAGTAATCCATTATTTCATTGGAGATATCTCCCAAGTTAATTTTTTACTCGAATTATTTCCCTTCTTTATCTTTACACCCCCCACAACCAAATTGTGTGTGTGTGGGGGGGGGGGGGTATACTGGAATCAGGTTGTCCGTCCATGAACATAATTTTGTGTCCTAATCTCCTCCTACATTTCCAGACCAATTTTGCTGAAACTTTACCGAGATCTTCCTTGCAATGGGAACTTGAGCACCTGCAATTCTCATAATGATTAATCAACTGTTTCAGGAGCTATGCCCCTTTGAATTATTATCCTAAATAAAATATATAAAATGGTGTTCTCTCTGCAACTAAAACTACTGGACAGATATTGATCAAACTTAGCAGGAATGTTCCTTTGGTCAAGCTCTTCAAAAGTTGTTCAAAGAATTTAATTCCATGCAGAACTCTGGTTGCCATGACAACAAAAAAGGGAAAATTTCAGAAAATCTTTAAAAATCTTCTTTTCTGAAACCATAAGGCCTACAGCTTTGATATTTAGTATGTAGCATCATCTAGTGAACCTCTATCAAGGTTGTTTAAATTATGGCCCTAGGGTCAAAATTGACCCTTCCCTAGGGGCACAAGATTTACATAGGTGTATATAGTGAAAACTTCAATAATATTTTTTTTGATGAAACAGAAAGACCAAGAGCTTTGATATTTAGTATGTGGCATCATCTAGTGGACCTCTACAATGAAAATTCAAATTGGACCTCCTGGGTCAAAATTGGCCGGTCCCTCGGGTCACAAGTTTTAACATAGGCTCATATAGTGATATCTTTTAAACATCTTCTCCGAAACATAAGTGCCTACAGCTTTAATATTTGGTATGTAGTATCATCCTATGGACCTTTACCAAGATTGTTCAAATTATGGCCCCAAGGTCAAAATTGGCCTATCCCCGGGGGTCACAAGTTTTACATAGGCTGATATAGTGACAACTAAAAAATATCTTCTCCAAAATCATAAGGCTTACAGCTTTCATATGAGGAATTGGCTGACGGGTTGCCAAAGACAAGCTCGTTGTTTGACTCGACTGTAGGGAAGGCACTCTATCGCAAGGAGGCAAGTCTCCAGAAGGAGTCAAGCTTGGAGCCTTGCTGGTGGGTGCCGTGTCTGGTGTGGAGTATGTCTTCCCGGACATGCTTCCCGACGACATGTCTTCGGTAGCACTGTGGGCTGTCAAAGACTTCCCCTGGAGCAAGTCTTCCAGAGACTTGCTTCTGTCTGTCGACGTTTTCTGAGAGTTGCTTGAACTCTTCTGCATAGTATCCCTTTTGTTCTCGCTTTAGAACTCTTCAGAGGTTTGGTGTGAAGCATAAGTTGCTTCGTGAAGATTGGCAAGATCCTCTATAAATACACCAAATCCCAACATTTTATGGAGTATTTTCTATCGTGCAAAGAGAGCAAAATTATACAGAGAGGTATCCAAATCAAGCTCCGCACCAGAATCCAAGACATAGATTTCCAAACCAATTGGAACAATGTCTAGAACAACACGGCGCTACACCTAGTAGATCTCCTACTAGAATACTACACGAACAGGACTAACAACCTAGAACAGTCCTACTTTGGGGAGAAGAATGACCTCCTGAAAGCTTGCTCTAAACTAGAAAATAGCAGTATTAACATTTGACAGAGAAAATGCCTTTATAAAAAACGCCATCATCAAACTTTGGCCTATAATTGGTACCACACTCCCCGAGATTCGCTAATAGAATTGGACTTAAAGTTCAAGATACGATCACCTGTGCCAGATTCAGTTACCACAACCCAGCCATTTCCGGCTCCCCCGCTAGAAACTTTGTGGAAGACTGCACAACACCAAACTGCACATTCTGTAACAAAATGCAGAAGAGCAAAAAATTCAATAGCTCCTACACCGGGCTTCAATATTTTTGCAGACTGAGAGGGTACTGCACAACCAAAAATGTTGTCTACCTTCTCACATGTAAAAATGTTGTAAACAATATGCAGGTGAAACCAAACGCGAATTTCAAATAAGAATCAAGGAACACCTTAGGGACATACGCCTAAATAAGGAAACACCAGTAGCCAATCACTTTAATCACGATTCTCACAACTTTGAGGATGCTACATATCAAATTATCGAAATCCTCCGTTCGGACCCAGAATCTACAATAAGCACCGTCAACAGACGCAAAAGAGAATCATACTGGATCTATCAACTCTCATACCCTCCATCCGGTAGGGATCAACATTTCTGGGTAGTCAGAAAATTCTTTTCAGCCAAAACCTATTCTATCTTACAGCTTTCATATTTGGTATGAAGCATCATCTGGTTGTACAAAATCCATAATTTCCATCTTCAATGTTGAACAAAATCCCATTTTTGAGCTGCGGCAAACTGAAGGTTTGAAGCTATTCATTGTCGTCGCACGATTTTACTATCTCATGTATTCCTCCGATTGCCCGGGACAAATAACCAGCCTGACATTGTTGTTTCTTAAATAGGCTCATTCTGTGTTACCAGGTCAAATTATAAATTTTTGGACACTCTTGTAAAAGATGGCATCATTTTTAAAGATTTCATTACAAAATTATCGTAATTTTTGGAAACTTTTGATTTTACAAGCGAACTACATTCTACGCGTAAATAACCACGATACATACAAATAATAAGATCGTCAGTTTTGATTAAAAGACCATAAATTCGAAAGGACAGCGTGTATCTTAACATCATTTTATATTTCCTAGAAATAAATCTGCAAATGCAATACAAATCTCATATCGGTTATCTCTGATGAAACAAATTATCAACAAAATTGGGCATAAATACACATGATACTTGAAACACGCCGTATGAGTAATATGGGCCATACAGCTTCGTTTATATTCAATGGGACCGTAGGAAATTGCATGGACGATATTAACTTATTTTGATATTTTTAAGGATAAAATACTATAATCTGTCATTTATACTAACATTAATGTGTTAGATACTGATTTTGTGAAGTTAATTGTGATTTCAAATATACTGGGGCAAACCTAAGCTACTGAATGCACGTTATTATCAACACTATTTGGTGTACAACGCATGCGCGCGTACTTGTTTATATCCTGCCCTGATACTAAACGAGAATGTTGATTCCTGATTTTAAATCCGAGTTGTTGTTTGATTTTGTGACAATCGATAAAGGTTATTTAGTGACGAGTAAAGGCATTCCTAGAGACGATGGTTATATCCCAGATGAATGTCATATCTTCAATAGGCTGATTTGACTTGCCTACCAGATGGATGGAAACGCCGAATTAGGTCATGGTTTTCTCAAGACGTCTACCGCAATTTCTGTGCTTCCTGTTGAAGGTTTTAATTTGATTGCATGTCAAATATGATTTGTCTTGTACAAAAATTGTGTTTGTACCGCCCTGGCCTGGGCTTTCCCCGATTTAGTAAAATCATTTTTCGAACAGATTTTCTGTCATTCTCGCACCGAACCTTCTTGCGTTGAATGCAAAATAAGGAAATACACGTTTTAAATATTTTCAACTTTGAAGCCTTGGCGAATTAAGGCATATTTTTTCTAAAGATACCTGAAGATCTCTTAGTTACAAACCCATATGACGCAGAGAAAAGATTATTTTCATCACATCATGCATACTCAAAAATGTTCGACCTAAACCCTATTTATTTTTTTCCTACATGATATGTACGAACTTTTCATTATATGGATTGAGGTTTATTTATTTTAGTATTCATTTAAAATTTCAGCTGGGATTTGAAGTTCAATAATTTGTATAATCAAAGCACTGAAAGTACCTCTGATGAGAAACAGAAACCAGATTTATACAACTAGAAGTTGCTTTCTACCCAATTAACTCTGTCTTCTGAATTTGATATGGTAATTTAAAAACTGCTTTTTAGAGCTTGTTGTGCAACACTGAGAAGAAATATTCTCTGATGTCTATAAATATTGGAAAAATGTTCTTTTTTCAAAACACAATTCACCTCAGATAAATTAATCCATGATTCTTTTAAGTAACCTGTGTGATATGAAGTCAATTGTAAGAAAATATTACCTAAATGCAAGACCCAATCACACTAGGCTTTAAAAATAGAACTCACTAACACAGAATTAAATAAACAAAAATACACACACAGTATTTACTTTTAAGTGGATCAATCTCATTTGATCAGTCAAGGGCCAACAGACTTCAGTTTATGTTTAGTAATGAATTCAAGACAGTCTGTCTGTTGTCGCAACTCTCAGACCCTTCAAGGCTTTGAAATTACAAAGTCATTGCCCCTCATTGACTTAAAATTTGCAAAAAAAATAATTGTCCAATTGATAAATCATGAATGGTCAACATTTCAATGGTTACGATTTGTCCTCATTTAAAAAGAGGCGGCAGTGGGGGTATTTGTCAGCCCTTACAGGCCACAGTTCTAGTTGATTTTTCTTCACTATCAAGAGTCCTCTTGTTTGCATTTGACACAACAAATATAAAGATTTAATAGTTGACCTTTAAATGATTAAATGTCCTTGAGGCTCGATCACCAGCTGCTTTTTTATACTCCTGCCATGTAATAGCAATGTGCATAGATAGTTACTTCTGTCTATGCGTGTTTTCTACAGTGGATGGGTGGGTGTGTTATTGTGTATGTCCATTTCTTATCTGGAGCACATCTTCTACATTTATTGATGGATTTCAACATAATTAGCACATTTGATCCCCATGATGAATACTAGTATCATGCCTAAAGTTCTCATAGAAACTTCCAAGTTCAAGGTAACAGCTTAAGGTTGTGTGATTAACATTTAAGCTGGGCCATCTACGCCAATGACATATTACTAGTCAGGTGGGATTTAAACAATCGGTGGATAATCGTAAACTTAAGGAGGATGAGCAGCTGGAGGCTCTGAAAGGATGTAGTGGTAGTGCTGGCGTGAGGAATACCAGGAATTCTTTATTTGATGCTCACACAACAGCAATATGACTGAAATACTGTTAAAAGTTGTATAAACCCCCATTCAATCAATCAATCAGGAAGAATTCATATTTATATAATTATTTAAATGTATTTTCAATATTTTTGATTAAAGTGGTCATAACATGGAGCATGTTATAGTACAACGTCACCTCCTACCAGAGACTCCAAGTGAGGGGGGAGAGGAACCTCCTGCAAAGAGACCATGTCATAAACTCAACATAAAGTGGAATGATTCAAGAGATAAATGGATGGCAACACTCATGGATGCGGCCTCAAACCAGTGTGAACCTGTCTGGATGGATGCAGAAGATCCACTCTTTATGCTTTATACAAGGTTAGTTGACTACTATGTCATTTAATTGATAGATTACAGCTGTCAGTCAAAGAATCAATTGACCAATCAAAGCATTTTAGACTGGAAGTGATCTTTGAACATTTTTGTGGACAACTTTATTGTGTTAGCAACTTAAATGTAACTACAGCTTATCATACACCCAAAACTCAGTTTAGGGAGTAAATAGTAGTCAGCTTTGGTAGGTCTTTGGTTGGTCATTTAGTTCATCTATAGCTTTTTCCAGTCTTTTCAATTTTTTTTCCAACTACTGCATGGATATGATTCAAACTTTACATATAGATTCAGTGTCAAGCAGAGATGTGTGTATTGTTATTTGATTGTGATCCATTTACTTTATACAGAGTTATGGCCGTTTGAAGAAAAGTCTTGTCTGTTCATTGTCTCTGAAACTATTGATTGGTTTTATTTCAAACTTCACAGGTAGATACAGTATCAAGTAGAAATGTACATATCCAATTTTGATTATGGGCCATTCATGTTTTACATAGTTGTGGCCCTTCGATGAAAAATCTTGTCTGCTCATTTACTCTTAAACCAATCAATTGATTTGATTCAAACTTCACAGGTAGACTCAGTAACAAATAGGCCTATACATATTGTTGTTTGATTACAGTTCATTTACTTTTGACAGAGTTATAGCCCTTTTATGAAAATTCTTGGCCACTCTTTTTCTTAGCAACTAGCAGATGATTTTGATTAAGCAATTTCTTCTTTTTACCCACAATGTTTTCTCAAGTATAAAATCACAGGGATGTAAAAACCAGGGATTGAACAGGAAAGGGTCAAGGAAAATTCTTTACAGATGAATAAGCCAGCAACTGCTGCATTAATGGATCTACCACAAAGAATAGACACGCAATGTTTGCTTATAGTTTCAAGTTTCTTATAATGGTGCCCTTGCTGAATTTATTAGCATGAATTATCAAACTATTGACATACTTCTCTTGTTAATTCAATGTAACTATAGCTTTTACGTTAAATCATGTCACAAGATGCTATGAAGCTATGGCCCTTTATTGAAAAAGGTTCTTATTCAAGTAACAAAATGTTTTTCCGTGACAAGTAGTGTTGTGAAAGGGGGGGGGGGAGTATTAATCCCTTTATCCCATTCTGTGATAGTATAGTTCAAAGTATATCTACTTAACAATTAATTTAGAGAAAAAGAAGGTTTGCTTTGAATGTTCTTTAGATACACTGTACTTTATTTCCTGTTCTCATTTCAGTGGTTCAACAGGAAAGCCAAAAGGTGTATTACACACAACTGGAGGATACATGATTTATTCAGCTACTACATTTAAATATGACTTTGACTACCAACCAGACGATATATACTGGTGTACTGCTGATGTTGGCTGGATTACAGGACACAGTTATGTTACATATGGACCACTCCTGAATGGGGCCACAGGGGTCATTGTAAGGAACTTTTTTGTAACACCCTGAGAAATTTGACTTTTGAAAATATTATTGAATTGAATTATTTAGCTTGAGTTTGTAACCTAAAGTCACCTTTCCAGCAGAACTAGTTTGAGTTTTATTTGTAAAAGCCCTATGAATCCAACTATACAGCAGTGATAAACACATTGCTATTACAAATTCAAGATCTTACTTTCTTTTTCTTATAGCCTTACATAAAAGGCATGTTATACAGCTTAATTCATTACCAACCAACAAAATTTTAGACTGGTCCAAATTGAAAAGGGTTGCAGATGACAATTTAAAGTTAATGAAATTCTAGCTTTTTTCTACTTTCTGTAAAGAAAAAAAATTGTGTAAAATGAAGATATTGCTTTGTTACAACAAATTCTTCATTTTACACAATGTTTTCCCAATTGTTTTTCTTGAGGGGCGTCCAAACACATCTCTGTGTCGGAAAAGGTTAACAAAATTTAATGTAGAAAGGACTTTGATTACTTCACAAAAATACACTTCAAGTATTACTTGTAGTTTGAAGGAATACCAACATATCCTGATGCTGGACGGTTTTGGGCTATTGTAGAGAAATATAAAGTGACCAAGTTTTATACAGCACCTACAGCCATAAGAGCACTCATGGGCTTTGGAGATGACTATGTTACCAAGTAAGACTAATTAATTATTTCCCCAACTATGAAGTTTGTGTGTGTGTGGGGGGGGGGGTTATGATGGTTTAACCATATCTGCCTATCCATTCATCCATCCATCCATCTGTTAACATTTTCCTTTCATTTTTCAACGCTCTAATTCTAGAACAAAACTTACAACAATTAAACTTCATGCATAAGTTACCTATTGTTTTTGGATCACATAAGTCAAAGTTCAACTGTGCTACTTGAGTGACAAAATGTTCGGGATGGGGAGTTAGCTGACACAGTCACAGGGAATACTTTATCATGAAGATAACTTTGGTTACAATTAGTTATATCAGTACCAGATAGTTAAGAAATACCTGATACATAAATTGAGCAATGGGTGACAACATTTTATGGAATCTCTTTTGACCTGTACTGTAAGGCCCTGTATATTTGCAGTGGTGGACATAGGTTAAATCTGAACACATTTTGGCAGATCAATTTTCAAAATGGGACTTTCTGGCCAAGTAGTAAATGAAAATAGAAATTATGGAACTGATTGATTTCCAAATGATTTTAACCAAAGGGAAATATTGAAATAAGGTGGAATTGTCTGTTAACACATCAGAAAATACATACAGTAAAACCTCTATAATGACACCACTTATGGTACTTTTTGAAAGTGGTCTTAAAAGTGGATGCTCTTATTACCAAGGTTTTGTTTTATGGGGTCCAGGTTGTATGTTTAGCTTTTGCCATGTAAGTTGTCATTTGGCTAATTAAGAAAAAGGTGTGGATGTTTATTTCGTAATTTATTTGACAATATACTGTACATTCAAAGAACAAAACAATCTTAAAAATGTATTACAAAAAATCTTATGTCATTTTCAAATTTACTATTTATGACTAATCTAATTTAAATCAGTTAAGACTGACTCAGAACGCCGTAAACGAATCAATCACAACTGCTCAGACACATTTTTCATTTTTGGTTTAATTACTCAGGTGAAAACCGTGACAAATAAAAATTACAATTAAAAATTATACAATCAGTAATTTCCAAGACTGATCTTATAATTTAATCTGTTTAATAAAAGTAACACCAAACATAAAAAGGGTTCGATATCACATATTCAAAAATCGGATACATTATTGACAATGCATTTGTACCCAATTTTTGTCGCAACGTTGTCTATGTCAAATGACCCTTGTTTTTCAAACTAAACCAACTTCGTTTTATGGTCTGTGACCTATTTCAATTTGTCTAAAATTTTGTTGTATGGGAATGGGTTAACTAATTGTGGGAATGTTGCCTAGTAGTCTATTTTAGCAAGTCTGAAGTATTTGTTGCTTTGGTCAAAATGTTTTAGCTCACCTGAGCACAAAGTGCTCATGTGAGCTATTGTGATCACCCTTTGTCCAAGTCTGAGAACAATTTCTTTGAAAAACATCTCCACCCAAACCACTGGGCTAATTTCATCCAAATTTGGCAGAAATGTTCCCATAGGTGGTACCCTTTAGAAATCTGTTGATAACTCTGGTTGCCAATACAACAAAAGTGGAATTTACAAAAATCTTTTAAAATCTTCTCCTCCTGACCAAGAAGGAGAAGAGCCGTGATATTTTCATAAAACATATTAACCTCTTGTAAAATAGCTAAAATCATGATCCTTGGGTCCCCAGGGTAGGAGACCCAGGGGGGTAAGGGATTTAAACTTAAAAAAAAAAACACACCAAAAAACACAACATTTTTTAAACAACATCTTCTCAAATTCCAATGGGCTAAAAAAAAAATAGCGGAAAGAAATGGAGTCAGTTAAAAACTCTGGTTGCCATAGCAGGGGAAATTTTAAATAATCTTTAAAAATCTTCACTTGACCACTTGCAATAAAAATCAGTATATTTGACCTTTTTCAAAATAGCTAAAATCATAATTTTTGGGTTCCCAGGGGCGGAGCCCTAAGGGGGTAGTGTTTATATAGAAAAATGAAGAATTTTAAAAAGAAATCTGCTCCCAAACCATTGGGCCAGTTTGAACCAAATTTGGCAGAATTATTCCTTAGATGGCCTTGTATATAAACAGCTAAAAGAATAGAAATCTATATAAAATTCTGATTGCAACGGCAACAAAAGTGAATTTTTAAAAAAAATCTTCAAAATTCTTCTCCGCCTGACCCATAAGGGCGAAGAGCCCTGATATTTTTCATGAAACATCAGTATATTGACTTCTTTCAAAACAGCTAAACTCATGTTGGGGTCCCCAGTGTGAGAGCCACATGGATGTTGGGCTTATATAGAAATAAAGAATGATTTTTAAATGACATCCCCTCCCAAACCTGGGACCAAATTGAACTAAATTTGGCAGAAATTTCCTTAGGTGGTCCTCTTTCACATTAGCTCAAATTATATAAATCCAATGGAGGACTCTGATTACAATGGATGTATGAAAGTTTTATCTTTCTACACCTTCTCCTACTGACCAAGTTTGTATCCAGCCTTGATATTTAGCATGAAGTATCAGTTCATTGACTTCTTTCTTATTTGTAAAACACCCTACACTGTTTTTGCTTGTACAGTCCAGACTCTTGAAAGGCCTCAGTACAGCAAGTGAACCACTTAGCCTTGCGGCCTAGCTTTGGTATTTCAACATTGAATTATGTATTTGTGTATATCTTCAGGTATAACAGAGACTCCTTGAAGGTCCTTGGTACAGTAGGTGAACCAATAAATCCTGAGGCTTGGCTCTGGTATTACAATGTAATAGGAAACAAACAATGCGCAATTGTGGACACTTTCTGGCAAACAGAAACAGTATGCAGTGTTTAATTTATGCATTTCTGTACTAAAAGATTTACAACCAGTTTTCCTAACCTAAGATCAGTTGTGTATTTGTAAGAAAAATTCAATTTGTGCTCAGACTAACACATTACCGAATGATTTAATCTGAAACTAATCCATACTCAGAGAGGCTGCAGATGACAATTAAAAACTTATCTAAAGGAAAAAATAAATGCAATAAAGGATAGAAAACAAAATTGACTTTTCCAGGAGCATAACTTCTACATGTATGGTTGGATTTGAAAAAAAAACTTAGCACAGTTGTTTTTCTTGATGAGTGCTTGTCTCATGTGAAACATTTGTTTTGATATCTCGAAGGTCTAGGTCACAGTTGAAGCTAAAACAACAAAATCAACCTTGTCAGAAGCATAACCTATATTTATGGATGGATTTGAAAAAACTTGGCACAGTTGTTCTTCTTGATGAGTGCTAGTGTCATACGAAACATTTGGAGTGATACCTATAGGGTCAAGGCTGAAGGTCAAACAACAAAAATGACCTTTTCCTGAGCATAACTTCTACATTTTAGGATGGATTTGAAAAAACAAACAAAAAAAACTTAGCACAGATGTTCTTTTTTATGAGTGCAAATGTCATGCTAAATGTTTGTTGTGATACCTCCAAGGTCAATGTCACAGTTTTGAAAAAGAAAAAACTTAGCACAGTTGCTCTTATTGATGAGTGCTAATGTCAATCAAAAATTGTTTGTTATGATACCTCCAAGGTCAATGTCACAGTTGAAGGTCAAACAACAAAATTGACCTTGTCTAAAGCATAACTTCTACAGTTCATGGATGAACTTCTGCATAAATAACTTGCAAATAACTTTGCACAGTTATTCTCCTTAATGAGTGCAAGTGTCATGCAAAATGTTTGTTGTGAAGCCTCAGAGATCAAGGTCAAAGTTGAAGGTCAAACTACTACTTTGTTATCAATATAATGCCTTTTTTCCCCTAATCCCAGTAATAGTTAATCTAAATGTAAATGATCATAAAATCTTTCATGAGTTTGTATTTCAGCCTTTAAACAAGCAATTTCTTCATCGTCCACAATGTTTGTTAAACCTTTATTCCTTAAGGGCATCAAAAAGCGTTTTTTGGGGGGAATGGGTTAAGGTATGTAAATTTGCTATGAAACAAAGATATGCCTTACTACTTCTTTATGGAAACTTGATATTGATTAGAATTCACCTGCAATGTCAAATCTTTCTGATGGGGGATTCAGACAAAATGATTTTTATAATGACTTTCTGTTAACCCATTCCCACGCAATGACGCTTTTAAACGCCCCTCAATATAAAAACTTTGGAAAACATTGTGGAGAATGAAGAAATTGCTTGTTACAAGCAATTTCTTCATTCTCCACAATGTTTTTTGCCCTATAAAAAAAATGTTTTGAATATTTCTTCAACTTAAAATTGTTGTCTGCAACTTCTTTGAATTTGGACTGGTCTAAAATTTTGTCGTCTGGTAATGGTTTAACGGCTTTTTCATATCTTCTTTCACACATAGTGTATACAGGTAGATAGTATAGGGTTAATTCAGTGAAGAATGAGAGTGTTTAGTAAATTCCCACACATTGACACTTTTTGACACCTCCAAAAATAAACATTTGAGAAAACATTGTGTGAAATGAAGGTATTGCATGCAACAAGCATTTTCTCCTTTTTTCCTCATTGTTTTCTACCCAGAAAGTTTGAAAATCTAAAATTTCATAAACTTGAAATTATCATCTGCAACTCCTTTCAATTTGGACCAGTCTAAAATTTTGCTGTCTGGTAATGAAAATAATAAGAATTTTAGGGTCTCTGCAAATGTTCATGGCTGAAAACAGTGAAATGAGGCTGTAAAAGTACAAGTTCTCTTGTTGGTGTAAGTAGGGGTATACTAAGTGAATTTTGACTCCCAGATTTCTTTTTTTACAGGGTGGTCATGTATTAACTCCCTTACCTGGAGCTACGCCTACTAAACCTGGATCAGCAGTAAGTATCCATACACTTTTCCAAGTTCTACATCACAACTTGAGGTAAAAGGTAAAAAAATGGATATGATTCTTTTATAGATGAAATTATGATATCTATTGGACTGATTGTAATGTAGAATCTCACTAGTTCAGTCATGATTATGCAAGAAATAAAATTGATCTCATTTGTTCTAAATTCAAGGTCAATAGTTAACCCATTCCCTCACAGTGACATATTTAAACGCCCCTCAAAATGAAAGCTTTTGAAAACATTATAGAAAATGAAGATCCACACAGATTAAATCAACTTTAAATTGTCGTCTGAAACTTCTTTGAATTGGGGCGGTCTAAAATTTTATTGTGTGGGAATGGGTTATTGGAAAAAGTTCAAGGTACCAATTCAACCAACATCTTTTTATTATCCACCGCCGTTTCGGCGACGGGGATATAGTAATGGTCTCCATCTGTCATTCCGTCCTCCCTTGCTTGCATAATTTTGGAGTTATTGCCCTTTGTTGTTTTAAACACTTAGATTTTGTCCTGAGCATATCTCTGAAAGTATAATAGCTTTTATTGAACTCATTGAGGAGAAATGCAGTGCTCAAGAACCACAAATCTAACTGGCTTCAGTTAACTATCAAGTTTTTACGTCAGGGGATGGCCATGTCCGACATGGCTCTTGTTCTTATATATGTTATATGAGATATATTCTTGAAACCTATGTATGTTCACTACCACAAGAGAAACAAGCACTATCAGGGAGGTTACTCTTTAAGCATTTTTGTCAAACTTAATAGGGATGAGCAAGATTAGGTTTCTGATATTTTTCTTCTTGCACCTTTACCATAATATGAAGACATATGTTTTTGTTAATAATTTTTTGTTCATCTGTCTATTTGGTAATGTTAAATGTGTCACATTGATTGAACTTTCAATGATAAATTATGTTTGTTTTAGACATTCCCATTCTTTGGTATAGTCCCTGTAGTTGTGAATGAAGATGGGAAAGAAGTGGAGGCAGATACAGAAGGTTATGTGGTGAGTTTGCTCATTCTGACCATGAACTCATGACAGAATAATCATGGCTATATACTTTTGAATTGTTAAACCTTTCCTAAACACATATGGTAGCTTTAACAATTAGTCAGGTTTTCTGCAATTATTCAATCATGCATAATGGTGTATGACTGGATTTATGTGTACATGAGTTTTTTTGTAGTTTAAAAGAAAAAAAAAAGTCAAACAAAGTCTTGCCTATTTAGCTGGTGTCATGTTGAATCAATTACGCTACAGAATTGCTCTAGAGTCAAAGGGCTAAAAACCCTGGAAGCACTAATTGTTGCTTTATATGTTTCTTGAAAATTTACTTTGTAAACAACTTTGATTAAAAAAGATCAAGCATGTATTTGCGGTCTGATCTTTGTCTCTACCCCCTGCCAAAATAGGAATATTTTGGGTTCAGCATGATAGGGTTTAATATTTACAGACGATGAATCCAATGATGTGATTGTCAGGAAAAGCTTTCCTAGTGTATTGCAGATTGTTAGGTATCTGTAATATTGTGATACAGAAAAGGTCAGGAGAAAAGGAGGAAACGAGGAAATGCCTCTTTCAAGCAAATTCTCCTATTGCCATATTATTTTTTTCTTGTTAAATATTTTGGTTTCAATTCGAAATCAATATTATTTAGCATCTTTACATTGATTCAGTTCTACTTACGTACAACTCTTACATGATTCGACTAGATTAAAAAAAATAATTTCTTATTAGCTTGCAGGGGAAGAAAGTCTTTGAATAGCCATTGTCATACCCTTGGGTGTTGACTTCAGCAACAGTGTCCGTGTTCCATTTGGTTAAAAGTTGTTATTCCTATAGATATTTATTTAGATATATACCCTAGTGGGTCTATATTTTACAGAAACACTTACGAGGGGATAGGCTTCTTTTTGAGACCAACACCCATGTCTCAATTATCTTTTGACCTTGACCTGGTTCTTAAAACTTTAACAAAAACTTTAACAAAAACTCACTAGGTAATAGGCTTTCACCTGTGTTAAAAGTCCTTGGCACTGTGACCTTGACCTTTCACCTAATTCAATGGTATTATATTTTCATGATATACTGATTGAAATTAAATCCCCCGTAAAATAATGCATAAATAGAAACTAATAAGATATCAACTTAATAATCCAATCTCTCTTCAATAGATCCTCAAGAGCTCTCTGGACCTCATTTAGCATTTTCCCTGACGTCCATGCAAGATACCCATAGTGATCTTAATAGTACTCAAATACTAATAGGGCAAGCTATGTCATCTGCTGACAATTTGCAATCATGTGTCCTTGAAGTAATACAAAAAATACAAAAACTTTAAGTTTTATGGTTCATTTCATTTCCCCAATGGCTCTAGAAAGTTGACTCATCATGCAATTTCTAATTCTCAGAGAGTGTTGACTAATCTTGTCCATTAGAAAAAAGAAACTGCAAAATCAAATCTAGCAATGAAATAGGCAAGTGAAAATATCCTGAGAGTAAAGGGGTACAAGCAATTTACAAATAAATTTCTATTGGTGAACCCACCACCAGACAACAAAATTTTAGACTGGTCCAAATTCAGTGGTTAGAATTCAGAAGTAAGAGATGGTGATATCAAGTTGACAAAATTTCAGATATCTCTGTCATTCTGGGTAGAAAACACTGCAGAATATGCAAAAAGGTTTCTTGTAACAAGCAATTTCTTAATTTCCCTATTGTTTTTCTGATTTTTTTTTAGGGAAGGGGGGGGGGGGACATAAAAAAGTGGAATTTGTTGGAATGGGTTAAAAGCAGTAGTGGGAAAAGCTATTCTCAAATTTTCAGGTATTTAAACAACCTTGGCCTGGTATAATGCGGACAGTGTATGGAAACCATCAGAGATTTGAATCGACTTACTTTAAAAAATTCCCAGGTTACTACTGTACAGGAGATGGTATGGCATTCTGACATTCTTATTTTGATAACAAGGTCCAATTTCACCAACCAGTCTAATTTACAAGCTCTAAAATGTCTTAAGCTCTGAATTAACCCAATGCTGGCCCTCCCCATTGACTCCCACAGGAAGTTCTGCTTCAATTTTTGAAGGCATTATTTTGCAAAATTCATAGCCAGTAGCATGTAATAAAAAGTAAATTGGTTGGTTTGGTATCTTAATATCGTAGCTACAGCTATGATGTTAAAGTTGCCAAACCAACAAAATGTTTCACACAAATGGCCGCCAATGTTTGAGTTTAATTCAGGGCTGAATGAATAATTTGATTTGTTGATTGTTTCCTTGATTGATAGCTGTGATTAATCGATCAACAAGACATGTGTCTCATTCAACTAGAGCCCTCAGTGTGACATTCAAATTGTTGATTTAGACTGTTATTTAACCAGATGACAAAATAATAGACTGCTCCAAATTCAAAGAAGTTGAAGACAACCATTTCTAGTTGATGAAAATGGATAGAAAACATAATGGAGTATGTTTTCTATCCATTTTCAGTAATAACTTCATTTTCCACAATCTTTTAAAAAGCTTTTTTGTTGGGGGTGATAAAAAATTGGTTTTTGTGGGTATTTGTTAAATTTGCATTATGGGTGGAGAAATCAGGTTTTGCACATCTCTCCTAGTATCCTTACATACTTAACTTTTCCCCAGTATGCTTGGCCAACTAATAATAATTCAGTCTTGAAAATCTATTTACATGTAAAGCATTCACTATAAAAAGGTTATAAGTTTGTAATAATTTAGCCCAGACTTTTTTTCAAGCCAAAATACAGTTAATTCAAAGAAAGAACAAATTTATCAAAATACAGACTAGTATTAATCTTTGTAAAAGTCATATTCATTTTGATGATAGATGGAATGGAATTGTGGAACAAGTTCAAGGGTGCATAAATTGAAAAAGAAAACAATTTACAAGTCTGAATGTATTTGGCAAAAAAAAGAAAAAAGTTATCACAAAAGTTTTTCCTGATGAATCATTAAATTTTGAAAGACTAAAAGCAATGGTAATTGTGGAGGTTTTGAATACTTTGTTGAACCCATTCCCACACAGTGACCCTCAAGAAAATTAATTGGGAAAACAATGTTAATTTCTTCATTTTATACAATGATTTCTACCCAAAAAGGTGAAAATATTTAAAATATCATAAATTTTAAATTGTCTTGTGCAACTTCTTTCAATTTGGACCAGTCTTAAATGTTGCTATCTGTTAATGGGTTAAAACTAAGTTACATTATTATGACCTGTTGGACAAGTACAGTCAATCATGATCCAGTGATCATCCCTAATATGTGACAACTTTCAGGATGTTCATAATTGGACATTTGCCAAAAAGAATTATCAAAACTAAATCCTATGTTGGTGGTTCTCATTAGAACCGACACAATGAGACTATTCTAGTATGTTCCAATAGCATAGGATCGAGTGATAAGTCTGCAGTAATAAATGTATACTGTCATTCTGATCCCTAGTATATGTTAAAAAATGTATTAACCCATTCCCACAGTGACGTTTTTAGACGCCCCTAAGGAAAAACAACTGGGAAAGCATTGTGTAAAATGAAGAAATTGCTTGTCACAAGCAATTTCTTCATTTTATGCAATGTTTTCGAACCAAAAAGTTGAAAAAATCTAAAATTTTATAAACTTTGGATTGCCTTCTGCAACTTCTTTCAATTTGGACCAGTCTAAAATTTAGCTGTCTGGTAATGGGTTAAGCGACCATTCTTTTAAATGAACTCATTTATAACCATTGAGTTGTAGCTTAGCCCTTTCTTGTAAAATCCTTGATTTCAATGTCCCTGTGATTTTACACTTCAGAAAGTATTGTGGAAAAGAAGAAATTGCTTGTATCAAGAAATTTCTTCATGTATCAAGCAATTTCTTCTTTTCCTACAATGTTTTCTATGAAATAGGATTGTAACGTTTTTAGCTCACCTGAGCACAACGTGCTCAAGGTGAGCTTTTGGTATCACCTTTTGTCCGTCGTGCGTCGGAAGTCGTCAACAATTCTTTAAACATCTTCTCCTCAGTAACCATTGGGCGGAATTCAACCAAACTTGGTAGGAATGTTCCTTGGGTGACCCTTCTCAAAAGTTGTTCGCGGATTTTTGATTGACCCCCAAATATGGGCGTGGCAGGGCGTGGCAGTTTTTAACTTAGAAATCTTTAAACATCTTCTCAGTAACCATTGGGCCAATTTCAACCAAATTTGGTATGAATGTTCCTTGGGTCACCCTTTTCAAAAGTTGTTCTAGAATTTTGATTTATGCCCAAATATGGGCGTGGCAGGGCGTGGTAGTTTTTGACTTAGGAATCTTTAAACATCTTCTCCTCAGTAACCATTGGGCCAATTTCAACCAAATTTGGCATGAATGTTCCTTTGGTGACCCTTTTCAAAAGTTGTTTGTGGAATTTTGATTTACGCCCAAATATGGGCGTGGCAGGGCGTGGCAGTTTTTGACTTAGAAATCTTTAAACATCTTCTCCTCAGTAACCATTTGGCCAATTTCAACCAAACTTGGCATGAATGTTCCTTGGGTGACCCTTTTCAAAAGTTGTTCATGGAATTTTGATTTATGCCCAAATATGGGCGTTGCAGGGCGTGGCAGTTTTTGACTAAGAAATCTTTAAACATCTTCTCCTCAGTAACCATTTGGCCAATTTCATCCAAACTTGGCATGAATGTTCCTTGGATGACCCTTTTTAAAAGTTGTTCGCAGAATTTTGATTTATGCCCAAATATTGGCGTGGCCGGGTGTGGCAGTTTTTTACTTTTAAATCTTTAAACATCTACACCTCAGGAACCATTGGGCCAATTTCAACCAAACTTGGTATGAATGTTCCTTGGGTGACCCTTTTCAAAAGTTGTTCGGCAGAATTTCGTTTCACGCCCAAATATTGGCGTGGCAGTTTTTGACTTTGAAATCTTTAAACATCTTCTCCTCAGTAACTATTGGGCCAATAACAACCAAATTTGGTATGAATGTTCCTTGGGTGACCCTTTTCAAAAGTTGTTCGCAGAATTTAATTTATGCCCAAATATGGGCGTGGCAGTTTTTTTAACTTTGAAATCTTTAAACAACTTATCCTCAGTAACAGTTGGGTCAATTTCAACCAAACTTAGCATGAATGTTCCTTTGGTGACCCTTTT
The DNA here is from genome assembly GCA_946902895.1 of Fragum fragum. Classification (NCBI taxonomy): domain Eukaryota; kingdom Metazoa; phylum Mollusca; class Bivalvia; order Cardiida; family Cardiidae; genus Fragum; species Fragum fragum. The sequence continues at coordinate 51,478,982 of OX336367.1, read as the reverse complement.
CAAAAGTTGTTCCTGGAATTTTGATTTATGCCCAAATATGGGCGTGGCAGGGTCAGGCACTTTTTTGACTTTGAAATCTTTAAACATCTTCTCCTCAGTAACTATTGGGCCAATTTCAACCAAATTTGGTATGAATGTTCCTTGAGTGACCCTTTTCAAAAGTTGTTCTAGAATTTTGATTGATGACCAAATAAGGGCTTGGAAGGGTAGGACAGTTTTTGACTTTGAAATCTTTAAACATCTTCTCCTCAGTAACCATTGGGCCAATTTCAATTTTGAATCATCTTACATTAGTCAGGTGAGCGATTTTAGGGCCATTCTGGCCCTCTTGTTAATTATTCTTACTTTATTATTTCATCTACTACACCTTTTTAGTCAAAATTTTTTGAAAACAGTAAGGGGTTAATACAAGTTTAACTGTATGATATCTATAGATATTTACCCCTCTTAGGTGGCCGCAAAGACAAAGATGGTTATATCTGGATCACAGGACGTATTGACGACATGTTGAACGTGTCTGGTCATCTTTTGAGCACGGCAGAGATTGAGTCGGCCCTGGTTGAACAAAAGGCAGTAACAGAAGCAGCAGTTGTAGCCCATCCACATTCCATCAAGGGAGAGTGTACCTACTGTTTTATCACACTTAAACAGGTCAGCTATGGGATACCATAAATTACATCCATATGTTACACAGTCCTTAACACACAACTCAGTTCAGTTTTATGCATGGATTTTCATATAACATGGCAAATATGCTCATCCCTATATCCAGTGTGGTTTGAAAAACTCTAATATGTAGCTCCAGTGTCAAAGAATAGGGGAAAATATATTTGCCCACTCCATAACTTTGATAATTTTCTCAACTGATTTACAATCATTTACCTCAATAGGTCAATGCTCACATTTAGAGGTCAAAGGTTAAAATTTGAGTAAAATATTGTCAGTGGGCTACAAAAATCCTGTCATGACTTGAATAAGCTGGAGTTATGGGGATTTGATCTCACCTTCATGATTTCTATTTCTACTCTGTAGTTATTTATGAATAGATTTTGAAATGTCTTTGCTCGTGTTAAATATTTTGCAACAATGTGGCATTTGCAAATGTAAGGTCTGTTGCTTAAAAGTAATGTCAAAATCAGAGGTCAGTATAGGGGTCTAATTTCTTTTGATTTATTTATCTTAACCAATTACCACACAACAAATTTTAGATTGGTCCAGATTGAATGGAATTGCAGATGAGAATTTAAAGTTGATGAAATTGTAGATTTTTTCAACTTACTAGGTAGAAAACATTGTGGAAAATGAAGAAATTGCTTCATTTTTAAAAATATTTTCCCAATCGTTTTTCTTGAGGGGTGTCAAAAGGTATGATTGTGTGGGAATGGGTTAAGTAAATGTATCCCCGAATAAAAAATGCCTGTTTCCATTTACTGATTTATTAACTTTTTCAGGGTTATGAATTTACAGATGAACTTGTTAGTGAATTAAAAGCAGCAGGTATGTTTAACATTATTTCATCTTTTGACGTTTGTAGGCTGTCAAAGAATCAGTCAACCAATTGAATCTTTCATTCAGACTGAAAATGAACTTTGAACTCCAACATTGACCAATATTATGTGAAACATTTTTGTTGGTATGGCAACTGAAATGTTGTATCTACAGCTTATTTAAGCTGTAGTTTAGACATTTAGGTAGCCATTCAACTACAGTTAAACCTCTTCTTACGACCACCCCGGAAATACGGGCACCCCGCTATTACGACCGAATTTTTACAGAATGGAATTTTTTGTTCTTTATTTCAATGGTTGCGAACCCCTCTAAAACAGGCACCCTGCTATTCCGAATTACGACCACCAAATTCAGTACCAACTATAGCTGATACACTATTTTAACCCAACTAAAACGACCAGTAACTTCACACATTGAGACCGACCACCCGAATTTCACACTTGATTAGAGCACACTAATTGGGTACAAATGCATTGTCAATAAAATATCGGACTTTTGATTATGTGATATCGAACCCTTATTATAATAGGCGTTATTTCTATTTTAAAAGTTAAAGTGGCCAATCTCTTTAAGAAATTATACTTTGTATTATTTTCAATTGTTATTTGAATATGTCACGGGTTTTGACTCGAGTAATAGTGTAAAAGTATGCGAGAAGTTACGGTTAGTTTGTTTATGGCGTTCCGAATAGTACATTAGCAATTAAATTTACATTTCAACTTAATTGATGCTTGGTATTCGCATTATAGATGATATGATATCAACAGTCTGACACTTTGAACCTGTACTTACGAATAAATAATCTAGGGTCGGACTTCTGAATCAGATCAAAATGGAGAAGAGAGAAAGTAGAACTTATCAAAGATTGTAAATTTAAAAATGACATATATAAGATACTGCTGTAAAACATGTTTTTATAGTTTTATTTTTGAATGACAAGTATAAAATATCAGACAAAATAAAGATTAATTATTTGAAGACAAACGACCAAACCTCAGTATTACGACCACCCCACTATTATGACCACTTACAGAAAGTACCGCAAGTGGTCGTATTAGAGGGGTTTTACTGTATTTAACTTTTTTGTAGCATGCAACTGACCTTTAAGTTATAAAGCTTCTGCAGCTTGGTGTTCGTATGGAGTGCCCTTGTTTCACAAGTCACAGCTAGGTGTAATGTATCTCTATGCAGTTCTAACATTGTATATGCTAGTGTGATTAAAGACAGATGGTGCCTGATTAAATTAAGTGCTAAATATAATAAGCTGAATTCTTATATTGGGCGAATGAAATTAATTACATTTGTAATGAGTGAACTGAACTCATGGTAAAGGTTTTTTTAGTAAGTAAAAATGACGTCTGGTTCATAATTCAATATATTACAATGGGCCTTGTACAGTATGTTGGGAGTGGATTTTGTCTATCGCTAGACTCCGGTATCAGGGGTCTCTTGTGCCATCCCCCGCTCCACCAGTCCTTCAAATATGACTTCAATCTACATATCACCTTTGTTGTTGAGTTTGGTATAAAACATCCTACTGTCAATGTACAGTATGTTAAAAGACAGTAGTATTAATTTACCAGAGTACATGATTTCTTGATGGTATTAAACAAATGCCTGGTCATAATACCTGGTAAAATTATAGATAGACTATATAATTTGCATTCTTGTATATAGAACATGTGTAGAACATATTGAAATTGTCATTGAAAACGGATATAGACTTGGCTTATCATCTGTGTATAGGTAACTTATTAAACACATTACCACACAATCCTGCTTTTTGATGCCCTTTCAGGAAAACAATTTGGAAATTGTAGAAATTGCTTGTTATAAGCAATTCCTTCATTGTTTTATATCCATAAAGATATAGATATTTAAAATAATAACAATTTGAAATTGTGGTCTGTATCTTCATTGATTTTGGATCAGTCCAAATTTTGTTGTCTAGTAATGGGTAAATAAATTAAGTATCTTATTTTCTTTCTTTAACCCATTGCAAAACAAGCAAATTTTAGACTGGTCTGAATTGAAAGATGTTGCAGACAATTTTTACTTGAAGTAATTTAGAAAACCTTTGTCTTTTGAGGTAGAAAACATAGTGGATAATGAAGAAATTGCTTGTTACAAGCAATTTCTTCATTATCCACAACGTTTTCCGGAGCTTTTACTTAGGGGCGTCTAGTTGGAATGGGTTAAACATACTTTATAAAGATCTGCTTATTATTGTTATTCATCTTTAATGCCATTTTCAGTAAGAAAAAAGATAGGACCATTTGCCACTCCAGACTTTATGCAAGAAGCACCTGGACTTCCAAAAACAAGATCAGGAAAGATTATGCGACGAGTTTTACGGAAGATAGCTGTTGGGGATAGAAATATTGGAGACATTTCTACAATGGCAGATGAGACTGTAGTAGAAACATTGTTTGCATTGAGACCCTCAAATGCATAGATGATCATAATCATAGGAACTATTTAATGCAATTTATGTGCTGAGATAAGAAGATGGTAGAGACTTTATATTTTTCTCTCTGAAAACAACTTTCAGATTGGGGTCATATTGGGTCAAAAACTAGTTCACCATGTCATTTTTTTAAAATCTTGTCAACACTCAAACCTTAAAATTGGTCAAAATAATTGTCTTGAAAAAATCTAGAACATCTTCCAATTTAGATAACATGTTCCAACTTAGATCGCATGGAGTCTAAAACTAGGCCACTAGACAAAATCTTAGAAAATACATATAGACACCATATAGTCTACAATGTTTGCAATATTAATCTGAAAATATGTCTATGACTTATGAAATCTTGGACAAGACTGAAATTGAGCACCCTTTGTCTCATGGTCATCTTGGCTCTGCATTCTTTTTCAAAATCTTTTTCAATTTTGTTAAACTTAGATTAATTGGTAATCAAATCAAAGCAAATTCCCTATAAACTATGTGCCTGAAATTCAATATCAGTAAAAGGTAGTAATTTTGCTTAACTTTTTATAAAGAATTGTAATAATTTAATGTTAAACCCAATACCAGGTAATAAAATCTATTGACTTGTTCAACCTGAAATTGGTTGTAGACAACATTAAAAGCATGTGTATATTCAAACTGAAAAGTAAGTGCTATATGTTGAAAAAATATTGTGGCAGTGGAACTTTCTGGTACAAATAATTTCTACTTTTGCTAAAATCTTTTCTGAAGCCTCCTTCCAATTGCTTGTCAAAATGCAGGATTCATTGATAATAGACTAATGTCTTTTTCTTGATCAAATCGTAAGTTTACAGAATTCCTATGATCCCTTAACCCTTGTCATGCTGAACCCGGAATATTCCAGTTTTGGCAGGAGGTGAAGACAAAGATCAGCCTGCACATAAGTGCAGTCTGATCTTGGTCTACACCTCCTGCTTATACTTTTCCTGCCAGAGTTGTTTATGAAATTGATTTCTACAAGAACTATTGATTTTTGTACAAGTTTTATCAGTACTTTCAGCCCTTTGATTTTACAGCAATTCAGTTAGGTTATTTATACAGCATGGCAAGGGTTAAAGAAGGAAAGAATCCTAAAAATGCTATCACTCTAGAATGAACCAAAATGTTGCCTCGGTATAGACAATGTTTTTATATGGACATAATGAGAAAAATTGAGCTGTTGGTTAGCAATAAGGTAATTGTCAGAGATAAGCAAACTTAGTTTCTTGTTCTTGTTAGATACCTTTTTCCTGAATGACTGTCCACATGAGAGATAACTGGTATTTACCCCATTCCCACACAAAAATTGTTTAAACCAGTCAAAATTCAAAGGAGTTGCAGACAACAAATTTTAAGTTGATGGAATTTTCAAAATCTTTGTCATTTGGGGTAGAAAACACTATGGATAATGAAGAAATTGCTTGTAACAAGCAATTTCTTCATTGTCCACAGTGTTTTCCAATCCATTTATATTGAATGGCATTTAAAAGCGTCATTGTGTGGGAATGGGTTACAGTATCTTTTACAGCGTCACGTATTTCAGAGATAAAGCAGTGCTTAGTAAACAGAAATGAATTTGCCCTCTTGAACACAATCTCACTTTTTTATGTCTCTCAAAAAATAGTTTAGGAAAACATTGAGGAAAATGAAGAAATTGCTTGTGATAAACAATTTCTTCATTACATACAATGTTTTTTATCCCCCATAGACAAAGATTTTTGAAATTACATCAACATGAAATTGTTATCTGCAACTTCATTTAGTTTGGATGGGTTTAGATTTTTGTTGCGGGGGAATGGGTAATAGATAGAAATTGCTGTTGTATATAGAAATGTAGCAGGATAAACCAGTCAGTAGTACACTTAGTATTGAGAAATACAGTCGAACCTGTCGTATGCAGCCAGCCAAGGGACAGATCAAATCTGACCACATACGACAGTTGGCTGCTTAACACAGATCAGGTGTTTTTTTTGTGTGTTTTTTTTTTTGGGGGGGGGGTTGTTACAACCCCGTTGACATAAGGTAGTCATGATACAATGATGCGTCTCCTTATGAGAATGGCCACATAAAATGTACAAAATAAAGAAAGACGTTTTTTTTAATTAACAAAAAATAGTAAACACAACAATATTTATGTATTCTGAATAAAGTATTTCCATTCATTTTTTAATTTGCACAACCCAAACTCGGAAGCGACGACCGACCGACCGCGATCAAGAAACTGAAGAACATTGACATGTTTGTCTAGAGTTAAACATTTACGGTTCATTACGGTCGGTGTACAATATTTCGTTGCATGATAAAACGCCGAACGACTTATGATCGAGACCGACGTTCCGTTGAATTTATTTTCTTCGAAAGTTCGCCGAAAAATATATTTTAGATACTCTATTACGACCGTATGTTTTCTAAATACCGATATATAATGTCTATAACCGCCTGGAAAGAATATTCGGATCCAGACCCGCACCCATTCCCACGCGATCCCGCTTTTTTACTCCCCTAAATAAAGCTTTTGAAAACATAGTCGGAAATGAAGAAGTAGCATTATCCATAATATTTCTACCGCAAAAGACGATTATTATTAAGTTAAAACGACTACAACTTCTTTGAATTTGGACAAGTCTAAAATTTTGCTGTGTGGTAAACTTACATACTGGATACGTTATTAGACGTCATATCAAATCCATTATGTTCGATTAATTATAATCAACATAACTCGGCACTTATTGCTTTCAACCAAACACGCGTAAATAGAGTACACCTTTAAGTGGCGTGTTCATGTTTATCTCACGTGTTGAAAAGTTTATGCACAAGATTAGCCAGACGCATTATTGATTTTTTACACGACACCTGTCAGCAGTTAGTCGGGTCGCATGACCGTTTAAAGGGATATACATGAAGTGCAAATTGGACAATTAAAGGTGACCGCTGGCCACATACGACAGATTACCGCTATTCACAGTAATTTTAAAGTGCAAATTGCACGGGCGGACCTGGGATGGCCGTTATACGCAGATTGGCCGCTATTCTCAGGTGACCGCTAACACAGTTTTGACTGTAGTAGTGTTGTTCTCTTGGATCAACATATGCAATATTTTATAATGTGCAATCAAAATTAGCTCATCATTAGATATATACAATTTTTGTCCAATTTTAGCTAGGCTGTTTTTGCATTACTATTACAATCTTGGTGTTGTCATCATTATTGTGTATAAACTTTGACATTTTTGAGATGAATTGATCTTTAACCCATTCCCATTCAATGATGCTTTTTGACACCCATCCACAAAAACATTTGAGAAATCAAATCAAGCAATTTCTTAATTTTATACGTTTTCTACCCAGAAAGTAAAATGTGTGATTATGTTGCAATGGGGCAATTAAAGAATTGTATGGAGATTAACCCATTACCAGACAGCTAAATTTTAGACTGGCCCAAATTGAAAGAAGTAGCAGATGACAATTTAAAGTTTTTGAAATTTTGGTTTGTTTCAAATTTCTGGATAGAAAACATTGTCGAAAAATGAAGAAATTAGCTTCTTCATTTTCCACAATTTTTTCCAAAGCTTTTCACCTTGGGGGAGTCTTAACCCATTCCCACTCAATTCCCTCCTTTTTACGCCCCTCAACAAAAAAGCTTTAGAGAACATTGTGGAAAATGAAGAAATTGCTTGGATCAGGCAATTTCTTCATTATCCACAATGTTTTCTATCCAAAAAGATGAAAAGAATTAAAATTCCATCAACTTGAAATTGTCGCCTGCAGCTCCTTTCAATTTGGACCGGTCAGAAATTCCACTGTGTTGGAATGGGTTAAAGCGTCACTGAGTAGGAATGGGTTAACCTTATAGATCACCAATATAGATTTAAGTTTGCTTTAATGGAGGCACAGTATATATTTATTCATTTGATTCACATTTATTTTTAACCTTTGTCATGCTGTATAAATTACCTTACTGAATTGCTCTATAATCAAAGGGCTGAGAGTACTAATAGAACTTATTGTTCAATAATCATTATTTCTTTCAGAAATCAATTTCATAAACAACTCTGGAAGCAGGAGGTTAAGACCAAGTTCAGACTGCACTTATGTGCAGGCTGATCTTGGTCTAGACCTCCTGCCAAAACTGGAATATTCCGGTTTCAGCATGACAAGGGTTAACATGCGAAATTGAAATATTGACCCAAACTTGAAAAAGAAGCGCCTAAGTTGAAACATAAAAACATTGTGAAAATTGGAGAAATTTGCTTAAACAAGCAATTCCTTAAATTTCCACAGAGCTTTCAAATTTAAATGCTCACCTAAATTTTGATTAAATGAATCCACTTTAGTTTTTCACCTGCAACTTGTTGGAATAAGAATGTCCGATATGTGTTGCCTGATTAACCCTTTTCTGTTTTTCAAAATTGTAGACTTGTCCAATTTGGAAGAAGTTCCAGATGACTCCTTAAAGTGAGAGCAATTTGAAAAGAAACCAACCTGCAGGGTAAAAATACTGTGGAAAAAGAATGAATCGGTTATTACAAGCAATTTCTTCTTTCCCCACAATGTTTTCTCATGTGTAAAATCACAGGGATGTAAAAGCAGGGATAGAAAAGGAATGGTTTAACACTTTGTTTTCTTTTCAACAAGTTTGCTCTTTAGCAGAATGTAAAATTTTCAGATAATTTCTTTCTTGTCTCATATTACAATGTTTTGAATATGTGCTCCAAATTGTATGCTAAACCATTGCTTTAACCAATTTAATACTGAGAAATATTTTGTTATGTCAAGCAATTTTAAGTTGTAAGGAAAAACCAAACATTGTAGATACATGTTCTTAGTGTATATTTAGTGTATACTTAAATATTTTTGCCAAATCAATTACCAGAAAACAGAATTCTAGACTAATGTTTATTTAAAGAAGTTGCAGATGACAGATTAATCTGCTTAAAAAAAAGTGACATATTGGGTAGAAAACATTGTTGTAAAAAGGAGAAATTGTTTGAAAAATCAATTTCTCTTTTTCTCACTAAGTTTTCTAGCACTATTTCAAGTATTTCTAACTGTAGGATTGTGTGGTAATTGGTTGACCATAAGAATCTACTCTATTGGTTAAGTGTGCTTACTGCAATTATTATTTACACTGATATATTTCATTTGTTTGATATGCCTGATTAGGATAAAAAGTAGACTAAATAGAATATTAGAATATGTACACACTTGTGGTTTTTATCATCCCCTTACCCTTATATTTGATTGACAATTGGCTGTCCATATAGCTAGAGGCAATTGACTATTTTATTACCAATTTGAACTGACTTATTGCCACCACATAAATGCAGTTAAGGAGGGTATACTGGTATCATCCTGTCTGTTGGTCCTCTAAATCTTGACCTGACAACTCCTACAGTTTCAGTCCTATTTGCTTCATACTTGGCAGAAGTATTGATTGGGTGCTGTAGATGTGCAAAACGCAGATTTCGTAAAAATTCCATAAAAAAATATTGAGTTATTGCCCCTGATTTGACTGCAAAATGCTTTTGAAAGTCTTTCCAGCTAACTACAATTTCAGTTCAACTTGCTTCATACTTGGCAGAAGTATTGTTGAAGAGCTCTAGATATACAAGACCCAAGGTTCATGAAAATTTCATATAGATTATTGAGTTATTGTGCTTTATTTGACTTATAAATGGTTATAAAAGTCTTGCTTGGACAACTCCATCTACAGATTTGCTTATTTGGCAGAAGTGTTCATAAGGAGCTTTAGATAGGCAAGACACGACTTTTGTGAAAATGCCATAAAAACAAGAGGACCATGATGGTCCTAAATCGCTCACCTGAGGCATCTGCAAATTTACTAACCTTTTGTATAAAAAAAGACACAGCTTGATATAAATAAAACAAAAATGAGATTTTGGGTATAGTACATAATCATGCAGTAATGCTATACAATAAATGTGAATGCCTATTGCTACATAGTCTAACCCATTACCAGACTATCCCACATTTTGATGCCCTCAAGGAAAATAGGTTTAAAAATACATTGTGAGAAAGAGAGAACATACTAGTTACAAGCAATTACTCCATTTCACACAATGTTTTCTACCCTAAAAACTCCTTGTATTTAGATATTAATCAAACTTTATCCCTTGTCATGCTGAATAAAAATCGGTCTCCTAAAATGCTTTTAAATCAAAGCACAGAAAGTCTCAATAAGGGACTTCTACTTCTTTTGAAAATTAGATTTTGCGTAAAAAGAACGAGCAACTGTTGTAGACTATAAGATCAGCCTGCACTTATGAGCAGGCTGTATGTCTTTATCTCCTATAAAAACAGGAATATTCCGGGATCAGCATGACAAGGATTAATGTAGACCAGTGTAAAGAGGAGAAGAATTTGATATTGCTCTAATTGAGCATTTTACCAAACTTGGAGCCTCTGGTATACCCAATGGGTGTAATTTGAGTTACCTTGGTAGAGAAAAATCTGGATGTACTATAAACCAAATATGAATGCATATTTGAACATACTCTTATTGAGCGTTTTTCTTAACTTTGGATGCCTTGGGAAGTGCCATTTTTGTCCAAAGGATAAAAATAATGTTATGTTGTATTTTGATATAATTGCTCTAAGCCCTGTATTTAAAAAGAAGAATGTTCAAATTAAGCGATTTATGCTGAGAAGTTTTTGATCCTAAGGGCATATTTTCCTGTAATATAGTATAAAATAATTTTAGTAATGCCACATACCAAATTTGAGTAACCTTCACCTTATACTTTAGAAGGAGAAGACTCTTGAAGTTTCTCTAATTGGGCATTTTTCCAAATTTTGGACCTCTGGGACAGGCCCTGTTTTATACCAGGGCTAAGATTTTAGCTAGCATGGTAGAGAACCATCTGGTTGTGCTATAAACCAAATATGAATGCCGTAGACTTTGTAGATTGGGAGAAGACTGTTGAACATGGTCTAATTGAGCATTTTTACCAACTTTTGGCACCCAGGGAAGGGGTGTTTTTTAACCTACAGGCACAATTTAATCAAAATTGATAAATAACAGCCAGGCTATGCTACATTCCAAATATAAAAACCCTCTGCCTTGAAGTGAATTTTTTCAACTTCCTCAAATTTTGCTTTTTTCCCTATTTTGGACCCCTAGTGTAGAGCCGTGTAAGACCCTAGGGGATTAATTTTAAGTGATGGGAGTACAAAACCATCTAGTAATGCTACACATTAAATATGATTTTCCTAGATCATACAGTTTATGAGGAGAAGTCTTTTGAACTTGCTGTAATTAAGCATTTTTCCAAACTTTGGACCTCAGGGGCGGGGCCATTTTTTACCCCAGAGATTAAATTTTTGAAAACTTGGTGAAGAACCATGTGATTAAGCTACATATGAAATATAAATGCCTTTTGCCAAGCAGTTTCTGAAAAAAAAATCAGAAAGTGAATAAACTTTCCCATTTTCAAATGCCGCAGTAAGCAGAGTTTTTCACAGAATGAAATTCTTTTAACAACTTTTGTACAGCTTCACCAAAGAAACTTCTCTGCAAGGTTCCAGCTTGATTGGTTTCGGAAGTGAAGATTTTAAAAGATTTACTAAAATTTCCCTTTTTCAAATGCCACTGCAACCAGAGTTTTTCACAAAATGAAATTCTTTTATAACTTTTGTAGAACTTCACCAAAGGAACATCCCTGCTAAGTTTCAGCTTGATTGGCCTACTGGTTACAAGGAGAAGACTTTTAAAGAAATTGTGGATAGACGGACAACAGACAATGGTAGATCACAATAGCTCACCTAGAACTTTGTGCTCATGTGAGCTAATGATACAGTAATTGCCCATGACAACTCCTCTAACCATCTTTTTCTGAACTGCTTTAACCCATTCCCACACGATAAAATTTTAGACCAGTCCAAATTCAAAGAAGTTGCAGATGAAATTTAAAGTACATGAAATCTTTCAAATCTTTTTCTTTTGGGGCATTTCTTCATTTTTTACAATGTTTTCCAAATCTTTTATATTAAAGGGCAACTAAAAGCGTCATTGTGTGGGAATGGGTTAAACTAAGCAGAAGTGTTATGTTTAGAGAAATACTTTGTTTTGATTTCTCATTGTAGAGGTTAAGTCTGATTTGCCTAATATGTGTCAAATGTTTCTTTTCAGCTCTACTGGCCGAAGGCCACTAGAGGTATTGGGATGGCTTTTTCCCATCCGGCATCTGTCTGTCCATCTGTTTAACTTTTCCTTGTTAACACTCTAGAGTCCACAGTTTTCATCAGATTCCCTTCAAACTTTCACAAAATGATTGTACCATCATAAGGATCCTTCTTTTCAAAATTGGGTCAGATCTGTCAAGAAACATGGGAAAAGGGGCCTTATGAAAATTTAATTGAAAATCCTCGTTAACACTCTAGAGTGCACAATTCTCATTTGATTCTATTCAAACTTTCACAGAATGATTGTACCAACATAAGGATCATTCCCCTTCAAATTGGGTATGATCCGTCAAGAAACATGGGAAAAGGGGCCTTATGAAAATTTGTTCAAAAGTTCCATGTAAAATCCTCGTTAACACTCTAGAGTCAACAGTTTTCATCAGATTCTATGCAAACTTTTACAGAATGATTATACTATCATAAGGATCGTTTCTTTCGAAATTGGGTCTGATCTGTCAAGAAAACGGGAAAAGGGGCCTTAAGAAAATTTAATAAAGAAATCACCGTTAACACTCTAGAGTCCATAGTTTTAATCAGATTCTATTCAATCTTTCACAGAATGATTGTACCATAATAAGGATTGTTCCTTTCGGAATCGGAAATGATCCATCAAGAAACACGGGAAAAGGGGCCTTATAAAAGTTTAATGGAAAAATCTATAAAGAAATCCTTGTTAACACTATAGACTCCACACTTTCATCGAATTCTCTTCAAACTTTCACAGAATGATTGTACTATCATAAGGATTGTTCCTTTTGAAATTGGGTTTGATCCGTCAAGAAACACAGGAAAAGGGGCCTTTGAAAAATTTAATAAGAAATCCTCAATAATAATTTAGAGTCAACAGTTTTCATCTGATTCTTTTCAAACTTTTACAGAATGATTGTACCATCAGAAGAATCGTTCCTTAAAAATTTGGTTTGATCCGTCAAGAAACAAGGGAAAAGGGGCCTAATTAAAATTTAATTGAAAAATCCTCGTTAACACTCTAGAGTCAATAGTTTTCATTGGATTCTCTTCAAACTTTCACAGAATGATTGTACCATCATAAGGATTGTTCCTTTCAAGATTGGGTATGATCAGTCAAGGACCATGGGAAAAGGCGGCCTTATGAAAATTTGAATAAAAAAATCCTTGTAAACACAATAAAGTCCACAGTTTTCAACAAATTCTCTTCAAACATTCCCAGAATCTGAGAATGATTAGTACATTAAATGGATTGTTCCTTTCAGAAGTGGGTTTGATCCATCGAGTTTCATGGGAAAAGGGGCCCTATGAAAATTTAATAAAAAAAATCTTAGTTAACCCCTTCCCTCAAGATAAAATTTTAGACCAGTCCAATTTCAAAGTAGTTGCAGATGACAATGTTAAAATTGTGAAATTCTTATAATATTTGTATTTTGGGCTAGAAAACATTGTGGATAATGACGAAATTGCTTGTAACAAGCAATTTCCTCATTTTCCACGATGTTTTCTAAAGCAATCATATTGAGGGGCGTTTAAAAGCGTCACTGTGTGGGAATGGGTTAACACATAATGGCCCTAGATTTCACTTGATCGACTTCAAATGTTCTCAGAATAATTGTACTATCATAAGAATTGTTCCTTTCAAAATTTGGTATGATCAGTCAAGGACCACGGGAAAAAGGGGCCCAGATAAAAATTGGATTGAAAAAGTCCTTGTAAACACAATAGAGTCCATAGTTTTCAACAATTTCTCTTCATACATTCACAGAATGATTATTACATTAAATGGATTGTTCCTTTCGGAAGTAGGTTTGATCCATCAAGTTTCATGGGAAAAGGGGCCCTATGAAAGTTTAATAAAATAATATTAGTTAACACATGGCCCTAGATTTCACCTGATCGACTTCAAATGTTCACAGAATGATTGTACCATCATAAGGATTGTTCCTTTCAAATTCAGTCTAATCCATGGAGAAACATAGGAAAAGGGGCCTAAGTAAAATTCATTAAAAAAATCTTAATTAATGCTTTTAAGTCCACATTTTTCTTGGGGTTGTCTTTATACTCAAACAGAATAATTATACTTTTGTAAGTATAGTTCCCTTTGGAATTCGTTCAGATCAATCAAGTAACATAGGAAAAGGGTCTATATGAAAATTCAATTAAAAAATCCCTGTTAAAACAATGAAGCCCACAGCTTTGATCAGATTTTGTTGAAACCTTCACAGAATGATTGTAAGGTCATAACGATCATTCTTTTCATAACAGGGTTTGAACTGTCAAGAAACACAGGAAAATAGGCCTTATGAAAATTTCATTTATAAATCCTTGTTACCAAGTCCAGAGCTTTCATTGGATTTTCTTCAAACATTCACAGAATAATTGTGCAATGACAATGATTGTTGATGTTGACATTAGACCCGATCTGTCAAGTATCACAGAAAAAGGAGCATTATGAAATTTAATTATAAAATCCTTGTACCACAGTAAAGTCAACAGTTTTCATCAGATTCTGTTTAAACTTTCACAGAATGATTGTTCCACCATGAGGATTCTTTCTTTTCAAATTAGGCCTGATCTGTCTAGTATCATGGGAAAAGGGGCCTTTTGAGAATTTTATCTATAATCCTTGTAACCAAGTCCAGTGCTTTCATTGAATTTTATTCAATCCTTCACAGAATCCTTGTACAATAATTACGATTGTTGATGCTGACATGTGACTTGATCCTTCAAGTATCACAGGAAAAGGAGCATTATGAAATTTTTATTTTAAAATCATTACACCAAGATAAAGTCCGCAGTTTTCATTGGATTCTGTTCAAACTCTGACCGAATGTTTGTACCATCAATAGGATTTTTACTTTCCAAATTGGGCCTGATCTGTCTAATATCAAAGGAAAAGGGGCTGTATGAAAAATTATTACCAAATCTTCATTAACACAAGAATGTCCCGAATCTTTATCAGAATCTCTTCAAACTTTAATAGAATGATTGTACCATCCTTTGGATTGTTCTTTGTAAATTGGATCTGATTTGTTAAGTGACACAAGAAAAGGGGCCTTATGAAAATTTTATTACAAAAACATCATCATCACAATAAAGTCCTCAGTCTTTATCATTTTCTTCAAACTATCCATCATTATGATTGTTCCTTTGTACATCAGTCTGATTTGTTAAGTTTCACAGAAAAAGGGGCCTTATGAAAATTTAGTTACAAAAATTCTTGACACAATTCAGTCCACTGTTTTCATTGATTCTCTTTTACTTTTAAAGAATGATTGTATCTTCATTAGAATTGTTCCTTTTAAATTTGGTTTGTACTGTAAATATCATGGGAAAAGGGGCCCTATGAAGATTTCACTATAAACTCATTTACACAATAAATTCCACAGATTACACAGATTGATTGTACCATCATTACATTTGTTGATTTTGATAGTGTCACATAAAAAGGGGCCTTATGAAAAACTTTCTTAAATATTCTAGTTAACACAATGATGGCCCTTGATTTCACCGTATTCACTTCAAAATTTCACAGAATGATAGTACAATCACTTAAATGGTTCTTTTCAGAACTGGGTACAATCCATCAAGTATCATGTAAAAAGGGGCCTTATGATTTTTTTTATGAATATTCCAGGAAACATAATGAAGTCCCATATTTCATTGGATTCACTTTTAACTTTCACAGAATAATAAAACCTGTAAAATATCATGGGAAAAGGGGCCTTAGGAGAACTTGATTTAAATATCTTTGTTAACACAATAAAGTCAATAGTTTTATCGGATTCTCTTCAAAGATGCATGGAATAATTTTGGCATTAGAAACACAAGAAAAGGGGCCTAACAGATTATCATTCAAAACATTCTTGTGTATGTGATGAAGATCACAATCATTATCAAATTGTCTTTTAAATTTCACAGGACAATTGTAGGGTTGTAAGGAAAGTTCCTTTTGGAATGAAAATGATCCATCAGAAAACACAGGAAAAGGGGCCTTATGGATTTTCATTCAAAACGATCCTGTTTATGTATTTAAGTCCACAATTATTGTCAGATTCTAATGAAAATTTCACAGGATGATTGTATGGTCATAAGGTAACTTCCTTTTAGAAATGGAGTGGATCCCTCATGAAACACGGGAAAAGGGGCCTTGAGGATTGTTGCTCAAAATAATAAAGGGGATAAAGTCCTGTTTTTTTGCTTAATGCATTCTTCTTCGAGTAATTAACTTCCTTAAATATCAGATTTCGTTAACGGAAGGCTTGATAACCAGTAGAGCGTCTCATGGGCCTCTTGTTTCATTTTTTCTTGTTTGTGTGAAGATGTGAAAGAAGCAAATTTTTTGAAAATTTCATTAAGAATTACTGAGTTATAGCCCCTGACTTTGATTTATAAGCGCACAACTCCAAAAAAACCCACTTGAATTTATTTCCCTATAACAAAGCACTATGTAGGAGTATTTTTACCTAGACAAGTGTAAGCCAAGTGTAGTTAGACTTGGATGAAATCATGGAGTGCCAAATAGGGTAAAATAAACTAAAAACTGTCGCAAAGCAGACTAATACCCTCCCAACAGCGCTTGTCCATATACAAGTGCTATCTGCCATAGGGCTGTAACAAAAAATGGACTTTTTGATTAAAAAGGGCATAAATTAGTCAAAAATAAATGGACCATAACCAAAAATAGGATATGCACATGTCTGACTTATACAAAGTCTTTCTGTGAAATTTGAATCACATCCGTCCAATTGTTACTGAGACATTGAGCGGACACAATTTTTCACCATAGGGCCATAACTCTGTCAAAAATCAAAGGACCATAGCCAAAATAGAATATATAAGTTTGAATAAAATCTGTCCAATAGTTGCAGAGAATTTGAGGGGACATTAGATGCTACAGAATGACCGACCGACAAGCAGACTCCTATACACCCCCAAAAGATAGTTTTGGGGGGTATAATAAATTTATTCAAATCCCCCCTGAGTAGTTTCAAAGTAGAGGGAATGTTTTTAGAAACCAACATTTCAACAAACATTTGAGATTTGATTAGATCTAACCAATTTCTGTGCTTATGTTTGGCAGAAACCCACAAGGAAATCAGTTTATTAGAAGTTTTGAATTGAAAATACAGTAAAACCCCTCCTAATGACCACTTCAGATAATTATACTGGCAAACCACAACTATGACCAAAATTTGACTGAACTGAATTTTTTCTTCTTTATCCCCCAAAACTCTGAAGGTATAAAGGAGTCAGTTATTCCGTCGAATAGTCACTCTGTAGCTTTTTTTTTTCCTCAAGAGCATACCCTATTTTGGTGAGGGTCAATTATCTTTTACAGAATTATAGCCCTTTGATGAAAAAATGTTGTCTCCCTTATCTTTTAAGCATGGAATGGATTTGGGATTCATGCAGAGATTAGCATATTGTATTTTTGTTACTGTCCAATTACTTTGTACAGAGTTATGGCCCTTTAATGAAAAATCTTGTCTGCTCATTTTCTCTAAAACTTTTGAATGGATTTGATTCAGCTTTACAGGTAGACTCAGTTTCATGCAGAGATGAATATATCCTATTTTGGTTATGATCCAATTACTTTTTACACAGCTAAGACTCTTTGATCAAAAATCTTATCCACACATTCCTTTAACACTGTAGAAATGATTTCAGTCAACTTCCTAGGTAGACCTCAGTTTTATGCAGATGTACAATGAGGACCATTCCTGTGTATGGATGTCATGGGTTTGATCCCCGTCGGCGTCATATTTTGTCCGACATTTGTCTCTCACCAACGGAAGATAATCGTAAACCTAAGTGAGATAGCAGCTTGAGGCTAGGAAAGGATGTTGTGGTTGTACTGGTGTGAGAAATACTAGGAATCCATTGTTAGGTGCTCCAGCTGCCGCAATATGACTGAAATACTGTTAAAAAGGAGCGTTAAACCCCATTCAATCAATGAACCTTCCCTTTCGTCCTGTTACCATTAAATCAGAGGTGTGCCAAATTGTACATTGGTCCTTTCACTTCATTACCTTTGTTTTTATCCTTGTTCAGTATGTGGAAGTTGTGATTTTTTATTTGCTTTTTCCAGTTTCATTATAAATACAAATCTCGAGATGGTGTTAGTTTATGATTCAGAAATAACACAGAAATGTATTTTCGAGATGAAACAAACATTTCCAGCTCTAAAGTTTCCAATATACAGCTGATCTTAGAACCAGACAGTGCAAAGAAACCATGGATAAAGTCCAAGTAAAACACTGATAGGGACCAATTTATTTCTGGAGAGTACTCAAGAGAGATAACCCAAGAATATCCCTCATTAGACCAGCATACAAGTACTAATCAATTGTGGTCTTGTTCTAAAACTTTTGGTCATACATGGACAAACTTAAATTATCTGCACATCAATCTATCTAAACGACAAACTTTTCTCCCAAGTCCCATAACTTCGAGGTATAGGTATTCAACTGTAATCTATGGCCAGTAATATGAAACAAAACAGTAATGTGGTTGTTTGGCTTGAATAAGTTGTAGATACGAATTTTAAAATGATAAACTAACAAAAATGCTTCACAAAAATGTCAGCCAGTACAGGAGTTCAAAGTTCACTTCTGTTCTAAATGATTTGATAGGTTAGTTGATTCCTTAACACTTTCCCGTTTATGCAAATTTTAGACTAGTCCAAATTGAAAGAGTTTGCAGGCGACAATGAAAACTGGATGCCATTTGAAATGAAACCATCCTGTGTGGTAGAAAATATTGTAGAAAAAGGAGAAATTGCTTGTTACAAGCAATTTCTTCTTTTTCCACAATGTTTTCTCTAGTATAAAATCAAAGGATCGTAAAATCCTGTATTTGAACAGGAAAGGGTTAAATGATAGCCACAATCTGACCATTGTTAATATGATAATTCATAGCATCCATACAGCACCAGAACTTTGTTGTATGGTTAAAGAATGAATGTGTTTAAATATATTGCATTTTGACCAAAATATCAAACCTGGCTTATTGATGTTACATGGTTTGAGATGGTAGGAATAGGCATTCTTTAAATGCATTCACCTGGCTACAAGCCAACTCGCAAGTTAATTCCTTCATTGGTGACGCCCAGTAGATTAAATCGTAACATAGCAGTCTTTCAAATAGAAAAATTAAATACAAACAAGAGCTCAGAAATAATGCAATGGCAAGTTGGCGAGTCAGTTTGTGGAAGGAAATTGTTTCTTTTTAATGATCAACAGCTCCTCAGACATTAACCCTTTCTCACACAACAAAATTTTAGACTGGTCCAAATTGAAAAAAGCTGCAGACAACATTTTCTTGTTGATGGCAATTTAAATTTTTGAATTTGTTTGTTTGAATGGGGTTTTACACCGCTTTCAACAATCTTTCAGTTATATCCCGGCGGCTGGAGCACCTAAAAATGGAATCCTGGTATTTCTCACACCAGTACTACCATTACATCCCTTCCTAGCCTCCAGCTGCTATCTCACATAGGTCTACAATATTCGACCCATTGGTGAGAGACAAATAGTCGGAAAGGATGAGTGCCACCATCGGGGATCGAACCCGGGACCTTAAATTTTTTAAACTATTTGGATAGAAAACATTGTGGATAATGAAGAAATTGCTGGATACAAGCAATTTCTTCATTTCCCACAATGTTTTCAAAATCTTTTTTTTTTGAGGGGCATAAAAAGGAGGGGTTGTGTGGAAATTGGTTAAACAACCAAACAATCTTCATGCATGATTTGTACTGCAGCCAGCAAAGACTGCAAGACATGGTTGGTAGCTCTAGTCATTGAAATTGAATCTGAAAAACACTATAGGCTGTGCAAATGCTCTTAAAACAATTTGTCTATTTTCACCAACAGTTTGATTTAAGCATTGATAGCCGAATAAATACTTCCCACGTTAAACATCACCAGTCTGACCTGATGTTGATAACGATCAGAGATAACTTTTGAGGCACATGAAAAATTACAAATTTTGATATTGCTTAAATCTGTACAAAATTGTCTTTCCATACACACTGGAATTTTCAGTAAAACTGTGTGCATGAAGCCAAAAAGCTTGGTGATTACAATTTCTATGCAAGCATTGCAAAGTGGAGGCATTTGGGATCAAATAGGCAATAGAGTGGAATTGAACAGCTGGCAGATTGGTAAAGTCATCAAAATCAATTTGAAATCAAGACTGTCAACAGTTGGCAAAAATTTACTTTGTTTACAGATGAGTACATCTATCAGTAGGATGGGTGAAACAAATCCACTGAGAGAAACCACCTTTTCTAAACACAACAATTTTAATCATTTTTTTAACATTCATGAAACAACATAAAAGAAATATAACATATCACAATTCATGGACACATAAACAATGTCAAAATGAGTTAGTTCCCTCCCTCTCAGTAATACATGTTCCTTTGTATTCACACGCTGAAGATTATTATTAACCCTTTCCTGTTTCCTGAAATTTTAGACTGGTCCAAATTGAACAAGGTGCCAAATTGTCACAAGATACGCCCGTCACACTGCTAAATATTAACTGGGGGTTTGAACAGAACTGAGGTTATTTTGAATGAATATTTTTTGTCAAACAAAGTATGAAAAAAAACAAAGGGCAATAACTCAAAAAATAGGCTAGGTAGAGTTATGGTTCTTGTACACTGCACTCCCACTTGGTGAGCTCTACCCATCCATGAAGTTTCATGATCCTAGCTACAATACTTTTAGAGATATACTCCGGACAAGATTCAAGTGTGAAAAAAAACCAAAGGGCAATAACTCAAAAAATAGGCAAGGTATAGTTATGGTTCTTGTACACTGCACTCCCTCTTGGTGAGCTCTGTCCATCCATGAAATTTCATGATTCTAGCTATTATAATTTTAGAGATATACTCCGGACAAGATTCAAGTATAAAAACAACAAAGGGCAATAACTCAAAAAATAGGCTTGGTAGAGTTATGGTTCTTGTGCACTGCACTCCCCCTTGGCAAGACCTATACACCCATGAAGTTTCATGATCCTTGCTATAATACTTTTAGAGATATACTCCGGACAAGATTCAAGTATGAAAAACAACAAAGGGCAATAACTCAAAAAAATAGGCTAGGTAGAGTTATGGTTCTTGTACACTGCACTCCCACTTGGTGAGCTCTACCCATCCATGAAATTTCACGATTCTAGCTATTATACTTTTAGAGATATACTCCGGACATGATTCAAGTATGAAAAACAACAAAGGGCAACAACTCAAAAAGTAGGCCAGGTAGAGTTATGGTTCTTGTGCACTGCACTCCCACTTTGCGAGATCTATACACCCATGAGGTTTCATGATCCTAGCTATAATACTTTTAGAGATATACTCCAGACAAGATTCAAGTATGAAAAACAACAAAGGGCAACAACTCAAAAAATAGGCCAGGTACAGTTATGGTTCTTGTACACTGCACTCCTACTAGGTGAGCTCTATCCATCCATGAAATTTCATGATTCTAGCTATAATACTTTTAGAGATATACTCCGGACAAGATTCAAGTATGAAAAACAACAAAGGGCAATAACTCAAAAAAATAGGCTAGGTAGAGTTATGGTTCTTCTACACTGCACTCCCACTTGGTGAGCTCTATCCATCCATGAAATTTCATGATTCTAGCATTTATACTTTTAGAGATATACTCCTGACAAGATTCAAGTATGAAAAACAACAAAGGGCAACAACTCAAAAAATAGGCCAGGTAAGGTTATGGCTCTTGTGCACTGCACTCCCCCTTGGCAAGACCTATACACCCATGAAGTTTCATGATCCTTGCTATAATACTTTTAGAGATATACTCCGGACAAGATTCAAGTATGAAAAACAAAAAAGGGCAATAACTCAAAAAATAGGCTAGGTAGAATTATGGTTCTTGTACACTGCACTCCTACTTGGTGAGCTCTATCAATCCATGAAATTTCATGATTCTAGCTATTATACTTTTAGAGATATACTCCGGACAAGATTCAAGTATGAAAAACAACAAAGGGCAATAACTCCAAAAATAGGCCAGGCAGAGTTATAGCTCTTGTGCACCGCACTCCCCCTTGGTGAGATCTATACACCCATGAAGTTTCACACAAGCAATTTCTCCTCTCACATTCTTTTCTACCATGTAGGTAACTACTGAAACATTTAGCCCATTCCCACTCAGTGACATTTTTAAACGCCCCCCGCCGGCCCACCCCAAGGCAAAAAGCTTTGGAAAACAGCGTGAAAAATGAAGAAATGAAGAAATTGCTTATTACAAGCAATTTCTTCATTTTCCACAATGTTTTCTTCCCAGAAAGTTGAAAAAATCCAAATTTCATAAACTTTAAATTGTCGTTCATAAACTTTAAATTGTCGTTTGCAACTCCTTTCAATTTGGGCCAGTCTAAAATTTTGCTGTCTGGTAATGGGTTAATCTTAAGTTAGAAATGTCTCTCACTTAGTTGAAATTTTGTCCAGTGTAAAATAGTTATCTGAAAATTGACAGATACCTTAATTGGTATCAAAATTGCACTAAATTTTGAGAATATAAATAGCCAAATTTACTTAACCCATTCCCAGACAATCCCGCTTTTTGACACTCCTCAAGAAAAAGGTTTTGGAAAAAATTGTGAAATATGAAGAAACTAATTGTGAAAAACATTTTTCAGTATTGTCCATAATGTTTTCTAACACAAAAGACAAAGATTTAACAAAATTCCATCATCTTCAAATTGTTGTCTGCCACATTACAGTTTTTGAATTTGTGGTGATGGATAAAAAAAATCTTTTTGAAAGTTATACACAGTATTTGATAACCACTCCCTCCCTTATATGGTAACCGGACAATATTCCCTCCGGACATAATCCCCTTCTATTATTATTGACAAGCCGGACATTATCCCCTAAATTTAATAGGGCAGAGATAAGCCCCGTGGTTGTTCTGACAGGGCGGACAAAATCCCCTTCTAAATATTAACTGGGCGGACATTATCCCCTCGATGGACATACATTATCCCCTTCATCAAATTGTTTTGGCAAACTGATTTCCTTGAACTGACAGTAACCCCTTCCGTTCATATTCTTTATAAAAATTAACCATAATTTTGTCTTTTTCAAAAATGATATCAGGTTAACTGTTAATTAAATGATAGTTCATAAAATTAAATTCATAATGCCAATCATTCAATTTCTTTGAATTATCACCGAGAACCAAACTGTAAATCGGCATAGTTTCTGGATTATGTATTCTTGTTAACAGTTTTTAATAACATAACATTAATTGATTGCTACCCCTTTGAATTTGGACAAATCTAAAATTTTGTAAGATAGGAAATGGTTAAGAGATAGCAGTGGCTTTTTATAAAAAAAAGTCCAATTGCAATGTACAGGAAGATTGTTTGTTTGGTCAGCCCAGGGCTTGAACCAGTTGTCAGTTGGTAGAGCACTTAACTTTTAACCTAAAGATCACGAATTCAAGCCCTTGGCTGACCAAACTAATTGTTTTTGGAACTGAAACATTTTATCTAGTTAAGGAAAGAGTTAACACGGCAGGGTCCGCCCTGTCAGAATAACGAAGGGGCTAATGTCCACCCTGTTCAATTCAGGAAGGGGATAATGTCCGCCTCATAAAAAAACAAGGGGCTTTTGTCCGGAGGGGCTTTTGTCCTATTTTTCCTAATATCAACTCCCCCATGATATTTATGAAGTTTTATGTAAATTCCTCCACAATAACGCTTTTAAATTCCCCTCTATATAAAAACTTTGGAAAACATTGTGATAATGAAGAAGCAATTACAAGCAATTACAAGCAATTACTTCATTATCAACAATGTTTTCTACCCCAAACGACAAAATTTTCTAAGATTTCATCAACTTAATTATTGTCTGTAGCTTCTTTGAATAAGGACTGGTCTAAAATTTCATCATGTGGGAATGGGTTAATCACAATTTCTCCATTAGTATTTTTTCCTTTACATTTCCAGGAGTATCTTTCCCTGAATCACAAAGGTTATGATATAGTTGGCAAATATGTGTATATAATTTTTTTTTCATATATCATGGTTGAAAAATTGAAGCTTAACCCATTTCCACACAGTGACACTTTTGGATGCCCCCCCCCCCAAAAAAAAAATATTTGGGAAAATATTGCGTAAAATGAAGAAATTGTTTGTTACAAGCAATTTCTTCATTTTACACAATTTTTTCTATCAAGAAAGTTGAAAAGATCTAAAAACTCATAAACTTTAAATTGTCACCTGCAACTCCTTTCAATTTGGACCAGTCTAGAATTTTGTTGTTTGGTAAATGGTTAATGTATGTAAAAATGAAAGCTTATCAAACTTATTCTCCCAATAATAATATGCAGCATGCCATGTGAAAAGGGAGGGGTTGGCAGTATCTACCCCTGTCAGACCGTGAAAATTGCTCAGACTTGCCAAGGTTCAACCATTTTTACCCTTGTCATGCTGAACGTGGGATATTCTGGTTTTTACAAGAGGTATAGACCAAGATCAGCCTGCATCGAAGTGCAGTCTGATCTTGGTCTACACCACCTGCTTGTACTTTTCCTGCCAGATTTGTTTATGAATTTGATTTCTAAAAGAATTATTAATTTTGAAACAACAAATTCTATCAGTGCTTTAAGTCCTTTGATTTTACAGCAATTCATTACGGTAATTTATACAGCATGACAAGGGTTAAATTCTGCAACTTCTGTGGGGAAAAAAATTTTCATTCAACATAATTTTAACCCATTACCAGATGTCTATATGTCACATTGGTTTGAATTCTAAGAAGTTGCAGATGACAACTTTTCAGTCTTTAAACCATTCCCACACAGTTGGCTTTTTGACGCCCCTCAAGAAAAAACATTGAGAAAACAAAGCAATTTCTTCATTTGAAAACATCTAAACTTTTAACTCATTTAAATTGTCATCTGCGCCTCCTTTCAATTTTGACCAGTCTAAAATTTTGCTGTCTTGTAATGGGTTAAAATGTTAAAAATCTTTGTCGTTTGGGGGTAGAAAACATTGTGGGCAATGAAGAAATAGCTTGTTATAAACAATGTTTTCCTTTTTTTTTCTTGAGGGGCACAAAAAAGTGGGATCCCTTGGGATGAGTTGTGTCATTTTCTATTTGAAGACCCTAAATGCAATCTTTTTTTATATTTCCGTTTTAGAATTTGTATGTTTCAAGATTGGTCCTTTACACATAGCAGCTCACACATGGAATGTTTATGACTAGAAATGGCAGATAATGAACCCTCCAAGAGTATTGTATAAAATGTATAAAATGAAAGAAACTTGGAATACATTTTACCTAAGTCTTTGCAAGACTTTGATACAAATAGCCTCAGGTTGGAAAATGCAAATGATTAGAAAATGGTTTTGCAAATGGGACACATGGTTCATTAAGACTTTCTGTTGGATAGTTGTGTTGTATGGATGTATTCAAGGAGGCAGCTACTCTCTTAACCCATTCCAAAACAATCCAGCCTTTTTACACCCCACAAGAAAATACATGGGGAAAACAAGGCTAAAAATGAAGAAATTGCTTGTTACAAGCAATTTCTTCATTTTCAACCTTGTTTTCTACTTTAAAAGACTCAAATATTCCAAATTCTCTAAACTTGAAATTGTCATCTGCAACTTCTTTGATTTTGGACTAATCTAAAATTTTGCTGGGTTGTAATGGTTAAGAATCATCAAGAGAACTCTGCTTCATGAATAACAAGATATGTTTTTGAAACACAATTCCCCCTCAACAGGACTAAACATTTGACCTTGGTATGTGACCTTGACCTTGTCACTTGACCTTGACATGAGGAGATGCGTTTCTTGGAAATGTATCATCATGCCAAATATGAGCATTGTATCTTGAATAGGCTGGTAATAATTGGCAATGTTAAGTTTTTTGGTTAAGTTTTGCAGACAGACAGACAGACAGACTGACAGATGTAAGGACTGAATAATGGAAAGACAGACAGACGGACAGATGGACAATGGTAAAACAGTATGCCCCCGATCTTTCAATGCAAGGGCATAAAAATGGGAATGATTGTTTCCTATCAGGATAATAGTACTTTGTTTAGTAACTAGATGACAATAACTAGATGGTTGTCCCAGGACAACTTCTGTCGAGCCCGCAAAATTTTGTAGGTATCATGCTCCAGATAAGCACAATTTTAGTGTTTGACCTTGAGCTTTGACCTTAAACTTGTAGCTATCCAAAAAGTTCTTTCAAATGGCACATCTACTCATGATGGAGAATAATTGTTATTTTGAAATCCATCCATAATTGTAGGAGAAATGCCCCGGACAAGCACAATTTTAGTGTTTGACCTTGAGCTGTGACCTTGACATTAGAACTATCCCAAAAATTCTTTCAAATGGCACAACTACTCATGATGGAGAATAATTGTGCCAATTTATTTTGGAATCAATCCATAAATGTAGGAGTAATTGTCTTGACGGACAGACGGACGGACTAACTGACTAACAGACTAAATAACGCACTAACGCACATACATCGACTTGTCATAGTAACAACTAGGTCTCGCACAACGCACAAAAAGTATTGAAACATACATGGTTTAGGAGAAGGTCAAACATCATTAACCCATTCCCACACAATGATACTTTTAAACGACCCTCTATATAAAAGCTTTCGAAAACATTGTTACAAGCAATTTCTTCATTATCCACAATGATGTCTACCCCAAAGTTCATTTAACCTAAAATTGGCGTCTGCAACTTGTTTGAATTTGGACCAGTCCAAAATTTTGTCGTTTGGAATTGGTTTAAAATGATGAATGTGCTGGTCATCACTAGTGTCACACTACCAACACAATAAAGGTTAAAAGTTCCCTGAATTTTGTACGGATGGTGGGGTCTCTGATCCGTCGTCTTCACAACATTTACAGACTTTACATTTACAACACAATATACATGGTGCTGCTAGCAATAAAAATGGCGAGGCAACCAACAGGAGAACACCAAATCCGGCAAATATACCCACTACCTGAAAATGACAAAAAACAATTCTCAATATAGAGCCTCATATATTTACACACTACCAGATGATTTTTGTAACACATTCCAACACAATGACCCTTTTTGACACCCCTCAAGAAAAGCAATCCGGAAAAACAATGTGCAAAATAAAGAAATAACTAGTAATAAGCAAAATCTTAATTTCCCCAATGTTTTCAACCTTCAAAGTTGAACAAATCTAAGAATTCATAAACTTTAAATTGTCTGGAACTTCTTTCAATTTGAACCAGTCTAAAACTTTGTCATCTGATTGTGGGTTAAAATTTTCTTTTGGCTTAGAAAACATTGTGGGTAATGGAGAAATTACTTTTTACAAGTGTATGAATAGGTATGATGTAATCCTTCACAGTTATCATTCATCGTTGGATTGCGACTGTTAATCAAAATAAGAGGTGCTTTAGTGCCTGTATTGCTCCACTGGCTGAATGTATTGATTAAGCAAATGGTGTTTTCTGGTAATTCAAGGTAAACTGAATCATATTTGCCATGTCTAGCAATTTAATATTGACAAAGAATTAATTTAAGTAGTTCTAGAGAAGCACTTTAAACTTTTCATTGTTTTATAAACTTCAAGTTATGTAAAATTCATTTAATAGGTCATTTGATAAGGTTTTAACAAAATTTTCACTGCATGCCGTATATGTATATGAGCCATGACCACAAAAGCCGTGTTTTTCAACCAATCCATTCACAGATTTTCATAAGTTTTCAGTATACAGCATATATATGAATTAGGTCTCCCCAACCTAAAAGCCAATTTTTGTTTTTCAACCAATCAAATTCATTAAAGAAATCTGATAAAGGGTCACCTAAGGATCATTCCTGTGTATTTTGGTTTAAATCAATTTACTAGTTTCTGATTACTTCAAAGATTTCGCCATATACCATATATGGAAATAAGCCCCTCTTATTTTAGACATATTTTTCATTCCATCAAAATTCTTTTAAATAATCTGATTAGATGTCACCAAAGGATCATTCCTGTAAACTTTGGTTGAAGTACATAAACTTTTTCAAAACATTCACCATATATGAAAATTGGCCTCTCCTATTTTAAGACATGTTTTTCATAGGATCGAAATTCTTTGAAGGAATCTGATAAAGGGTTACACAAGGACCATTCCTGCATAATTTGGATGAAATTGATCATCTAGTTTCTGAGAAGATTTTCAAAGATCTCACCATATATGGAAAAAATAGGGCCATTGGCCCTGGTGCGCTCACCTGAGTTAAAGGCTCTTTTTCTTTCAATAGTAAAATTTAATGTTAAGGCTTGGATTAAGATACTGGAGTTTTTAACCAATTTCTATTCTTTTAGTTATTTTTGAAGGGGGGCACCTAAAGAACATTTCTGCCTAATTTAATTGAAATTGACCAAGTGGTTTGGGCTGAGATTCCATTTAAAAGTCGTATGATTCATGCAAAATATCAAGGCTCTAGGCCTTCTTGGTCATCAGAAGAAGATTTTCAAAGATGCTTTTTGTTTTAATTCACTTTTGTTGCCATGGCAAATGGAGTTTTCAACTGATTTCAATTCTTTTAGCTATTTTTGAAGGAGGCTATCTAAGGAACATTTCTGCCAAATCTGGAAGAAATTGGCACAGTGGTTTGGGAGGAGATGTCATTTAAAGATCCTTCTTTGTTTCTTTATAGAACGCCCCCCCACACACACACACATGGCTCCCCCCAGGACCCCAGGGTAGTGATTTTAACTATATTGAAAGTGGTCAATATACTGATGATTCATGCAAAATATCAAGGCTCTAGGCCTACTGGCTCAGAAAGAAGATTTTCAAAGTTTTTTTTTAAATTTCACATTTGTTGCCATGGCAACCAGACTTTTCAATTCAATTATTTTAGATATTTTTGAAAGGAGCCACCTAAAGAACATTTCTGCCAAATTCGATTGAAATTGGCCCAATGGTTTGGGAGTAGATGTTGTTTAAAGAAATTGTTGACAGATGACAGAAGCCGGAACGACATCAGATGAAGGGTGATCACAATAGCTAACCTGAGCACTTTGTGCTCAGGTGAGCTCAAAAGTCCCTCCACTAAAAGCTATATTTTTCATCTGATCAAAATTATTATACAAAATTTGATAAAGGGTCATACAAGGGTCATTCCTATAAAATTTGGTTGAACTCCATCATCTGGTGTCTGAGAAGAAGATTTTCAAAGTTTCCACCATATATTGATGGTTCAGTGCAAACCAGTTGTAACTGCCTATATGTTCATTGGCAGTTACAACTGTTTCACACTGACCCATCAATATGGAAATTAGCCCGCCTAATAAAGTCATATTTTCATCCGATCAAAATTATTTGAAGGAATCTGAAAAAGGGTCATCCAAGGATCATTTCTGTGAATTTGATTGAATTCGTTTCAGGCCTTTCTGAGACAAAGGTCTATAAAGTAAAAGTTTACGGACAGACACACAACAGATACATGACAGACACAACTCCATGATAATAGATTGCTCGATTTCAGCAAGCAGAGCTAAAAACAATTAACCAATTAAATTATAAATTTTAACCTTAAGAATGATGCTGACCTTACACATATATGCAATACTTCTATGATGCTGAGGACTAATTTATCATTAGTTACAACAAAATCTTGCCTTTCTGTGCCCTGAAGGAAAACAGCTTTAAAAACATTGCAAACAAGAGGGCCGTTGGCCCTGGGGAGCTAACCCGAGATAAAGACTCTTTTTCTTTCAACAGTCTAATTTCATGTTCAGGTTAGGATTATGATACAAGTGGGCCATACTTTATACATAAATAGACTATGTACCTAGGGATCCAAAAGTCAATGAACTGACTTTATACATAAATGGAGTAGGTACCTAGGGATCCAAAAGTCAATGAACTGACACTTAATGTCTATAAACCCCCCCCCATTGCCCCCGGGGGATACGAGGATCATGATTTAAGCTATTTCAAAAGAGGTCAATATACTTCATTGCCATGGCAACCAGAAATTTTGATTGATTTCAATTCTTTTAGCAGTTTTCAAAGGGGACTAACTAAGGAACATTCCTGCCAAATTGGTTCAAATTGGCCCAGTGGTTTGGGAGGAGATGTTATTTAAAAATAGTCTTTATTTCTATCTAAACCCTACCCCCTGAGGCTCGGCCCATGTGGACCAGAGGAAAGAGTGAATATACTGATGCTTCATGCAAAATATCAAGGCTCTACGCCTTCTGGGACAGGAGGAGAAGATTTTAAAAGATTTTTCTTAAATTTTCACTTTTTATGCCATGGCAACCATAGTTTTTAATGGATTTCAATTCTTATAGCTATTTTGCTTCAAGGCTCTACACAAATTTGATATTCTATTTATAATATGACCTTATTATTCGCAATTGATTGCTAAAAATCAATTGCATTCATCGTTAATCAACATTCAACAAACCATATTACAGTCAAACCTGGTCATCCTGTCACCTCCATTCAGCGTACACCTGTCTTAAACGGCCAGTTCAAAGTCCCCCCGATGTTATTTACACTTAATTTTACCTGTATTCAACAAGCACCTTTAAAACGCGGTCAACGGTAGTCAAAATCGTGTCCCATTCTTTGAAATAACCTGAGTTTACGGTCAATTTCGGGCCGATGGCAATTTTCACGGACATGTAATTATCACGGCGCATTATTGTTTTCGGATTATCTATTCAAGTGTCAAAAACAGAAAAACATTCACACGCGTCGCCAATTAACAGGTGTTTTGTAGACAACTACGAAGTCATCAAAATGCCTAGTTTTGTTATATTGCTCTTATTCAGTGGTTGAATTTATGCGTATGATATTAAAACTTTATCAATAAAGATTAATCGAGTATGACGATCGAAATTACTGTTCTCGGAAAGTAATCTATTTTCGTTTTCGTACAGAGTTTGTTTGCAGTTTTAGAGGTGAGAAACGAGTAAACAAACTCGCCCAAAGACTAATTCTGACTAGATTCCTATTGGAATTAAATTGAAATATAGTGTTTTACGCAATAATAAAAAATATCGAGAAGACTGATCCTAAATTGACCGGCCGATATTATGTCAACTGTTTCGATCTTTGCAAAAAAAAAACCACGACCGTTCGAGTGATTTAACCCGATTTGAACCTTTTTAATTTCTATTGATAATCTAATCCACTTCATGAGAATATAGGCCAACCAGTATTCTTACAAATTTTTTTAAAAAAATGTTTGAATGAGCTGTTTTCTTGTTATTTATTTACTATGAAAATGAATACTTTTTAGCCACCCAATCTTTTTGTTATAAAAATATCCGGCCACCACCTTGATAGGCTGACCTGTATTAAGCAAGCACCTGTCTTAAGCAAGCGATTTTGGCAAATCCCTTGACCGCTTGCTTAAGACAGGTTCGACTGTACTCTGTTTGTAAAATAACATCATTGCATGCGTTTACGTCCTTTTGGTTGTAACGTTAAGGCATTTCTATAGGGTTCGAATTCACTGCAAAGCTACTACACTAGTATAACATCACCCATGTAATATAAAAAATATTCAATGGTTTTATTTCACATGTGAGCCATAGGTTATATCATGAATAAGCTTACTTGTGTTCTGTGCCATATCACTGAAGCTCTGGAGTGACCAAGTTTGTTCTTACAGGGACCTTTATCATAGTGACGTAATAAAAAGTCATCCTGTAAAAGAGACAGAATTGTTCTTATAATACTGGCAATGAATTGAAGATGAGACAAGAGCTGTCAGAGGACAGCAACAATCAACTATTCTGAGTGCTGGACAGTAACAACAATACAATGTCGTCCATTAGGCATAAAACCTAAGTAGTAATAGTGATAAAAAATCTTTAAACTCAAATTTAAGTCAAATAAGAATTTTTCAGTTAAAAAGGGTTAAAATTCCACTAAAATGAATGTCTGAGTAATTAAATTTAACCTAGAAGATGAAATGCTGGTCACAAAGAATTGTGCAAAGTTTCAAAGCAAAAGCACTGGTAGAAAGAGAGTTATTAAAGAGTATGTTTAGTTCAACCAAAATTTCCAAGTCCAAAAAGGGATAAAACTCACTATGATAAATGTAATTATAATGAATCTTTGCCTAGAACATGATATGATGGTCACAAAAGCATGTACAAAGTTTCAAAGCAAAAGCATCATAGGAAAGAGAGTTACTAAAGATATAAGACACTTGCACTTAAGGTTTAACCAAGAATTTCAATGGCTGAAAAGGGTGAAAATTCCCTTGAATGATTGTCAGAATAATGAATCTGTGTCTAAAGGCTGATATAATTATCCTTTACAAGGCAAACTGTAGGTGAATTAATAAAATACAGCTAGTCAGAATTCTCATATTTTCATAGAGCGACACCTAGATTGCAACAATAACTCTTCTGGGACGTTTATCCCAGGGGAGATGAGAACACTTACATCTAATGATGTTAGACAATACCAACAAAAGACGTGTTTACAACGTTTACACATCATCTGAGCACAGCCGTCATTCCTTTCTATCGGTACTCGGCAGACCGGACATCGTTTAATTTGAGCATCTTCTGCACAGTTAAATGGAATTCTGAAATTAAGAATGCTTACTGTAGATGAGCAATGGCAATCGATCCATCAATTATACTCTATTTGACCCAGAAAAAGTTCTGTCAAGGCTGTGTTTTTGCATCATCGTCCCAGAATAATCATTAATATTCCCAGTTTTTTTGTCCCATTGGTTTAACCCTTTCCTGTTTTGCAAAATTTTAGACCGGTCCAAATTCAAAGGTTTCGCAGACAAAAATCTGATTTG
Source organism: Fragum fragum (assembly GCA_946902895.1). Classification (NCBI taxonomy): domain Eukaryota; kingdom Metazoa; phylum Mollusca; class Bivalvia; order Cardiida; family Cardiidae; genus Fragum; species Fragum fragum. The sequence goes on along the minus strand of OX336367.1, from coordinate 51,445,984 downwards.
ATTCAATTTGAAAAATAACCATACTGTAGGGTAGAAAATATTGTGGAAAAAGATGAAATTGCTATTTAAAAGCCAAATCATTGCTTTTAAGTACAAAACTGTTACTTAACCCTTTCGCATAAAATAAAACTAAGACTAGAACAAATTCAAAGAAGTTGCAGATGACAATTTCATGTTCATGAAATCTTTTTTTTTTTTTGTCTTAAGGTAAATATTGTGGATAATGTAGCAATTTCTTCATTATCCACAATGTTCTCTGAAGCACCTATATAAGGTGGTGTAAAAAAATGGATTGTGTGGGAATAGGTTAAACAATTAAATGATATCATCATAATGTCACCTAAGCACACATTATTGTGATATTTCTTTGATTTTAGGATTCCTGGAAATGGTTCTAAGCACAAAACTGTTACTTCAGTCAGACAAATAATCTGTTACTTGATTTTCTTGGGGACAAGCTTATTTAATTTTGACATAGAAAATTTATTAAGCTTTGAATTAAACAATGGTACAACCTACCCAAGATCTTTTCTTTTCCCGGTCATCTGAACTTCATCACAAGATTTGGTATCATGCCATTTGGACTTACATATAGAACAAAACTGTAGACCACACTGAAATTACAGACAGAAGTTTATTTGTGTTAAACCTTGTAATCTGAATCTGAGATGATACTGTTTAGACCGGAGGTTTAGACAAAGATTAGCCTGTTAGTCTACACCAAAATTTTGTCCTTTTTAACCCATTATAAGATGACAAATATTTAGACTGATCCAAATTAAAAGAAGTTGAAGACGGCATTTCAAATTACTCTAAAATTGGGAAATAAGTGCTAAATAGGGTAGAATATCGTGACAAAAGGAGAAATTGCTTGCTACAAATTTTCTATGAATGTATTTCTTCAGAGCATCAGAAAGAGTCATATTGTGGTGATAGGTTAAGCCAGAGCTGTTTATGAAATTAATTATTCAAATAACATATTGACCCACTATAAAATCCTCAGTAGTTTCAGTCCTTTGACTTTAATCAGCTGGACAAGGGTAAATCTATCATGCTTCCATTACAAGTGTTTACATACTATTTCATGTAATTGCAGATTGCTGCTGTCAATTACAAAATAGATCAACCATTCAAATCATTCATTTAAATCAGAAGTGAATGATGACATTTGTGTCAAGCATTTTAGTTGGTTTATTCAACTGCAATGTTTGAGGTGAATGGGCAGGCTAGCAATTCATATGTTATACATCCTTCTGAAACCAGAATCACAGAAATGGTATGTGTACACTTGAATATAGTGTTCTGGATAGTAAAAAAAAGTAAGTAGGAAACAGATATAAGTCCTACAATAATTAATTGAATGTTTTGTCCTTTTAAAGTGTAGATGACCTTGAAAACAAAAGGGATCTTTCTCTACATGACACAGAGTATTCCCTAACAATGTTTTCAAAGAATTATGATTCACAATTCCAGGTCAAGCTGAAAGAAAATTTGCCCATTTGTCCATACTAAATTGGTGAGGGAAAGAGGATTATCATTCTTTGACTAACTGCAGGAAGAGTGGAAAATGACCGGAAGACATGTGACAGTTTTGAAATACTCTCCTCAAGGAAAAAGCATGCATTAACAAGAGCTGTCAGCAGTAAAAACAAGACATTGTCGCAAAGCAGACTAATACCCCCCAACAGCCCTTGTCCATATACAAGTGCTATCCACCAAAGGGCCATAGCAAAAAATGGACTTTTTAATTGAAGGGCCATAAAATGTTCAAAAATCATTGAACCATATCCTCATAGGATATGCACATGTCTGACTTATACCAAGTGTTTCTGTAAAATTTGAATCAAATCTGTCCAATGGTTGCTGAGAAAATGAGGGTACACGATTTTTCACCAAAGGGCCATAACTCCATCAAAAATCAATGGACTGTTACTAATATAGAATATGCACATCTCTGCTTGGTACTGATTATATCAGTGAAGTTTGAATCAAATCCGTCTAATGGTTGCCAAGAAATTGAGCAGACACGAAAAAGCTACAGACAGACCAACCGACCAGCAAGCTGACTCCTATAAACCTCCCAAACAAAGTTTAGGGGATATAATAATTTGCCCTATTGAGTGCTTGTCACAAAGCAAATGCAAAGGTAGAGTGTTTTAAAGAATGCCTTTATGTTTCAGGGGTTATAAATAATTTGAGGACAAAGAATGTTAAGGTTGCAAGGTCAGAAAATGAAAGCCTACCATTAGATAAGTTCATATGTCAAATATGATTACCCTAAGTAAAGGCAACCAGACATATATAAGCCAGGTTAAAGTTTTTGAAAAGTTGGTTAAAGGTGAAGGTCAAGAGTCATGGTACATATATGTAAGTGAAAGTGTAGTCATAAGATGAATACACATGTCAAATATGATCGCCTATTTTAAAGACATTCAGAAAATATTAGCCAGGTTAAAGTTTTGGTTAAGGTTTCTGAAATAAAGGTCAAGATACATAGTTGTAAATGAAAGCCAATCTTTAGGTGAGTACATATGTCAAACATGATAGCCCAACGTAAAGGCATCCAGAATTTATGAGCCAGGTTAAAGTTATCATCAAAGATTTTGGTAAAAGTTTTTGAAATTTTGGATGAAGGTCTAGGTCAAGGTCACAGGGTCATTGAACTTTATTGACAATTAAAATCAATCCTTAGATGATTATAATTCTCAAATATGATTGCCCTATGTAAAAGTATTCAGAAAATATGAGCCAGGTTAAAGCTTTGATAGTAGCTTTGGATAAAAGTTTGTGAAACTGTGTTAAGGTCACTCTGCATCTATGAAGCATCTAGAGTAAATATTGGTATAAATAAAAAACTTTTACCAATCGCAGACGCCATCACCTATGCTTATGCCAACGTGTTACATCCGAGGTTATGACAACAGCTCTTTCCAGACTTTTGTCCCAGAACATATTACCAGACGTCAAAATTTTAGACTGGTCCAAATTGAAAGATTTGCATATGACAATTTAACAGTTATGAAAATTTTTGATATTTTCAACTTTCTGAATAGAAAGCATTGTGCAAATTGAAGAAATTGCATGTAACAAGCAATTTCTTCATTTTACACAATGTTTTCCAAATGGTTTTCTTGAGGGGCATCCAAAATAGTCACTGTGTGGGAATAGATTAATCAACAAATGCAATAGTGCATAATGCATAAAATGATAGAAGTAAACAGCAACATCATCTTACAGTTGGACATTCAACTGGTGTGGGTCTTGATAAGGCATCTCCTGTCGATGTACTACATACATGGCACACTGTTTCACAACCTGCCTCCGGACAAAATGTTCGATGAGGATCTAAATCAACCTCTGCAGTGAAAGGAAAAGTAAATTGTTAACCCCTCACCACTTGACAGAATTTTAGTCTGGTCCAAATTTACAGAAGTTACACACAACAATTTTTAAGTGATGACATTTTTTGAAATCTTTGTATTTTGAGTTTGAAAATATTGTGGAGAATGAAGAAATTGCTTGTAACATGCAATTTTTCTGATTTTGAATTTTCCATAATGTTTTCCAAAGCACTATTTTGAGGGGCATCCAAAAGCTTCATTGTGTGGGAATGGGTTAATGTAACAAGTTAATAACACTTTATTTACCAAGTTAACAACTAATAACTCTTTTGACTTTTCTCAAACACCTGTAGAACTCTTTCAGTATCACAAGATTTGATTTTTTCCATATTTTTTTTCTTAACGATTTCAATATTCACTGTAACTTTTCACATATGATACATTGATACATTTTAAATATTATTTCTTTCTATAGAAACATTCAAATGCACATCAATCAAGAAAACCAGAAAAGTCATATAATTCTCACATGACATCCCAGTGGTTGGAAATTCATTCATATGCACATCAATCAAGAAAACCAGAAAAGTCATATAATTCTCACATGACACCCAAGTGGTGTGGAAATTCATTCATATGCCCATCAAATAAGAAAACCAGAAAAGTCAGAATTTTCACATGACATCCAAGTGGTGTGGAAATTCATTCATATGCCCATCAAATAAGAAAACCAGAAAAGTCAGAATTTTCACATGACATCCAAGTGGTGTGGAAATTAATTCATATGCACATCAAATAAGAAAACCAGAAAAGTCATAGAAGTCTGACATGACATCCCAGTGGTGTGGAAATTCATTCATATGCACATCAAACAAGAAAACCAGAAAAGTCAGAATTTTCACATGACATCCAAGTGGTGTGGAAATTAATTCATATGCACATCAATCAAGAAAACCAGAAAAGTCATAGAAGTCTGACATGACATCCCAGTGGTGTGGAAATTCATTCATATGCACATCAAACAAGAAAACCAGAAAAGTCATAGAAGTCTGACATGACATCCCAGTGGTGTGGAAATTCATTCATATGCACATCAAACAAGAAAACCAGACAAGTCATAAAATTCTCAAATGACATCCCAGTGGTGTGGAAATTCAGATTTTCTCCTCTTGTCCCTGGACAATCAAGACATAATTTTCTAACCGTCTGGAATTAAGATGAACTTGTCCGCAAAACAGTGAAGAGATAAATTTTCAGAAAACATTGTTGTTAATTGAAGAAAATGCTTGAACCAAGCAATTTCTTCCTTAACCCTTTCCTGGTTTTTGAAATTTTAGACTGGTCGAAATCGAAAGAGGATGCAGACGACAATGAAAATTGGATGCAATTCAAAATAAAACCATCCTATGTGGTAGAAAACACTGTGGGAAAAGGAGAAATTGCTTATTATAAGCAATTTCTCCTTTTTCCACAATGTTTTCTCAAGTATAAAATCACAGTGACGTAAAATCCCGTGTTTATCCAGGAAAGGGTTAACCTCAATATTTTCTTCCCTTCAAATATTATGATAATTTTCCAATATATATCGAGTTATCTCTGAGATCTTTTTTGTACCCTTTCAAAATTTGCCCTGGTATTTAAAATGTCTCCAGACAAAAGGCCTCGAAAAATTAACTTGTCTTATAGTAGAAAAGCCAATTCCAAACATGTCAGGCACAGGAATTCCACACTCCTGCATGTAACACAGAGATTTCCCTTTTCTTAGGCTTACAAACATCTTAAAATAAGTAACCAAAATATTTATTGACTATATGCATGCTTGCAATTACAAATGATTTGCATTGGCCAATTAAATTGAATTGTTCTGTGGATTACTGAAATCTTGCCAACAATGTTTAAGGTGGGTCACCTTAGAAACAATAACTGATTTTGAAGAGGATGTTTTTAAAAACTTGATGTAAAAAGGTGATCATAAAAAGTTCCATGTCAGCCTTGAATCCTCATAATTATGCAGCATTTAATTTGAGCTGATGGCAAACTTTAACCCTATCTTGTTCAATACCTGGGTTTTACGTCTCTGTGAATTTATAATTGATGAAACATTAAAGAAATTGCTTGTTCTTGTTTTTCAACAATATTTCAAACCCTACTGAAAGGTTATTTTTCAATTCATTTGACTTTACATTTTCGTCTGTAAAAAATTCTTTCAATTTGGAAAGGTCTAGAATTTTGCAAAACATGGAAAGGGCTAAACACATTTTATCATCATACAACATGACAAAATCTAAAAGCCTTAGAATAAATAAACATCGAACCTGAATGAATGTCAAAGTATGTCAAATATTTACCTCTTTGGAATTTTATCTTTCTGTATCTGGTTAAATTGACATCATCAACGAGCATTTCAATCTGAAATGGTGATTACCAAATGACCAATCATAACTCTCAATCAAATCAGTCAACCGATTCCGACATCGGCTGCCATTTATGTGAAGCAATAATTTTTGTTAGTTTGGCGACTAAAATGGCATAACTACAGCTAATTCAAGCTGCATTTACTATGTTTAGGTTGCCAACCAACCAACCAATTTCATTATTTGTTAAATACTACTGGCCACAATTTTTTAACAAGAGGGCCATAGTGGCCCTAAATTGCTCACCTGAGTTGAATGTCTGGAATTTTTATTTAATTTCATTGATGACAATTATTTGGGCAAAAATGTGGTCTCTAGAGTGCATACAAGGTTCTTCTAAGATTTGACCCTGTGACCTAGTTTTTTTCCCTAATTGACCCAGTATCCAATTCATACAATATTTTATCACAACAATCATTAAGAGCAAATTTCAGGTTAATTTGGGCAAAAAATGTGCCCCTAAGGTGCATACAAGGTTTTTCTAAGATTTGACCAAGTGACCCATTTTTTGATCCCAGTTGACCCAGTTTAAAACTCACACTAGATTTCATCAAGACAATCATTCTGACCAATTTTCAGAATAATTGGAGCAAAAATGTGGCCTCTAAATTGCATACAAGTTTTTTTTAAGGTTTGGACCCTGTGACCTAGTTTTTGACTCCAGTTGACCCAGTTTTGAACTCGCACAAGATTTCATCAAGATAATCCTTCTGACCAATTTTCAGGTTGATTGGGAATAAAAATGTAGCCTCTAGAGTGCATACAAAGTTTTTCTAAGATTTGACCTTGTGACCTTGTTGACCCAAGTTGACCCAGTTTCAAACTCATACAAGATTTCACCAAGACAATCATTCTGACCCTATTCCAGGTTGACGGGGCTAAAAAGTGGTCTCTAGAGTGCATACAAGATTATCTAAGATTTAACCCTTGAACTTGCTTTTGACCCAAGTTGACCCAATAAAGAACCTTTGCAAGCGTTCATAAAAACAATCATTCTGACCAATTTTCAGGTCAATTGGGGCAAAAAAATGTAGCTTTTAGAGAGCCTACAAGGTAAATGTTGATGACAGTCTGCAATTGACACACAATGGTTGACAGACATCCACCTTACCACAAATGCTCACCTTAAAAACTTGGTGCTCAGGTGAGCTAAAAATGTGGCCTCTAGGGTGCATACAAGGTTCTTCTAAGATTTGACCCAGTGACTTTGTTTTTTACCCTAGTTGACCCTGTTTCAAACTCGCACAAGATTTCATCAAGACAATCATTCTGGCCAAATTTCAGGTCAATTGGGCAAAAAATAGGGCCTCTAGAGTGCATTCTAGGTTTTCCAAATAAGACCCTGTGACCTAGTTTTTGACCCAAGTTGACCCAGTTTCGAACTCAAACAAGATTTCACCAAGACAATCATTCTGACCCTATTTCAGGTTGATTGGGAAAAAATGTGGCCTCTTGAGCGCATACAAGGTTTTTCTTAGATTTGACCCAATGACCTAGTTTTTGACCCCAGTTGACCTAGTTATGAACTTGTCCGAGACTTCACCAAGACAATCATTCTGATCAAATTTCAGGTTGATCAGAAGAAAAATGTGGCCTCTCGAGAGCCTACAAGGTTTTTCTAAGATTTCACCCAGTGACCTTGTTTTTGACCTCAGTTGACCCAATTTGATTCTAGTCTGAGATTTTATCAAGACAATCATTCTGACCAATTTTTAGGTTGATTTGGGAAAAACTGTGGCTGCTAGAGTGCACACAAGATTCTTCTAAGATTTGAACCAGTTGACCCAGCTTCTAAATAGGACAAGTTTCATCAAGACAATCATTTTGACCCAATTTCAGATCGACTGGGCAAAAAATGTTGACTCTTGAGTGCATTCAAGGTTTTTCTAAGATTAGACCCTGTGACCTAGTTTTTAACCCCAGTTGACCAAGTTTTGAACTCGTACAAGATTTCACCAAGACAATCATTCTGACCTAATTTCAGGTTGATCAGGCAAAAATGTGGCCTCTAGAGTGCATACAAGGTTTTTCTAAGATTTGTCCCCATGACATAGTTTTTGACCTCAGTTGACCCAATTTTGATCTTGTCCATAATTTCATTAAGACAATCATTCTGACAAATTTTCAGGTTGATTGGGCAAAAAATGAAGCCTCTAGCACGCATACAAGGTAAATGTTGACCATGGAGATTTCACGGCGGTCAACGGATTTCCAACTAACCACAAAAGCTCACCTTGAGCACTTCCTGCTCAGGTGAGCTTAAAATAACACTGTTTGAAATACAAGTTGTACTATCTTTCAGAGTCATTTGGCAGGGCCAACGATTGGACAATTATTAACACTATTGAAAAATAAAATAAGCTTCATTGCTCTTTTTCTACAATAATATATATATTCCTAACATGAATTTCAATTTTGCATCAACACAATTTTGCTTCTTCTTATCCATTCTCACACAGTGATACTTTTTGACACCCCCCAAGAACAACAAATGGGAAAACATTGTAGAAAATGAAGAAATTGCTTGTCACAAGCAATTTCTTCATTTTCCACAATGTTTTCTACCCAGAAAGTTCAAAGAATCTAAATATTCATAAACTTAAATTGTTGTCTGTATCTCCTTTAAATTTCAATCAATCTAAAATTTTGCCATAAACTATTATCTGTCTATTCAAGGCTCAAGCTAGCCTTTGAAATTGAGGAGTCATTGACCTTTTGAAAATGAAACTCTTGAAGGGGGTCATAACAACAAACAGATCATGAGTATGAATTTTAGACCTTTTGGTTTATGTTGATTCACTTTTATAAATCCCTTAACCCATTCCCACACAATACTGTTTTTTGACACACTCATGAAAAAAGCTTTGGAAAACATGGTGCAATTGAATAATTTGTTTGTTATAAGTAATTTCTTCATTATCCACATTTTTTTCTTTCCAGAAAGTGGAAAAAATCTAAATTTCACTAACATTGAAATGTCGTCTGCAACTTCTTTCAATTTGAACCAGTCTTAAATTTTGCCATCTGGTAATGGGTTAATTACCATTTAGTTTTCAATAACACACAAGATGCCTCTCTGAAAATTTGGTTGATAAAAATACATGTACACTGTTTTGACCCTTAGAAATTGCTCTCAAAAGGATCAAATGATGTTGATATTTTAGGATACGTATTCATAAAGGATATTTCTAGGATTTTTAGGGTAAAAAACCCTGGTTATTCCATTACCACAGAACAAAATTTTGGATTGGTCTAATTCAAAGAAGTTGCAGACAACAACTTTAGCTGGTGAAATTCTAAGACTTTATTTGATATGGGCAAAATAACAATGTCTCTACTTACTACTATTTTCTTAAGTTTTTTTATTTGAAGGGGTGTGAAAAATTTGGATTGTGTGAGAATGGGTTAAGAGTCAAATATATAATCTGACTATTCCACTGATCTACTAACCCATTCCCACACAATCCATCCTTTTACAACCCTCAAGAAAACATCTTTGGAAAACATGGTGGAAAATGAAGAAATTGCTTGTATCAAGCAATTTCTTCATTTTTTCACTATGTTTTCTATCCCTGAAGACAAAAAAATTGAAATTTCACCAACCTGAAATTGTCGTCTGCAGCTTCTGTCAATTAAGACTAGTCTAAAATTTTGCTGTGTTGGAACGGGTTATACTTACATATGTCTGTGCAATAAATATTTACCTCTGGTAGTTCGATTTTTCCTTGTTTTTTACACATAGCATCAGGACAGGTTATGGATAACACATTTCCCTCTGCAATCATCACTGTTAAGTACTGTTTTACACACTGAAAGAAAATCATTCATTGCTGAATAAATAAACCATGATGCACCATATCGAGGGATTGAGTGCATAACTGTACTAACCCATTACTAGACAACAAAATTATATAATGGTCCAAATTAACAAATTACCAGATGAAACAAGAGGCCCATGAGGGCCTGAGACGCTCTACTGGTTATCAAGTTTTCCGTTAAAGAAATCTGATATTTAAGGAAGTTAACTGTTTAAAGAAGAATGCATAAAGGAAAAAAATTGGACTTTATCCCCTTTATTATTTTGAGCAACAATCCTCAAGGCCTCTTTTCCTGTGTTGCATGACGGATCTACTCTATTTCCAAAAGGAAATTTCCATATGACCCTACAATCATAATGTGAAATTTTCATCAGAATCTGACAATAATTGTGGACTTAAAATCCACAAGGCCCCTTTTCCTGTGTTTTCTGATGGATCAATTTCATTCCAAAAGGAACTTTCCTTACAACCCTACAATTGTCCTGTGAAGTTTTAAAGACAATCTGATAATGATTGTGATCTTCATCACAAACAAAAGAATGTTTTGAATAATAATCTGTAAGGCCCCTTTTCCTGTGTTTCCAATGCCACAATTATTCCATGCATCTTTGAAGAGAATCTGATAAAACTGTTGATTTTATTGTGTTAACAAAGATATTGAATTCAAGATCTCATAAGGCCCCTTTTCCCATGATATTTTACTGTCAGTTTTATCATTCTGTGAAAGTTAAAAGTGAATCTGATGAAATATGGGGACTTCATTATGTTTACTAGAATATTAAAATCAAGAGCCTGAACTGACTAAAATGCAGTCAGAACTGTATATTAACAATTTGTATGACAGTTGAAGTCATTCTCTGATTTGTCTGTTAAGTTTTCCTTATTATGAAATCACATTTGAACACTTCTGTTGTCCCCCCGACAGAATCCTAACCATTTTTTCTGGCCCATAACTGACTTGATCAACAGTAATTGTTGAATTCGGACAAAATATACGAAGGATAGTTTAAGGAGCATCACCTTCCGATATTTAGAAAGATAACAACAGTAGTTGTGGGATTTCATCAAAAACGGACAAAATTCAGCGTGCGGAGAATTATAAAATTCTACCCTTACCTTCCCAGTCTATCGGAATTGAATTATCCGTAAACCTCCACAGGTCTACAAATTGTGGTTCTCTTTCGGTCTGCGCCAATATTTAAAAGCTAAAATTTTCACCTGACACATGTTTTATTATTATTGATAGTTGTTGGAATTAATCAAATCGAATTTAACTTTACACCGATGTAAATATTTCCATCCTTAGACAAAAGGGATAAAATCTAAGTATCCCTCATAGAGACGTCTTGTTGAACACCTAAGGTAACTGACGCGTTGAGAAAATGTCACGTGGATCGACCTTCGAACCTCTTTCACTGTAATGGACTTGGTCTAATTTCTTAACCATTGTTACAAATACTGTAACAATAAATCAACAAAGAACTCTATTTTACGAATCGGGAATTTACACCAGACAGATGCACGTGTACAAAACTTTGTAGCTGGTAACTTTTAAAATCGTAAGAATGAAGGTTATAATAATTGAAAAAATTGAGATGGTGGAATGTCTAGTTTCACTTTCGACTATGTCTAAGATCGACAAATTGTTGAACACCTAATCCTACCATACCCATTTTTTGTTAAATGAAATCCGTAATGATGGTAAGTTCAGGCAGTCAATTAAACGATGTCAGAGACATAGATACACATTATTCTATGTCTCTGATGATGTTAACTTTTGACATAACGACAAACCCGGCAGATTCCCTCTATAGAGTGGCCTGGATGCCTCACTGTTTAAGATGGTAAAAATAGAAGTACCTGTAGAGGTCATGACCTTAATCACTGTGCACATTCAGTGATTCGGCTTTTCGCGGTCATTCTTTATGAATGGGCTTACATGTTCAGATAGTTTACTACAAATATTATGAATCAATTGGCGAGCAAGGAAAAAAAATTCAGGTCATTGTCAGGTTCCTAGAAGCAAAGAGCGAATTCGGGCGATTCCTAGATTACAGTCAGTATCCTGACTGCAATAAAAAAATAAATCATATGGCCCCTTTTTACCTGATACTTGATGGATTGTACCCAGTTCTGTAAAGAACCATTTAAGTAATTGGACAATCATTCTGTGAAATTTTAAAGTGAATCTGGTGAATTCAAGGGACATCATTGTGTTAACTAGAATATTCAAAAAAAAAAATCAGAAGGCACCTCTTTATGTGACACATGCCATAATCAGATCCACTGCCAAAACAAACAATTGTAATGATGGTACAATCAATCTGTGTAATCTGTGGAATTTATTGTGTTATTGAGTTTATAGTAAAATCTTCATAGGGCCCCTTTTCCCATGAATAATTTTGATACTTTACAGAACAAACCAAATTTTAAAAGGAACAATTCTAATGAAGGTACAATCATTCTTTAAAAGTTCAAGAGAATCAATGAAAACAGTGGACTGAAATGTGTTGAGAAATTTTGGTAATAAAATTTCCATAAGGCCCCTTTTCTCAAGAAACTTAACAAATCAGACCAAATGTACAAAGGAACAATCCTAAAGATAGATAGTTTGAAGAAAATGATAAAGACTGAGGACTTTATTGTGATAATGATGTTTTTGTAATAAAATTTTCATAAGGCCACTTTTCATGTGTCACTTAACCAATCAGACCGAATTTACAAAGAAACAATCTAAATGATGGCACAATCATTCTATTTTGTTTTGAAGAGATTCTAATAAAGACTGAGGACATTCTTGTGTTAATGAGAATTTGGTAATAATTTTTCATACAGCCCCTTTTCCTATGATACTAGACATATCAGGCCCAACTTGGAAAGAAACAATCCTAATGAAGGTACAAACATAAAAACTGTGGACTTTATCTTGGTGTAAAGATTTTAAAATAAAATTTTCATAAGGCTCCTTTTCCTGTGATACTTGAAGGATCAGGTCTCATGTCAGTATCAACAATTTTAATTATTGTACAATGATTCTGTGAAGGTTTGAAGAAAATCCAATGAAAGCTCTGGACTTAGTAACAAGGATTATAGATAAAATTCTCAAAAGGCCCCTTTTCCCATGATACTAGACAGATCAGGCCTTATTTGAAAAGAAACTATCCTCATGATAGTACAATCATTCTGTGAAAGTTTAAACAGAATCCAATGAAAACTGTGGACTTTATTGTGGTAAAAGATTTTAAGATTAAATTTCATAAGGCTTTTTTTTCTGTGATACTTGTCTGATCAGGGCTAGTGTCAATATAAACAATCATTATTATTGTACAATTATTCTGTGAATGTTTGAAGAAAATCAGATGACAGCTCTGGACTTGGTAACAAGGATTTCTAAATGAAATTTTCATAAGGCTCCTTTTCCCGTGTTTCTTGAAAGTTCAAACCCTGTTATGAAAAGAATGACCGTTATGACCTTACAATCATTCTGTGAAAGTTTCAACAAAATCTGATCAAGATTGGGCTTCATTGTATTGACAGGGGTTTTTTAATTAAATTTTCATATAGCCCCTTTTCCCATGTTACTTGATGGATCTGAATCTTTTCCAAAGGGAACTATACTTACAAACGTATAATTATTCTTTTTGAGTATGAAGACAAAACCATGAAATCTGTGGACTTTTAAGCATTAATTAAGTATTTTTAATTAAATTTTCATAAGGCCCCTTTTCCTATGTTTCTTGATGGATCATACCCAATTTGAAAGGAACAATCCTTATGATGGTACAATCATTATGTGAAAGTTTGAAGTCAATCAGGTGAAATCTAGGGCCAATCTGTGTTAACTAAGATTTTTTTATTAAATCATCATAGGGCCCCTTTTCCCATGAAACTTGATGGATCAAACCTACTTCCGAAAGGAACAATCCATTCAATTTAATAATCATTCTGTAAAAGTTTAAAGAGATTTTTCGAAAACAGTGGACTCTATTGTGTTAATGAGGATTTTTTTTATCAAATTTTCACAAGGCCCCTTTTCCTGTGTTTCTTGCGGATCATGCCCAATTTTGAAAGGAACAATCCTTATGATTACACAATCATTCTGTGAAAGTTTTAAGAGAATCTGATGAAAACTATGGACTCTAGAGTGTTAACGTAGATATTTTACTTAAATTTTGATAGGCCCCTTTTCCCATATTTCTAGTTGGATCATACCCAATTTCGAAAGAAACGGTGCAATCATTCTGTGAAAGTTTGAAGAGAATCCGATGAAACCTGTTGACTCTAGAGTATTAATGAAGATTTCTTTATTAAATTTCCATAGGCCCCTTTTTCCAGTGTTTCTTGACAGATCATACTCAATTTCGAAAGGAACAATCCTTATGTTGGTACAATCATTCTGTTAAAGTTTAAAGAGAATCTGATGAAAACTTTGGACTCTTGAGTGTCAACGAGGAATTTTTAATTAAATTTTCAACAGGCCCCTTTTCCGTGTTTCTTGACGGATCTGACCCTGTTTCAAAAGGAACGATCCTTATGGTGGTACAATTATTCTGAGAAAGTTTGAAGGTAATCCAACAAAAACTGTGGACTCTAGAGTGTTAACAAGGAAAAGTTAACAGACGGACCACGGACACACGCAAGCCGGACGGGAAAAAGCCATCCCAATAGCTCTAGTGGCCTACCGCCAGTAGAGCTAAAAATTGACTTGTCCAAATTCAAGGATGTAACAGAAGACAGGTTAAAATTGATGTTATCTTAAATTTTTTAGTCTTTTGAGATTTAAAACATTGTGGATAATGAAGAAATTGTTTGCACAATTTTTACCAAGGATTTTTATTCTTAGAGGCATCAAAAAGCTTCATAGTGTGGGGATGGGTTAAAAAAAATTATAAATTGCAATTTCAAGTCAACAGAACTGTAAAAACTTCTGCCTTTCTGGGTAGTAAACAATGTGATACCTAAAGAAACTGCTTGTTAAAAATCATTTTCCTCTTTTTTCACAATGTTTTCCCAAGCTTTTAATCTAGAGAGGAAAAAAAAGCATGTAGAAATTTACTATGTATACATACTTGGTACAGTCTTGCACTTATTCATCATTAAATAATACAACAGTTCTTATAATTATATCATTAAGATGTTTCATTGGCACAGAAATTTTTTGAACAAAATACTTGGTTTATACTATTATCAGATGACAAATTTTATTACACAGCTACAAATTCAGAGGATTTGTAGACAACAATTGATTTCTAGACAACAATTAAATTTTATGAAATTATAAGAATCTTTGTCTTATTGGACAGAAAAAATTTTGGATAACAAAGAAATTGCTTGAAACAATCAATTTCTTCATTTTCCACAACAGTTTTAGCTTTTCCTCAAGGGACATAAAAACAAGGTGATGTTTAGGAATGGGTTAAAGTCCTGCTGCTGAGGTCTATATTATTAATTCAGGAGTCATCTATTCCTTGACCATTAAATTCTAGGGGTCAAATCTGGTTTCGAGGGGGCCAAAACAACAACACACAAAAAAGTGTATCATGAGTACAGAATTCAAGGTTTAAGTACTAATGAACCTCATCTTGTTAATGCTGATTCACTTTATTCACTTTTATATATTAAAGAATATCTTATAAAGATATGTAGTTAACAATTGATTTATTCAAGTAGTACATAAGATCTATCACTGCATAATTGAGGGATCAAAATACCCAGATTTGACTTGGAATTTCTCTCAAGGGGGTCAAAATGACTCTCCTTGGGAGAAACTTCTACTGGTCAAAACAGGGTATTAGTTACTAGTTCTAAGTTGCCAAACCTAACCAACAAATATACGGTACTTGAATGACGGCTGTGACCTATTATCCCTAGTCATGCTGAACCCGGAATAATACTGTTTTGGCAGGAGGCCTAGACAAAGATCAGGCTGCACATATCAGGCTAGCATTGTTTATTCAATTGTATTTTAATAATTACCTACCCAAAATGATGGTTTTCTATGCTTTTAGTCTTTTTATTTTATCATAATTTTGAAGAGGTTTTATTCATCCTGACTAGGGTTAACTGTTTTTTGAAAGAAGGATTGTATGAATTTTTCAAAATTACAGTTTATGTTTTTAAAGCACTTGTCATGAAGTTTAGCTTAGTTATGGGGACTAATCTGTTGTCTCTACAGATATGTCAGATAAATGAGACGGCATAGCTGGCATCAGCCCCTCTTCCACCTTTTAGAGAAATCGGAACCTGGTTATTTTTCTTCTTTCATTGAGGAGATGTTCGTTTAGACTTTCCTTGATGGTTCTTTTCTCTCTAGATTTGTAGTTCCTGCTTTATAGGTCTAATATAATACATATGAGTTATACATATATACATATATTAAATGTATGCCTTACATAGAAATAGCCAACATCCTGTGTTCTGCAAACATTTAGTACTTACTGCTTCACAATAGACACAATGGCAATCCTTGAGCTCATATATCTCCTGTCGAGGACTTTCTGACAGGCACAGTTTACAGGTTATTAACGGGTCTATGGCTAAATCCACTTTATTCTTTGAGGCAGAATAGGATGCCATCTTCTTCTTCAAATGCACCCCTGAAGTATAAAAGAAGTATGAAAATAAAGTACATGTAGGAATAATAGTTTCATCCCATTCCCACACTATCCGACTTTTTTGACACCCCACTACAAAAAAATTTGGAACACATTATGGGGAATGAAGAAATTGCTTGTTACAAGCAATTTCAAATTACAATTTAGAGAACTAAAACCAGTCCAAAATTTTGTTGTCTGGTAATGGGTTAAAACAAATACAATCTGTCAAACAAGAAAAAAACCAACTGGACCATGCTAAAAAAAATTTCAGGGTTTCAAAACTCTGATTACTTGATCAGACATGAGCTACAATAATGCAGCCTTTCACTCTTGTTTTTCGACAAAAAGTCTATCAGTGAGTTTACCATGTTATCTCCGATCCTAGTGGGTAGAAGTCAACTTGTTCCCTACTTTAGATCAACTTGTTCCCAAACTGAAATCTTAGGACTCAACTCGTTCACTAAAAATTTCCTATATGTATTTGATAATTTTTCCACCGGGTTTTATTACTTACAAGTGAAAAATATTCAATAATTGTCATTGTATACATATTTTATAAAATTTCAAAGATTACAAATAACCCAACCATCTGTAACTATTAAACTGGTTTGCCTATGAGAAAAAGAGCATATTTTGGGATGAAAAATGCAATACAAGAGGGCCCTGAAGCACTCGCCTAAATTAGTGGCAACAAAGCCATAAAAGCAAAAGTGACCAAGTCTATTATCAAAGGTGAGACTATATCAAAATTCTGCCTTGCACTTATTTTGGAGAAATAACATTTAAACCAATTTTTAACATATTTTAGTAATAAATGTAGCCTCTGCACTGTATGCCAAGTTATAAAATGTTTGACCTTGTGACCTATTTTTTTTACCAAAACTGACCCAATATTGGACATGTCAAAAATATCAAAGAGACAATTATTTGACCAAATATCAGGATTTTGAGCCTCAAAAATAGCTTCTAGAGTGCATACATTTATTTATGTATTCTTAGATTTGACCTAGTGACCATCTTTTTTTATCAATCATGACCCAAATTTAAAACCTGACCAAGATATAATGAAGACAAACATTCAGACCAAATATCAAGACATTTGAGGCAAAAAAGTGAGTTCAAGACTGCAAGTATTTCTAGGATTTGATTTAGTTTTTTTTACTAATGAGATATTTTGATGCTATACATTCTGACCAAATACTAGGACAATGAGTTAAAATGTGACCATTAGATTACACATAAGGCTTCTATAACTTGAACTATTGACCCAGTTTTATACCACATGTAACACAATATCAAACTTGACTGAGATATTAGGAAAACAAACATTCTAACCATATATAAAGACATTTGCAACAAAAAGGTATTTCAAGAAGATTTGACCTAGTGATCTAGTTTTTTACCCCAAAAGACCCAATATTATCCTTGTCCAATGTTCATAGAGACAAACATTCTGACCAAGTTTCATGACCTTTGAGCTAAAATTGTAGAATCTAGAGAGCACACAAGATGTTGACATACAACGGACAATGGACACCTAACAAAGCTAGATCACAAAAGCAAAACTTAAGTTTGCTGTCAGATATAACAAATTAATATCAAAATTACGTTTCCTTTGATAATTGAGTGCAATTCAATACTTTTAAATGGTTTGAATGTTTAATTGACGGATTGCTGACCCTGTCCACAGACTCTGCTTGCAACACTCACCAACTTTGACAGGAAATTCCACTTTGATATGACATCATTTTGCAAAATTCATGGCCAGTAATAAGTAAGAAGCAATCAAAATTGATTAGTTGGCCACCTAAGCATTATAAAAATAGCTTGAATATGCTGCAATCACAACATTTAAGTCATCAAATCAACAAAAATGTTTCACTGTCAGAGTTCAAAGTTCACTTTCAGTCTAAATGAATTATTTGATTGGTTGATTGATTCTTTGATCGAAAGCCATGATGGGTCAATTGATTGTACATGTATATTAAATACATTTAACAAATCATTTATTATTCTTGAGGGGTAAGTTATAATCATGCCTAGGTTGTTGATGAATTCCTTTTGAACTTGTTCTGAAGTGTAATTAAAATTAAAATTACTATAAAATATTTAAAATATCTATTTTTATTTATTTTATCTATCACCCTTAAAAAGAGTGCTACAACTACAGAAGTAAAAAATCCAAAGTGACATAATTTGGCCAATTGTGACATGTTATCAAATGTTGTCTTAAAATAAAGAGCTAGCCTTCTTACAAATTTCAAGATATTTTTGCAATAAAAGTAGCATGTTGATTACAGATTTCTTTAGATTGGACACAGTGACCTAGTTCTCAACCCTATGTGACCAAATATAAAACTTGAAAGAGCTTTTTATCAAAAACAAATCTGAATAAATAAATACAAGTAAATTGAACCAAAAAAGCCAGACTCTAGAGTGCATAAATGGTATTTCTATGACCCAAAATGACCCAATTTGAACATGCTTGAGGTATTCTGAAAAAGCACATTCCAAATATAACATAATTCAAGTCAGAAAATAGTCTCTGGAGTGTAAACAAAGTATTTTTAAGATTTTACCAAGTGTAATTCTGACCAAATCAATAGACTCAAAATGCAAACTCAAGGATGCACACCAGGTAAGCTTTGACATAGTGGCCTAGGTTTTGACCCTATGCCATCTAAATTCAAACTTAGCCAAGATATCACTGACACAACATTCTACAGTGCACATAAGGTATTTCTAAGATGTGACCTAGTTATTAGCCCAATGTGACCTAAAGTTGAACTTGGCTCAGATGTTATGGAGACAAACAATCTGATTGATTGAATGGATGGGTTGTAACGCCACTTTTACCAGTTTTCAGTCATATCACGGCGGCTGGAGCAGCTATCAATGGATTCCAAGTATTTCTCACACTAGTACTACAACATCCTTTCCTAGCCTCCAGCTGCTATCCCACTTAGGTTTACCATTATCAAACCATTGATGAGAAACAAATGTCGGAAAGGATATGTGCTGCCGCCAGGGATCGAACCCGTGGAATCCCATGACTGAAGATTAGGAGTCTACCGACTACACTATGACGGCGGCACACAAACATTTCGACTAAATGTCAAATTATCTAAGCATAAATTGTACCCTCTAGAGAGCACACACCAGATTTCTAAGATTTGACCTGATGACCTAGTTTTTCACCCAATGAGACACAATATGGAGCTTAATTGAGATATTATGCAAACAAATATTCTGACCATATATCAAGACATCTGAGTCAAACAATTGCCCTCTAGAGTACACACAAGGTTTTTCTAAGATTTAACCTAGTGATCTAGTTTTTTACCTGATGTGACGCAATATTAATATTGGCCTAGGTTTCATAAAGACAAACATTCTGACCAAGTTCCAAGACTTTTGGGCTAAAATTATGGCTTCTAGAGTGCAAACAAGATATTGACGGGCAAGTTTTAAGACTTTTGAGCTAAAATTATGGCTTCTAGAGTGCAAACAAGAGGTTGACGGGCAATGATGGACACCCAACACAGCTAGATTACAAGAGCTCACCTTCAGCACTTTGTGCTCCGGTAGGCTAAATAGGTACTCAATCATCATATCATGTTCTATCTACGAATGTGAAAACATGATTTTGAATGCATATTTAAATTGGTGCTTTTATTTCCACTTATTTATACTACCGCTACCATAGCACCTGCCCTTATGAACAATGCCAAAAAAACAATTATTTGCTTTGGGGGATATTTCAAGGATTCAGAAGGAAACTGCATGTACTGAGACCTTTGTCGCATTCTTCAACATGCAAAATGTAAAGCTGTGTCTCACAGGGCCTAAATTTATCGTCTCATGCAAAAGGCATAAGTTTGCTTGACAGCCAAGGACTCCAATCTAGATGTTTGAAGTCAAGCGCTCTATCAACTGAACTAATCAGGCTAAATATTAATCTGTGATAGGAAGGCCTTTTTATTTCATATTTTCTTAGGGATGGACGCAAAATTGACCAAGAAACAATATGATAGTAAGTTATCCTAGGGCACATTTTTTTCTGGCCTAGGTCTGTTCCAGGTGGGTATTTTCATTACTGCTTTCTGACCGGGCACCGAAAAAGTTTGAACACCCTCCAAAAAAGACAAGGCAGGCGCACCGATTTATAAGGGTACTAGGGAGTCTCGTAGAGGTTGGCCAACTAGCAAGATGTGTAGATAGGACTAGAGATATTCCAAAGGACAACTACAGTACATAACCATATGAAGGACAGCTATCCCCCTTCCAACAAGAAGCTCTACAGTCGCTCGATCAGGGCTTGATTAGCACTAGCAAACTATCAAAATGCTAGTGGAAATTTAATATTACCAGTTACCTTTGTCAGTACTAGCAATTTTTTTCCAGTAGCATTTAACCAATTACCAGACAACAAAATTTTAGACTGGTCCAAATTGAAAGGAGCTGTGCACAGCCGACAATTTAAAGTTTATTGAATCCTAGATTTTCTCAACTTCCTGGGTAAAAAACATTGCAAGCAATTTCTTCTTTTGACTTTATGTTTTCCAAATGGGTTTTCTTGATGGACATCCAAAAGCATCATAATGTAGGAATGGGTTAATGGACCTTAAGTTATATATGAATGATACCTAGTTTTTGAGAACTTTTTACAAAATTTCAAATAAATGAGTGATGCATTGAGCATGTTAGTCTTGAATATCCATTGAGTATGATTAAAAAGAAATATATATATTGAAACTTGAAACTGATAGGATGTTAATCAAACATGAAAGATGCTAGTGGGATTCTATGCTTGCTAGTTGAAATTCTGCCTACTATCAAAATATTGCCAGTTGTTAAAAAAAGCTAATTTCAAGCCCTCTCATTAACATTTTACTTGTGAAATGAATGGAGGAGTATTAAAATTTGATCAGCAGGCTGAGCTTGGTATTAAAATATGGAAACTAATGTAGCTGAAGCACATTTTCCCCCACAGCAATCTAAACATTACTTGGTGAAATAGGGCAAGAAATCAGTTTGCCTCTAGTCTGGTTGTCTTTGAATCATTTCCACAACTATGCATTTAACTAACAAACATATTTCGACAAAAAGAAGCTAGTATGCTAATTCAAAATGTTGTAACATTACCATTTCACCAAAAACACAAATCATCGTCGACAAAGTTGTTTATGTCGCGATATGATAAAATGACAATTTACGCGAATTTTTTTTGAAAGGGACACAACTCTGGGTTGTCTTTATTGAAAAACATGTTCGTATCAAAAGAGCTTTAGTAAACTTACCATCTTGAAATTAAGATATCCAACAGCACATGGACTTCTTTCAGTAATTACAGGTTTTCATAAAATTAAGAAGTTTTTGTTGTAAACACGCGACTTCGATGGTACGCGAAGTGTCCAATTCTAATGAGACACCGGATGGCTAGAGTACTTTCCCTTCTGTAAACAGCAACAACAAAAACTATTTCGGTTTTGATGAAAGTTCGCATTATTTGTTGATCTTGTAGCAAACTCAACTTTTTTATATTTTAGAAAACATTCCTTCCTTCCATTGTCTTAAATAATTTCTCCAGTAGGTCTGTATCTAAAAAGGAGTAACCATATATCCCAATTTCAATACAGTATTGTCCTCTTAATACTGGCCAATCAGCCTGATTTAACCCTTTCTTGTTTTTCAAAATTTTAGACTTTTACAAATTTAAAGGTTTTGCAGACGACAATTTAAAGATGATTTTTATTTAAAAAGTATCCATTCAGTAGGGTATAGATATTGTGGAAAAAGAAGAAATTGTTTGTTACAAGCAATTTCTTCTTTTCCCACAGTTTTCTCAAGTATTAAAACACAGGGACGTAAAATACAGGGATTGTACAGGAAAGGGTTAAAAGCAGCCAATGGAAACTAGATAACAAAAATACACCTAACTATATCAAATTAAAATGTCACTTAATGGCAAAAAAGTGGACTGGTCCAAAGTGAAAGAAGCTTTAGAGTATTCGTCAGATAGCTGCTATCAGATTGTCTTGTGTTTACAGCAATCCCCAAGCTAGGTTTACTTTGCTTCAGTATCTTTTTTGTGGATTTCTGTTCATATAACATTCCCTAATCTTCTCATGTTTTTGTGGCTATGATAATACAGAATTAGAGATAAAATGATGGGTAAAGAAAGGCAGCTTCTGAAAAGCATTTTTTCTTATTTCCATGGGTTTTTTCCACTCATCCTTTGAATTTTTTCTCCAAATCCAAACTGCAATCTCCTTGAACTATTATTAGCATTTTTTTTAATTTTATATAAATCTCAAATGACCACTTTTTATAATTGCAGGAAACATGGAAACTTTATTGAAAGAGGATTTTATAGAACGGAGGGTTCACACATGCAGAAATATTCCACACAGATGGAAGCTAGACCCACAAGGGCAGTACTATGAACTAGATCTGAAGATGTGTCAGCTGAAGTCTTTGGCTTATGGATTTAAATGGGGAAAGGAAAGGTTTGGTTCATTCTTATACAGTCTAACCCATTCCCACTCTTAGATGCCCCCAGGGGAAAAAAGCTTTGGGAAACATTGTGGAAAATGAAGAAATTGCTTGTGACAAGCAATTTCTTCTTTTTCCATAATGTTTTCCACCCAGAAAGTTGAACAAATTATCAAAAATTTCATAAACTTTAAATTGTTGTCTGCAACTTCTTTCAATTTAGGCCAGTCTAAAATATTGCCATCTGGCTAACCCATTAGGCAACAAAATCTTCCAAATTGAAAAATGATGCATACAACAATTTTCAGTTAATAAAACTTAAAACAATCTTTGTCTTTTGTGTAGTAAACATTGTTGATAATGAAGAAATTACTTGTATAACAAGCAAAACTTGTAACAAGCAATTTCTTAGTTTTGTCAATCTTTTTCTCTTGAAGGGCTGAAAATGGGGGGATAGTGTGGAAATGGGTTGAACCTTTCCGAACATTTCTACTACTGTTCAAGATATCATTAGGGAAAAAAACTTTACAGGCAAAGGATTTTTTGCTCGATATAAGTAATTGTTCTTTTTTCCCAAAATGTATTTTACAACCGTATATAATGTTTTCAACTACTCAACTACTTTGTATTGTCATCTGAATGTTTTTGAATTTGTATTGAGGTAATGATATTCATTCAAAAGGGGGTAAGGAGGGGGAGGTTGAAATTGAGCTTGGTAAGTCCAAGTCCTATTTGGTGGGCATCAGACTTGATTTGATGGTACCCTGAAAGCTAACTAATTAATATTAGTACATTGTGACAATTTTGGGTGAAATTTATAGAAAGTATGGTTAACCTAATCCTGCTTTTTTATGCCCTTCATGAAATTAGGTTTTGAAAACATTTTGGAAAACAAAGAAGCTGCTTTTAGCACACAATTTTTTTATTACCTATAATGTTTTCTTACTCAAGAGACAAAAAAATTAAAATCTCGTCAACTAGAAATTGTCATCTGCAACAACTTCAAATTTTGACCAGAATAAATTTTGTTGTTTGGTAATAGTTTTTCTGTCTGTCTGTCTGTCCATTACTAATTTTTTGTTAGCACAACTATTCCTACAGTTTAAATAGGAATGAACTGAAACCAGCCACAATAAATCTCTATAGAGTCTAGTTGTGCATGAGACCAAAGGCATTTTGATCTCTCAAGTCATTTTGGAAATTATCTGCCATTGACGTAGAAAAATAGTCTAAAACTGCTATTATTATTTGCTATTTACTACATGAAATTATGTGTGCACAGCTCCTCCTACATTTTCTATTAGGATTAGATGAAAATTGTCACAATGAATCTCACAAAGAAAAAACAATTGTGGAAAATAAAGAAATTGCTTGTTGCAAGCAGTTTATTGATTTCTACAATGCTTTCTATTTTGACCCATCTAAGATTTTGTCATCTGGTTATAGGTTAATAGATATTGCATAACTAGATGTGAATGAATAGTATTTAATTTAAAGTTTCATTGCATTGCAAATGAGTTTTTATTTTCAATTTTTCAGTGGACCGCTTCCCAGAATGGCTTCCATTCTTGAAACTCCATCCAAAATTGTGAAATTAGATCTGTCTTTGAATGAAATAAAAGTTTTGGATCATGAAAGTCTACAGCCATTTAGAAATCTTCGAGATTTGAATGCATCTTTAAACAGAATTAACAAGTGAGTTTTCAGTAAGCTATGGACTGTTAATATGTATACTGGGATAAAAACAACCAAAAGATCATTTCTCAGCTGTTTTTTTATCTTAGTTTCTATTTTTAACACTTACCAAAAAAGGTTTACCCCATTACTAGATGGCGAAACTTTTGACTGAAGTTACGAAGGACAATTTAAAGCTTACGAAATTTTGGGATTATTTTACTGAGGAGTAGAAACATTGTTGATAATGAAGAAATATTGCTCGTAACAAGCAATTTTCCACAATGTTTTCCAAAAATGTTTTCCATTTTGGGGTAGTCTAAAAGAGTAATAGGTTTAACTCATTCCACACGGAAGTTTTTTGACAAGATCTCCAGAAAAGTCGAGGTCAATACAAGTCCTTAGTTATTCCCTTCTTTAATTCTTATTAAACTGAATGTTTATCTCGAACCCATGGAATCCACAATTCCTGTTATGTCTATTTATTTTCAAGATTTCATTTTTTGAGTCAATATTTACTTGTAAAGCTAACAAATACAGATTGATGAGGTATTTATCATCCTAATGAACACAATTTTGACACTTTTTGGATTAAATTGATTGTCGATGTTTGTTTGAGAAGTGAAAAACTGACATTACAGCATGTCACTGTCACTCTATAGGTGACAGAGGTAGTGTTTGCATCATTTTATCCAAACTCGGTAACTTCCGGCAAAAACTTCTGATTCAGAGGACAATTTTTACCTCAAACTTTGTTATCTTGAGCTTTTTGCCACAGCCCCCAAAATATCAAGATAACAAGTGTCGACTGTATATATATTCATTTCCTGTATGTAGGCCATTAGAAAGCCTAGGGATCTTTCTATTATGTGTAATCTTTTCATTTATGTAACAGTCTGCATTGATCTGTTGAAGGCGGTAGAACCCAATATTTGTTTATTTTAACCTTAAAGGCAATTAGGGAATTCCCTATATCAATCGGCAGAGTATTCATTGCATCAACAACACAACACAAATTGTGAAGGAACATTTGAGGTTATTTCCTCTGGCGCAAGGAGAATAATTCTTCATTCACAACAATGTGTTGTCTCCTTTCTTAAGGGGTGCCAAAAAGCAGGAATTTCTGGGAATGTTTAAAGGCAGGTAGACAATAAAATGACTCCAACTTAGGTGTATTTTGTGAATTATAGATTATACCCTATAGAGGTTCCATTATATACAAACAGAAAGTAAATAAATTGGGACCAGGAAAAACATCGACCAAGAGAGATTGGACAAGGAGGCCCAGCTGTATCAGCTTTTCAACCTGAATTCTTTAACACATTTCACAACTTTAATACTTTTTCACTTATTGCTTTGTTTCTGTTTTATTTTCTAGCTTTATTGGTATAGAAGTTCTACACAACCTGTACAGTTTGAATTTATCACACAACTTCATACAGAAAATTGAGAGTTTGGTACCCAGCACTTCAATAGTAGAACTAAATCTCAGTATGAATGAGCTGATAGACATCTCCTATATACCTAGTCTCATCAATTTAGAGGTGCTTAATGTCAGCAATAACAAGGTATGAGTAGTACAATTATTGTAGCGCTGTAAAACAAATTCTATATACTATATACAGTAAAACCTCGGTAGTTCGTAGCTCAAGGGACCGGAGAAATTTATACGAATTAAGCGTAGTACGAACAAAACGGAGGACAAGAGGTCGGCTGTTTAAGATACACGGAATCTGACATGGTCTTGTTCTGTCCTCAATTTAGGAATTGATTTCTAAATTGGCAACTTTTTCTAAACAAGACATGCAGATATTGATTGAGGAAAACATAAATTAAAAATTATTCGTATTGTATTTCTTATGCTTTTATCTCTGTTAATTTTTGGCATTTTTTAAACACAGTGTTTGTATCAAATGGTAGACTCTATCTCGGTGATTTCCTTTTACAATACATTGGATCAAATCACTCAAAGTATTCTATCATCAAATCATAAAATGAAGGACCGATGATTGTGAAGAAAGCAATCGCAGAATAAAGTAAAGTGCTAGAATTTCTAGGTGACCAATAGCACTGATACTAATGGGGTTGCGTCTATTTAAAGTAAATTTTCGGCGATAATTACGGGAATCTTTATTCGATTAATTATCCACCTTACAAACCAAACAGCCCCTTTTAACTAAAGGCACATAATAACACACAATTGTCATATAGATCAGCAGGTGAGAAAATCAAGGTAGGTGGTGATTGGAGACAGTTAGTTTATCACACCTTCGAATTAAACAAAGGAGTTTGTGCTATAATAATACTCTCGGGACTTGAAATGGCCTACGAACTACGAACCACTGACGTTCGAATTAGACAGAGTTTTCTAACAAAGATAAAGAAGGAAAAAGATCGGGACCGTGTAAAGTATACGAACTAACACATACCTACGAACCAGTGACGTTCGAATTAACGAGGTTCTACTGTACCTAAAGGGGTGTGTAATGTCATCAATAACAAGGTATATAGAAAAACTCAGTATAAATACAATGTAATCTAATAGACATATCCTGTATACCTAGTATCATCAGTTCAGAGGTGCTTAATGTGATAGCAATAACAAGGTATGTATAGCACGTCTATCGTAAAGGTGAAAAACATCTGTTCTTAAAATCTTATCGATAAAGAGGTGGTTAATGTAAAAACCAACAAAGTTCATACAGCATATCTATTGCCAAGTTGAAAATATATCACAAAGTATTATCAATAAAGATGTGCTTAATGACAACAATATCAGAAGACCTAAGTATGTCCAATATATACCTAGTCTAATCAGTTCAGAGGTACTTAATGTCAACAATAACAAGGTATCTATGGCACATCTATTGTAGAACTAAAGGTCAGAGTGAATAAACTGATAGATATCTTCCATATATACCTAATCTCATCATTTCTGAGGTACTTAAAGTCAACAATAACAAGGTATTTATGGCACATCTATTGCATAACCAAATCTTGTTGTCAAGATTTGTTTACATAATGTCTCTGAATCCATTGGAAATGCTCAGTGTGTCACTAGGAGACTCAGATTTATGGTCCTCTTGTTTGAGATAATAGTTAAGTCACAAAATAAAAGATCAATCTATACACTCTATATACATTGTATTCCTTTAGCATATTCCTACACAGTTTCACTTCTACTACCCCTCAAGAAAAAAGCTTCTGAAAAAATTGTGGACAATGAAGAAACTACTCTTAGTAATTTCTTCAATATACATGATGCTTTCTACTCCAAAGGCAAAAGATTCTTTTTTTTAAATTCACCAGCTTTTGATTTTTTAATTGTCATTTACAACTTCTTTGAATTCCTAACAGTCTATTTGTAGTTTGGTAATGGGTCGATAGTGACATAATATCAAAATTTAACCCATTCCAACTAAATGACACTTTTTGATGCCCCTAAAGAAAAACAATTGAGAAAACATTGTGTAAATGAAGAAATTATTTGAACAAGCAATTTCTTTATTTTACACAATGCTTTCTACCTAGAAATGTGAAAAAATCTAAGATTTCATTAACTTTAAATTATCATCTGCAATTCGTTTCAATTTGGACCAGTCGAAAATTTTGTTGTGTGGTAATGGGTTGAATGTAGGATCTTAATCAATTTGTAATTTTTACGTGTCCCTGACATCAAAACTTTCAGATCCCATCAGCAGATATGCCTTAGTTCAAGGTCACAACTGAAAGTCATGTGACAAGCACTTAAGGGGGGGGCATTGTTGTCCAACACACATTTCTTGTTTTAACGCAATGAAAATTACGATTTTTCAGTTGAAGTCTTTAGATGGGGTTCAATCCTTACCCAGACTGAGGGAGCTCTATGCACAGAGAAACGACTTGGTAAGACGATTGATAGGTCACTGCCCAATCAAGTCATTATTTTGACAGAAAGTGCACTTTTGCATTATTTTGTGATCTAAAGGTTGTAACCACAACTTATTCAAGTTGTAGTTACAATATATAGCTCGTTCACCTATTACTTGCTGCTTATCTTATGACCCTGACTTTACCTTTTGCAAACTTATGTCATTTGATATGTTACACAAAAATGTGTTGTCAAGGTCTGCAGGTATGGGTTCTAGGTCAATTTTAATACCTTTTCTTTCAAATACTAAAATTGTGCTTGTCTGGAGCATGATCCCTAAAAAACTTTTAGGGCTAGACAGCAGTTGTCCTTGGACAACCATCTAGTAAGCTAATGGGTGTTCACTTAAAACTAAGTGCCTTGACCTGGTGACTGTGATCTTTTCCTTAGTTTAGCTTCAACCAAATGCTTATATTTTCTAAATGCTTTTACCTAGCACCATTATACTTATATATACATTCAGAATGTGATAGGCTTTTTCTTGACTCCAAGTACCTATTATCCTGTGACCTGTACCTTTAAAGTCTTTTTTCAAAAACTTTGAAATTGCTGATATTTTCAGTTTCTTTTCACTAAAGATGAAAATCTTTCATTTTTAATGTTAAATTCTGTAATAAGGTGAACTTGACTTTGGCCTTTGACCTACCTATGAAAACAAAAGCCATGCCTATATTTTGAATGTTAAAATTCATGTTCTTACTACCTTCAAATTGTTTTTGAAAAGCAATACAGAAAATGGAGAAATTGCTTGTTACAAATATTTTCTATGCTGTTTTGTACCAAAATTGACAGAGTATTTCATCAAATTGAAACTTGTTGTCTTCAACTTCCTTAAATCCTTTGCAGTCTAATCTTTGAAGCCTATCTATTGTTTCAAAGAAATATAGTAGGGTAATAACAGTAAAAGTATCTTTTTAAAGGTTATCAACAGGTACTATTAACTAAGATGAATCTTGAAAATTGTTATTTGTCTTAGAACTGAATAGGAAGTTACTGCAGATTTACTACACTAGATATCATTCCAGCATGTAGATGTATACATTCGTAGATTCTTAATTGAAGGGCAATAATGTTGAATTGTATATTTAATGAATAAAGTTCCCTGTATTTCAGCAAGATGTAATACTATTACCTTGCTGTTTCACCTCTAGATTTTTAGCCTAGCAGATACTGACATTGTTACTTTGTAATAAGTAATATCTTACTCAGTGCCTCAGCAAGATGTGATACCAGTGGCTAGCTATTTCACCTTTATATTCTCATCAAGCAGAAAACCACATTGCTTTATTGAAAAAAGTGATATCATAAATCTGTTTCAGAAAGATGTGAAACCCATGGCTAGCTATTTCACCTCTAAATTTCAACATAGAAGATAACCATATTTATATAGTGTAAAAAGTGATAACTGACCATGTATTTCAGCAAGATGTCATACCTGTGGCTATCTGTTCCACCTCTTAGATTCTCACCTAGTAGATAACCATATTTCTATTTTTGTAAAATATGATATGTAGCTCTGAGTTTCAGCAAGATATAATGCCTATGGTAAGCTGGTTCACCTCCATTTTCAACGTAGTAGATAACTATGCTACTGCATTGCAAGAAATAGTATATACCCGGTAACTCTGTTTTTCAGTGAGATGTGATACCTATGGCTAGCTTTTTGACCTCTAGATTCTTAACATAGCTTATTATCATGTTGCTATATTGTAAAAAGTGATATCTACCCTATAATTCTGCAAGATGTGATGTAGCTAGCTATTTCATCTCAAGATTTTCAACCTGTCTGATAACCATGTTACTTTATTGTAAAAAGTCATATATGACCCAGTGTTTCAGCAAGATTTGATGTAGCTAGCTATTTCTCATCTAGATTCTCAAACTAGCAGATAACCATGTTACTATATTGTAATAAGTGATATCTACCATTGTAAAAAGTAATATCTACCCTGTGTTTCAGCAAGATGTGATGTAGCTAGCTATTCCACCTCTAGATTCTCAACCTAGCAGATAACCATGTTACTTTATTGTTAAAAGTGATATCTACCATTGTAAAAAGAGACATCTACCCTGTGTTGCAGCAAGATGTGATGTAGCTAGTTATTCCACCTCTAGATTCTCAAACTAGTAGATAACCATCTTACTTTATATCTAACCCTTTGTTTCAGCAAGATGTGATACCAGTAGCTAGCTGTTTTCATCTTCAGACCTTAAATTTAGCAGATAATCATATTGTTACATTGAATAATACAGTGGACATTATAGCAAAAATCAGAAGACTAGAGGTCCTGAGTCTACATGTAAGTAGCTGTTTCATCTTATTTGTATTTGGCCCCGCCCTCTTACTCAACAGGCCCTGCCCACTGTCTCCAACTGTAAGGTCCACTTTGATAGTAAATGGTGTAATGGTTCAAAATTTATAACCATTAACATGTAACTAAAAAGTAAAATGGTTGGAGGGCTATCTAAAAGTCCTAGCAACTACTTGAATATAGTTATGATGTTTAAGTTGCCAAACCAGTAAAAAAGCTTCACATCAATGTAAGCCAATGGAAGACTTCAAAGTTCACTTCCGTTCTACCCCGGCGGCGGTACATATCCTTTCCGACCATTGTCTCTCACCAATGGGTGGATAATCGTAAACCTTAGTGGGATAGCAGCTGGAGGCTAGGAAAGAATGTAGTGGTAGTTCTGGTGTTAAAAATAACAGGAATCCATTTTAGTTGCTCAAGCCACCGCGATATGACTGAAATACTGTTGAAATTGGCATTAAACCCTATTCAATCAACTTGCGTTCTAAATGAATGGTTTGATAGGACAACAAATATTTGATTGACAGCTGTAATCTATCGATTTTGTTGAAATTAAATCAGCAACCTGATGCTGATTATAAATGTTCTCCATACAGAGCTCTAGATTGTATGAGGGATGAAGACAATCTAAATCTACAATTTCTCTTCTGAACCCTATGTAATGGGTACTCACCATTACAAAATTTTAGACTGCTCTAAATTGGAAGAAGTTGCAACCAAACAATTTAAAGTTGGTGAAATTTTAGATTTTTCAGCTTTCTGGCTAGAAGAGAATGAGAAAAATGAAGATATTTCTTCATTTTATCCAATGTTTTCCAGATTGTTTTTATTGAGGGGCTTCAAAAAGTGTCATTGTATGGGAATGGGTTAAGGTGATTCTTTTAAGTACTCACAACATAGTGTTTGATAAGTGCAATACTGTTCATAGTGTCTATACAGTATATAGACGCTTAGAACAGTATTGCAAATAACCCTGGACTTGATATAATTTTACTCTTTGAAAACAAAATCACTCCTTCCAACTGCTCTGTGAAGTTATTGACCAATCGCTGGCCCCGCCCACTTACTTCTTCTGCCCCTCCCATTGAGTCCAACAGGAAGTTCCGCTTCATTTTTTAAAAGCGTTATTTTGCAAAATTATGGCCAGTAGCAAGTAACAAAAAAAGTAAAATGGTTGGTCGGATATTTAAACGTTGTTACGACGTTTAAGTCCTCAAACCAAAAATAAAGGTAATCAAAAATGGCGCGATAAGCTCAGGTCTGGGCTGGATTACTAATTTGATTGGTCGGTTAATTCCTTGATTGACAGCCGTGATTGGTCAATTGACTGTTTGATGGGTTGGTGACCACGCTCATTGAACTCTAACATAAAGTTCTACTTAGAAATAAAATGGTGTTATTTTTGCAAACTTAATGGCCAGAATTATTTAACAAAAAAGTAAAATGTTGGCGATCTAAATATCATAACCAAAGCCTAAATAAATTGTGGTTACAATGTTCAAGACGTGGAACTAAAATTATGCTTAGCATAAATATGCCTGATGTTGGAGTTCAAAGTTGACTTTCAGCCCATATGTATCATCTCATTGGTTTATTGATTGTTTGATTAACAGCTGCAATGCGTCTATTGTTAAACGCTCAGGAATAGGGTAATTTAGCCTTTGATTGATGTCTTGCATTTTGATTGTCTTTGCATATCTTAAAATGCCAACATTTCATTAAATACTTCATCAATTGTAGTATGACGGTCATAAGTCCAACAATATTGTATATTAAGCTTACAAAGTATGAAAAATTTAACTAACCTGTCACAAATTGTATCAGCTCTTTCTTTGTGATGTTTCCAAATTAAGAGTGTTGTTATCATAAAAAAAAACTATGTGGATGGAATAGGGCTCCCAACTTGTTTTGATGTTGATCAACTAGTGAGATTAGTAAGCTCAAGAATCTGTACTAATAACCTGACTACCTGTAGATTATTAACCCATTCCCACATGGCAAAATCTTACACTGGTCCAAATTCAAAGGAGGTGCAGACAATAATTTAAAGTTTATAAAATTTTAGAATTTTTCAACTTTCTGGGTAGAAAACATTGTGGAAAATGAAGAAATTGCTTGTCACAAGCAATTTCTTCATTTTCCACAATGTTTTTGCAACTGCTTTTCTTGAGGAGAGTCAAAAAGTATCATTGTGTGGGAATGGGTTAATATATTGAAACCTCGATCTCTATAATTTGTAGGATATTGTAATTTTTATTATCTTCATTTTCCACAATGTTTTTGCAACTGCTTTTCTTGAGCGGAGTCAAAAAGTATCATTGTGTGGGAATGGGTTAATATATTGAAACCTCGATCTCCATAATTTGTAGGATATTGTAATTTTTATTATGGTAAGGCGAAAGTCACCCACTAATTTTTTGACCATTTTAGATTAACACATATGGGAAACATTGCTTGAAAAGAACTTACATGCTAGTTTCCTTTAATGTTAAAGACAATGAATGCAATTCCAATCATAGAATGAAGATATTGATTAATTTCAGGGTAATCCAATAGACCGTGACCCATTATACAGAGATGAAATTTTACGCTCCACAAATGTGATGACTCTAGATAACATATCTGTACGACCATTACCAAAACCATCCCATCCAGATGAATATGAAAGGGTAAATAAGGAATATAATATTGTAGTTGTGGTACAAAACCTTATTTTGGATTTAAGTAGATTAATTTAATGTTTCACACAACCATCAGTTTTGAGAAATACTGGGCTTTGTATCACTACTACATTATAGTTTTCAATTCATTATATGAGGAACGGTCAGAAAATATCTGGACTTTGACTTGTTTTCGAAACCATTCAATAATTTTTAAAAAAATCTTTCTACTCTTTTTTGCCCTGGTCTTATATTTCTTTCCAGCAAGCATTTTTTCAGTTCAGGAAACAAATAAGTAACAGGGGGCGAGGTCTTGGCTATAAGGAGGGTGAGACAACAATTGCCATCTGTAAGAGTTGATAACCTCCAATGTAGCTGCGGCAGTGTGGAAGGGGGCGATATCATGACGAAGG
Source organism: Fragum fragum (assembly GCA_946902895.1). Taxonomy (NCBI): domain Eukaryota; kingdom Metazoa; phylum Mollusca; class Bivalvia; order Cardiida; family Cardiidae; genus Fragum; species Fragum fragum. The sequence continues at coordinate 51,412,351 of OX336367.1, read as the reverse complement.
TTTCTGCTCTAACCTTGGACACATTTTCTCAGAGATTTTTCAGAATTATTTTTGGCATGTAATGAGTAAGTATCATTCCTAATGAATCCCAAATGGCAACAAGCAAGAATTTGTAGGCAGAAGGAGACAGCTTAAAAATTTTAGGAGGTGAAGAACCAGCTCTATCCATTGCTTTGACTGAGCTTTTGTCTTGGGTTTGGGATAATGAACCCACATCTCATCTCCAGTGAAAATGCAGTTCAAAATTTATCTCCTTTACGATTTAAACGACTTAAATGTTCTTTTGCATTGGTAACTCTTGTTTCTTTTGATCTGCGGACAGCTGTCTAGGCACCCACCTGGCACTTACCTTGCTAATGCCTAGGTAAAAACTTTTGTGCCAATGCCTTAAAGATGCTTAACTTGTTGGCTACCTCCTCCACAGTTACTCGACGATTTTTGTTGACATAAGTCCTAGGCCTGTCACAAACAATTGTTCTACCTTCTCGAAAATGAGAAACCATGTTGTAGAAGGTTGAACGTGATACAAATATATCATAAAATCTTTTTTAAGCCTCTGAAAGATTTTCCTTTCTGCAACCAGGAACTTAATTACAGAGCGTTGTTCCTCTACCAAAGAGTCCATGACAGCCGAAACACCTATCATATATAAGAGTGCAAAATATTGTGTGAACACAAGTATCATTGAAAATAAATTGACCACGTTATTGGCAAATGTATGTAGTTTTACCAATATATAATTTGTGTTCATAGCTGCACATGGAAAGAGAGGAGCATGAAAAGGCCTGATATTTTCTGACCGTCCCTTGTATACCAACAAATTTTTACTATAAAAGAACCTCATGAAACTTAAATTAACCTTTTTATTTTCCTTATAACTTTATTTTGGTGTTCCTTAATTTTTACCAGAAAATTTTAACCACAAAATTACCTCATCTAACCATGTCAGAATCAGTTCAATATCAGTGGCTGATACAGATCTTTTTTCTGTTGTGATTTTGTCAATGTGCTATGAATTTATCATATAAAGAATGTTTGTATTTATATAATAAATTATGTTTGTGTCAATTAACCCTTATCATGCTAAATTAAAATCCAAAATGCAGAATTGCTTTAAAATCAAAGGACCGACAGCACTGGAAGGCCTTAATGAGGGTCAATATTTCTTTTTAAAATTGACTATTTACACAACTCTAGCTTAAAAGGGGACAAACAGGAAGTGAAGACCAAGATCAGACTGCACTTATGTGCAGGCTGATCTTGGTCTTTACCTCTGTCCAAAACAGGAATACTCTGGTTCAGCATGAGATGGGTTAACATTTAATAATTGTGGGTTTCAAGTAAGAAATATCTGAACAAGAGATCTGTTACCCTTTACAAGGATTTTTTTTAGAATAATCAAAATTGAAAGAGGTTGCAGATGACAATTCAATGTTTCCAATTTTTCTGATTAGTAAATTCATTACAACTCTTTGTAGTCAAAGAGCTTAACCCTTTCCTGCACAATCCCTGGTTTTTACATTCTCGTGATTTCATACTTGAGAAAACATTGTGTGAATTTCTTCTTTTCCCTCAGTATTTTCTACCATGTAGGTTAGTTACTTTCATATTGCACTCAAGTTTAATTGTCATCTGCAACTTCTTTCAAATCAGACCAGTCTAAAATTTTGAAAAAACAGGAAAGGGTTAAACAAGAAATTGAGTATAGCTAGCAAAAATCAATTTGTGGGTTCTCACTGGTTCCATAACTTTTATGTCCCCACCTTGTAATGGTGAGGAGAATATAGACTTACCTCACTTCAGAGCTTCAAAGTATTTTTCATAATCTTATTCTAGATAACCATGTAAACACAGACGAAATTAACACTTGGTGACTAAATTGACACTTTACCCATTCCCACACCTTTACGCTTTTTGATACCCCAAGGAAGAAAAATCTTTAAAAACTTTGTGGAAAATTGCTTGTAACAAACTTTTTTATTTTGAATTATCCTCAATGCTTTCTACCCTAAAAGGCAGAGATCTTTTAAATTTTAGTATCTAAATTGTTGTCTACACTCTATTTGAATTCAGACCAGTCTAAAATTTTGTTGTCTGGTAATGGGTAAATTTCATAACCATCATTTTTAACACAAATTTTTCCCATCATTCAACAATTTTCACAATTTTCCTGTTTCAAGGTAAATACACAGATGTCTAGATTATTGAGACATTTGATAAGTACATGTATTGGGCAAAAGTACAGCCAAATCAACCAAGATTAAGTATTTCAAAGTAGCATAATCCATTGGCACACAGTGAAATTTTAGACCAGTCCAAATTGAAAGAAGTTACAGACAACAGTTTCAAGATGATTGAATTTTAAATTGCTTTATCTTTTTTTTTTAAAGAAAACATTGTGGATAATGAAGAAATTGCTTGATAAAGCAATTTCATCATTTTCCACAATGTTTTCCAAAGCTCTTTTCTTGAGGGGCATTAAAAGGAGGGATTGTGTGAGAATGGGTTTTAAAGTGCAGGATACTTGTTGAACATTTTATAAGACACAAACCATTAATTAACCCATTACCAGATAGCAAAATTTTAGACTGGTCCAGATGGAAAGAAGATCCATACAACATTTTAAAGTTTACGAAATTAGGATTTTTTCAACTTTCTGGGTAGAAAACATTGTAGCCACAAGGTTTTCAATATTGTTTTCTTGGGGGGGGGGGGGGGGCTCCAAAAGCGTCATTGTGTTGTGCGAGAATTGGTCAATACAAAATGGTCTGTATAAAAATGGATTCCATAAAAACGTTATGCATTGTAGATGGATTTATGCTTTTACCATAGGACAAAATTCTAGACTGGTCCAGACTGAAAAAAAGTTGTAGAAAACAGTTTTTTGTTTGTTGAAATTTCAAAAACCTTTTTATTTTTGAAAAAAAAAAATTGATTAATGAAAAAATTTCTTGTCACAAGCAATTTCTTCATTTTTTACATTGTTTTTTTCCATTTTTTATCTTGAAGGCCATGAAAAAAAGCAGGATTTTATGTGAGTTGGTTTTTAATGTTGTCATATTTTGTTTCAGTACGAACCTGGTTACAAACATAAACACAATATACACACCCTGAAAGAGGCAGCCAGACAAGCATTTGAGGAGAGAATGAAAGACAATCAAGCCAGGATGGCTGATCAGATTGGGTTTTTACAAAGAAGAATTGTGTAGGTTTTTTTTAACCTTTTACTTTTTTATTAAATTTTTGATGAGTCCAATTCAAAGAAGTTACAGACAGCAATTTTAAGTTGAGAGAATTTTGAGTATCTCTGTCTTTTTGGGTAAAAACAAGGTTCAAAATTAAGGACTTTGTAACAGACAACTTCTTCACTTTAAACCTTGTTTTCTTCATGTGTTTTCTCAAGGGGCGTAAAAAGCAGGTATGTGTGGGAACACATAAATAAGATTAAAATGTATGCTGTTGACTTATAATGCTATTTATAAATTATAAAGAATATATTTTTTGATGATCTGAGAGATTTACTAATTTTTTAATCCTAAATCATTTGTCTTTTCATCAACAATGAGAATGCACTTATTTATTCCCAAACAATCCCAATTTTTATGCCCCTCAAGAAAAAAGCTTTGATAAAGATAGTGGAAAATGAAGGTATGTGGATGTTTTGTGATAAATTTATTTAAAGATAGAGATTTTCCAAAGCATACTGAAAATAATTAGTGTAAATTAAGAGTTGTAAAAAATTATAAATAGAATAAATATATAATTTTATCAGATATATCCATTGTTGAACCTTCCTTTCCCTTTCCCCAACAATCTCTGTTTTTTACGTCCGTGTGATTTCATATTTACTTTGTAACAAGCAATTTCTTCTTTGATCACGCTATTTTCTAAAATATAGGATAGTTTAATTTCAAATTGCACTCAATTTTCTTTGTCGTCTCCAATGTCTTTCAAATTGGGCAAATCTAAAGTACTCAAAAACTGGAAAGGGCAATATCATTACACCAGGTTGTCAGAGGTTTAGACTGGAGCTCTGTGTTGTCACTTGATATCTTGGTTATTTGGCAGTTTCCTAGCAATATAGCCTTCAATTAACACCCTTAAATATCTCTGTCTTTCTGGGAAGAAAGCAATGTAAACAATTGAGAATCCGCTTGTTAATTTCCAGCATATTTCCCTGAATTATTTTCTCTAGGGTTATAGCAAAGTGGGAATGGGTTTAAGATTTTGTCAAAGTTTTTTCTAGTGTTTAATTAAGTTTTCAATTTAACCTTCATTATTGAATTTTTTTTAATTTCAGACAACTTCAAAATGAATACCAAGAATATGAAAGCAGACTGAAAACTGATTTGGATTCCTGTTTACGGTAATCATCTTAATAGATTTTCCGTAAAGCCAGTATTAACCCATTATCATACGGGAAAAATTTACACTGGTCCAAATTGAATGGAGACAACAATTAAAAGGTTATGAAATTTAAGATGTTTTCAACTTTTGGGATAGAAAATATTGTGGAAATGAAGAATTTGCTTGTCTCAAGCAATTTCCTCATTTTCCACAATGCTTTGGGATGTCAAAAAGTGCCATTGTATGGATATTGAGTTAAGGCATGGCCACAGTGAAATCAGGGTTAATCAGGTTACAATTTGAATTAATGAATTATTTCAACTTTAGATACATTTAATTATGTAAGTATTGATTTACTCATAAAAGGATTTATTTTCATTCACTTGCCATAGTATCAACCCATTACCCGACAACAAAATTTAACAGTGGTCCAAACTCAAAGATGTTGCATACAAAAATTTAAAGTTTTTTCTCTCTTTGGTGGTAGAAACATTGTGAATCATGAAGAAATTGCTTTTTCCAAGCAATTTCCTAAATTTCCACAATGTTTTTCGGAACCCTTCTTCCTTTATGATGTCAAAAGGCATCATTGTATCGGAATGGGTTAAAGCTGAAAGAAATTTTAAATTGTGACTCAAAGATTCTCAATTGTGTATAAAAAATCATAATCTCTAACCTAGATGTCAAAATTTTTATGTGAACAAAATAAATTTGGGTGTAGAAAACATTATTGAAAAGGGGAACTCTTATTGCAATACTTCAATTCATTGACCCATTACCAGATAACAGACATTTTCTCTTTTTCCATAATATTTTCCTTATTATAATTATTCAGGTGTGTCAAAAAGGGGTTATGTTGTAATAGGGTAAGATAAGCCCGGAGAATCAAGTAATAAACTAATAACCTTGATCAGGTAAATTAGGACATTGGGTACATATTCTATTGTCCGTTTAATGTACGCAGAAGAAAACAGAACACAGCTGTCTTTACTCTATGACTTCTAATGATAGATATCATTGGTACTTTATTACTAAATCTAATAAAGAAACCCATTATTTCTGCTTTTGATTTCATTACAAAGAAATACCAAAACTTTCTACCATAATTCTTGTAAACAAATCAACCTTTGTTGTAGTAAATTAAATGTTGAAGGGTTAGCATCAAACTAGTATAAAATGAGTTTGCATTTATAGGTTCTTACAATAGTATTGAACTTTCCCCTACCAGAGAAACATGGAAAGTCATGAACTTGGAAACCAAATAATGATTTTATTGACAACATTGAAAGGTCAGTCTAGGCACCATAAGAACTATATCCATGGTTTAGAGTACACAAAGCTGTTTTGTTGATTAATCAATTCCAACACAATCCTGCTTTTTACATTCTCTGGAGTAAAAAACTTTGGAAAACGTTGTGAAAATGAAGAAATTGCTTGTATCAAGCATTTTATTCATTATCTGTTTTCTACCCCAACCCACAAAGAATTTTGAATTTCATCAATTAACATGTTCATCTGCAAACTCTTTGGATTTGGACCAGTCTAAAATTCTGTTGTGAGCTAATAGGTAAAACAAGACACAAAATTGTCACAATAATAGGTTTTCAAAATTTGCCAATATATAAATAAGGATTTTTCTCGATAATGTGTTCAAATCAAAAATTTTAAATGATAAAAGGGTTAACCTATGTGAACCAACTGTTGATACTATTATTGTTCAGTAATTAGTACATATAATTGATAACAAGAGGGCTAGAAAGACCCTGGAAAACCCACTTGAAATTAATATTGCTGAGTGGATTCACAGAAACCAGTCAAAAAATTTAAAGTAATATAAACCCCACATTGCTACCCCCTTTGTATGAATTATCAAAATTATTTGCCTAGTTTAACCCATACCTACGCAATCCCACTTTTGGATGCCTTCCAAGAAAAATAGCTTAAAAAAGTGTTTTGGAAAATGAAGAAATTGCTTTTATTTGACTGAGTCTAAAATTTTGCCATCTGGTTATGGATAAAATAAAGGAACATTCCTCTATCATGTTTGGTCAAATTAGGACAGAAGCAAACTGAGAGGACTTCAAATTGAAAAAAATCAGCCACATCCATATTTTTAAAGGGTAAAGAGCAATCCCTCAAAGTTTGATTAAAATTGCCCTGTCCGTACTTTAATGTCATAAATGTTCAAAATTAATTTCTGTTCAATTCAGGAATGTTTCTGCATATTTTGGTCGTAATTGGACCCTATTCATGACTTCCTTGTGAGTATACAAGCATTTTCAGTAAGTTTGAGGGAGATTGAGCCAAATTTTTTACCTATAGAGTTACAACTAGGAAATAGTCAATAAGGCCCTTTTTTACCTGATAAGGAATAAAACAACACCATATTTAAAAGTGTCCTTTCTCTTGACCACAGAAACATATATATAAAGTTGAGGATGGTTGTGAAATTACAGTGGTAACAGGAAATTCATCAATAGGACCCTGTTTGGTTGAAGTTGGACAGAGTGACAAAGTTCTATCTCATGACCATTCAAAGAGCAAGTTGGAGAAAGATTGAGCAAAAATTGTGTGACCTGTAGAGTAGTTACATTGAATATTTGCTGACAAACAATGGCCCATTGAAGATGGTCAATAATCCAGGATCACATAAAGGTCACGCTGAGATAAAATTTAAAAGCAATTTATGACATTTTCAAATTTGTTGACATGATGCTCCCTTTTTCTATCACCATGTGATTATTACAATATAGCAAAACCTTACAATATGCTCTTGGTCAAAGATGTCCAACATTATGTGAGACATCAAGACCTTTTTTTCATGTCACACCAATTATTCACCAGACAGTGACAATACACTCTTAGACACATAATTTCAAAATTTATTAAACCTTGATGAGAATCATTGTAAACTCAAGGTCAAGGTCACAGCTTAAGGTCAAGTGTCATAATTGAAATCCTTTAAACGTTTGTTCTACATTTATGATTTTTTTTTAATTCATGTGGCATATTTGCTCCTCTAACAAGTCCTAGTGCCATGGGGAAGGTTTGTTTGGATATACCAACAGTCACAGCTGAAGGTCACAAAACTGACCTTGTCTTGAATATGTTAAGAACATGTTAACTTCATTTATGAATGGATTTAAAAATAACTTTGCACAGTCTTCCCCCCAAGTTCATTTAAAAAATTGTTTGGATATACTAAACATCCTAGCTGACAGTAAAAACAAGTGACAAAACTGGCCTTTTTCCCCATGTTGATTACTGCTCATGCAAGGTATCTGCAAGGTATCTGTTGTGATACTCTAGGTCAAAGGAATTATTTAATATGATGTGTAGTGGTCACAATTGTAGGTCATTTCAAAACTGACCTAGCAAGGTATATTGTGTGTTTGTTGTTTTTTTTTAATTTTTCGGTTTCAGCTCACCTGAGCACGAAGTGCTCGTGTGAGTTATTGTGATCACCTTTTGTCCGGCATTCGGCCGGCGTGCGTCGTCCGTCATCCGTCAACAATTTCTTTAAACCACATCTCCTCCCAAACCACTGGGCCAATTTTAACCAAATTTGGCAGAAATGTTCCTTAGGGGTCTCCTTTAAAAATAGCTAAAAAAAATTGGAATCTGTTGATAACTCTGGTTACCGTGGCAACAAAGTGAAATTTTAAAATAATCTTTAAAAATCTTTTTTCCTGGCCTAGAAGGCGTAGAGTCTTGATATTTGCAAATAGCTAATGTCATGATCCTAGGGTCCCAAGGGGCAGAGCCCCAGGCGGTAGGGGTTTATATAGATATAAAGAACGATTTTTAAATGACATCTCTTCCCAAACCACAGGGCCAATTTGAACCATATTTGACAGAAATGTTCCTTAGGTGGTCCCCTTTGCTTAAAGAGCTTAAAGAATTGAAAACCGTTATAAACTATGGTTGCCATGGTAACAAAAGTGAAAATTTAAAATAATCTTTAAAAATCTTCACCTCCTGACCCAGAAGGCGAAGAGCCTTGATATTTGCATGAAGCATCAGTATATTGACCTCTTTCAAAATGGCTAAAATCATGATCCTCGGGTCCCAAGGGGCAGAGCCCCAGGGGGACGGGGTTTATATAGAAATAAAGAACGATTTTTAAATGACATCTCCTCCCAAACCACTAGGCAAGTTTAGAAATGTTCCTTAGGTGGTCCCCTTTAAAGATTGCTAAAGAATTGAAATCCGTTATAAACTCAGGTTGCCATGGCAACAAAAGTGAAATTTTAAAATAATCTTCTCCTCCTGACCCACAAGGCCTAGAGCCTTGATATTTTTCATGGAGCATCAGTGTATTGCCCTCCTTCAAAATAGCTAAAATCATGATCCTTGGGTCCCCAGGGGTGGATTCCTGGGAGGGGGTTATAGGCTTGAAGTGTCAGTTCACAGAATTCTTTCTTATTTCTGAAATTATAACCCATGGATCCAGAGGGAGAACTCATGGATCCAGAGGGAGAAAAAAGTTAATTCCTTCTTTCAAATTTGCCCTAAAGCCTTGGAATTTGTAATTTAGACTTTTGGATCCCCAGGTACATAGTCTATATTTGTAAGTATGACCCACTTTTATCATAGTTCTAACCTTAACATGAAATTAGACTGTTGAAAGAAAAAGTGCCTTTATCTCAGGGGAGCGCCCATGACCCTCTTGTGGCTTTTTTTGTCACTTTATGGTCATTTAAGTGGGACTAAAGAAAGTGTTGTATGGGCATCCTTGTGTTTGACAAATTTCTACTTTTGAAAAATAATTGAAATTATGCTCTGCAACATCCAATCGAATAGACATTCTTGTGAGCAATTTAGTACCATAATCCTCTTGTTGTGAACACATTAATGTAATATACAAGTTATTATATATCTTAAAATTTATTTGCAGATACCTGGACAGTTTAACAGACACAGAAGCCCGGGGCGTAGATGGTTATGCAATCAGAGATGCAATGGGTACTCCAGCACCAAAACCGTGGGTAGGTTGGATGTAATCCATTACCACAAAGTCTGAATGCTGGTTCAATGAATAAAGATAACAAATGAAAATGTTTTGAAAAGATTGTTAAAAACAATTTGTATAAGCAATTTCTCCTTTTCATACAATATTTTCTATCATGTTTTAAACTTACTTTTTAATTTCAGCAAGCTGAATATATGAACCCAAATAATTGGTTTAGCAACTTAAACATTAAGTATTAATCTAATTTCTATGCCATCCTCACTATGGGAGACATATTGCCCGTGCTATCTGTCTGTCTGTGTCTGTCTGTCCTTCTGGTTTTTCTTGTCTAGTCGAATACTTAGTAACCGTTGGACTAATTTCATGAAACTTCAAACATTTGTAAAGTATCACTTCTTGTTGTGCATGCCACTTTTCTTTCTTCAAATGGCTACCATTTCATTCTATAAATAGATATTTTCTTGTCCAGACAAATGCTTAGTAACTATTGGACCTTTTCTTTTTCAAAATGGCATTTGAATGTCATTTTCATTGTACTCCCCAAACCAACACTTTATTGTCTGGAAGAATGCTCAGTAACCACAGGATCGATTTTGATGAAACTTCACAAACTTGTTCAGTAGCACCTCTTTTGTGGATTACCTTTTTTCTAAATCTGTGGATTGCTTGCCATACCCCCAGATGTTCCACTATTGAATGGCATTATTTTGAAAAATTTATGACATGTAAGAAAAAAATAAAATGGTTGTTTGGTGGCTTGGACAAGCTATAGACACAATGTTAAGTCTCCAAATCAACAAAAAAGCTTCACATAAATGTTTGCCAATGTCAAAGTTCAATTCCAGTGTAAATGAATGGTTTGACTGGTCAATTGATTCTTTGATTGACAGCTGTGATCTGTCAAATGTCTATTGGAAATTGTTAGGGTCATAACTGATATAATAATGGATGGTTGTAGAAATATACATAGTTAAGCACAAGTGGCCTCTTTCACAATAGGTTTACAAAATGAATTATTTTTGTACAAAGACGGGATATATGATATCACCCATGGCATCAAGACGGGTGGGGTGGGGGTGGGGGGGTTAATTCTTTGTATGAAGCAGGACTCTTGAACCTTATGTCTGATTGACTTGAAACTTTGCAGTTGTATCTATTTCATAATTATGGAGTGCAGTGCATAAGAATCATAACACACTGATCTTATTTTTTGAGTTATCACCCTTTGTTGTTTTTTGTATGGGGCAAATCTTTGAAAGTATAAAAACTATGGAAATGATCTCACCAAGGGGAAAGGCAGTGCACAAAAAACATACCTCTTCCGTTCTCATTTGTTGAGTTAATGACCTTTGTTGTTTTTCAGACTTGAATTTTGTCTCAAGCATATCTCAGAAAGCATAATAGCTATGATCATGAAACTGTAGGATCACAATAACATGCAAAAGAACCATTACTCTACCTTCTTGTTGCCCTTTGTTGTTTTTCGGAATTTTATTGAAACCCCTCCACTAACCAGCATTGTGACAGTGTATTTTATGACAACTTGACACCTTGTTTCAGGTAGTTCCGAGGTCAAAATCATGCTCCAATTTTTCCATGATCTACATGTAATTGTATCTAAAAATGAAATTGAAACAGCTGCAGGATATGTGGATCTCTCATTTACAGAGCAAGCTCTCTCCTCAGTGACAATCACTCTTAATTCTGTATGAGTCAATCAAGGCTGCTAATTCAAAAGTCATCCTGTAATTTCAGAATCAAGAAAACAGTAGATGGAAATTACTCCATTAAGACTGGTCACCTTATATCTGAGGAAGCAGTTTAAAGACAATAATTTTTTGACTCAGTTTAAGATTATTAATCTTTCATAGAGTTAACAACAAAAGCTATATTTTCAAAATGTGATTGGTTGTTCATGAAATCAAAGATAAATCAATCTTACACGAAAAACAAAAAAATCATGCAATTTCTCTAATTTAAACATAGATAAAAAAATCTTATTTTGATTGGCAAATTTCTAAAAGTGTGTCATTTTGCACCTGAATTACTTTGCAACCTGTTGATGTCACCAGCGTCATTTGTTCCCTGTAGACAACATTCAGTAGTGTGAAGTGACTGAAAGCAGTGCTAAATCTACGGAAACAGAGCATTTATAATTTTGATCACCTTTTTTCGGGTGAAATTATCAAGTGATATCTAACAGGAAATCTCAATAATCTTCAATAACACATTAACCCTTTCCTGTTTTACAAATTTTAGACCTGTCCAATTTCAAAGGGTTTTGCCGACGAAAATTTAACCTGAATTCGAAAAATAACCATTCAGTCTAGTAGACAATATTGTGGAAAAGTAGAAATTGTTACAGGTTATTTCTACTTTTTCCTCAATGTTTTCTCAAGTATAAAAGCTCAAGGATGTAAAAAACAGGTATTGAACAAGAAAGGGTTGAAGAATTTTGTTCTCTCTATACACATTACTGGTTTGATTTTACAGCACAGACACAGAGATCCGAAAGCTGACTACAGTCATATCAAACAGACTGAAGAGGTGGGTTATCTCTTTTTTGGACAGAGAGGTCAAAGTATTGTCATCCCCTGTCATTGTAATCTGTGTAGATGTAGCCCATTTCTGGTTTGTCAAAATTTTAGTCTGGTCAAATTTGAAAGATGTTGCAAATGGCAATTAAGATTAAGTACAATTTGAAAAATACAATTTGAAAAATAACATACCTATAGGGTAAAAATGTAGGAAAAGAAGAAATTGCTTGTTACAAGCAATTTCTTCTTTTCCCACACTGTTTTCTCAGATATAAAATGACAGAGAGGTAAAAATTAGGGATTGAACAGGGAAGGGATAGCTATAGCTTAATCCATTACCAGACGACAAAATTTTAAGCTTGTCAAATTGACAGGAGTTGTAGACAACTGTTTAAATTTCATGAAACTAGATTTTTCAACTTTCTTGGTAGAAAACCCTGTAGAAAATGAAGAAACCAGTCTAAAATTTTACAGTCTTTGGTAAATAATTAAAAAAATTCCTGTGGTCAATGAAGAGGCTATATTTATAGCACAAAAAAATATGTCTTGATACTTGGTAGAATATTTACCACAATACTAATTCAAACTGATATCATTTAAGCTGATATGTCACTTTGTCAAATTATAGAAAAACTTGTATGTCTCAATCATACTTTAGACAAGTTTGTGTCATGTGGCATCAAAAGAGAGGTAAGATATAGATAAGATGACTACTGGGTCAAGATGAACTAAACTCTGTCCATGGCATTTTTCTTTTTTCAGCACCCACAGTCATTTACTCAGTTTACCACTTTAGGACCAATTGTCTTATTCTTTTGCATTGTTCGGTAATAGTACTTTGGGCCCTTACTTTAAGTTAACTTTTTTTCCTTTGAAAATGAATAACTGTCATGTGCTCATTTTTTAGGCACATTAAATCAGATTTGTTGGGCCCCACTAAACCATGGTACATAGCTCAAATACTTAGAAGTGATTAAGGATGGACTTATTCATGTATATCACTACCTTGATGGATTATCAAATAAATAGAACATATTTTTTACCAATATGACACAATAAACTCCAAATAAATCAAGGTTTAAGGATTGGATGGTCAAACTTTTGAATATTTTTTTTTCTTGAAAGAAATGCATAAGCTTTTTCTCATGTCATCTGACAGTATCAGTGTTAAAATTGGAGAGCAGGTATATAAAAAAAGCCAAGATTGATAAATATTTTGTATTTTGAGAAAACTTACTGTTGGCTTGTCATATATCTCATATTTCTTTTTCAAATTTTAGGTTTTGAAATTTGCCAGTCTGGAATTGCGTAAAGATTCACCCAGATAGCACAGAGAAGATAGATCGACAACAAATCTTGTCATTTCCTTATATTGCTATAATTCAGAAAATAGCTAACTGATAATTAACCACTTCTTCTGTTACACATGAAAATTGTAATAATGTTGAAACTTGTTGGATAAAATCTGTATTACATAGATCTATAAACCAATGATGAGAGAGCGTGCTTATATGATGAGAGGGCCTGCTGGTAAGGTGTTTAGACTATTACAAGGTTTTCATCCTATACATATCGTTGCAATATTGTTATAAAAACCCTTAAGAATTATTTTATATATTTTTAGCTCACCTGAGCACCAAGTGAGCTATTGTGATCACCTTTTGTCCATTGTCTGTCGGTCGTTTGTCAACAATTTTCTTTAAACAACATCGCCTCCTAAACCACTGGGCCAATTTCAACCAAATATGGAAGAGATGTTCCTTAGGTAGTCCCCCTAAAATAGCTGAAGGAATTTAAATCTTTCAAAAACTCTGTTTGCCATGCCAGTGAAATTTTAAAATAATCTTTAAAAATCTTCTCCTCCTGAACCAGAAGGCGCAAAGCCTTGATATTTGCATGAAACATCAGTAATTTGAACTCTTTCCATATAGCTAAAATTCTATTCCTCGGTTCAAAAGGGGCTGAGTCCCAGGAGGTAGGGGTTTATATTGAAATAAAGAACAATTTTCGAACAATATCTGCCCCCGAACCATTGGGCAAGTCTGAACCCAGAATTAGGTGGTCCTCTTTTAGAAAGCTAAGAATTTGAAATCTAATAAAAACTCTGGTTGTCATTGCAACAAAAGTGAAATTTTAAAATAATCTTTAAAAATCTTTTTCTCTTGACCCAGAAGGTGCAGAGCCTTCATATTTAGCATGAAACATCGGCATATTAACCTCTTTCAAAATAGCTAAAACCATGTACACATGTACACAGGAGAGGAGTCCCAGGGGGTTTATGTTGAAAACCATGAAAATTAGCCCTTTTCTGTATGATCCCTGATTTTACATAGAAATAAAGAAGGAAATCTTTGAAAATCTTCTGCCAAACTATAATGCCAAGAGCATTGATATTCGGTATAAATCATCATCTGTTGACCCTCTACCATAAAGACTTCAAAGAATTTCTTGAAAATTAACCCTTTTCTGTACGACCCCTGATTTTACATAAAAATAAAGAAGGAAACCTTTGAAAATGTTCTTAACAATAATCATATGGTCTTATTTTTAGAGCTTTGATATTTGGTATAAATCATAAAGCCTTGAGCCATCATACTCAGGGGAGTGATTTAGGACCATCATGGTCCTCTTGTTATATTACCAGAAAAAAAGATTGGTCTGTATTCAAAGATGTTGCTGTTAACAATATTTCAGTTTAGGGAATTATGTTGGTTTTTTTTTTTTTTTTTTTGGGGGGGGGGTAGGTAGAAAATGTGGATAAAGAAGAAATTGTAACAAGTCCACAATATCTATCAAAGCTTTTTTTTCTTTTTTGGGGGGGGGGGGCGTCAAAAAGCGTGATTGTATAGGAATGGGTATACCAAGCAAGGCAATTTGGGAAAAACCTTTTAAGATCTATAATTGGATTCGTTTTGTAATATGACTGATTGGCTTAAAATCAAATATTTTATTAATTTAAAGTTCATGAATAATACAAAGAAAATACATGTACTTCGATATGAACTCGATCAGATGTAGTTACTCATTCGTTATGAAGGGCCTTCATTTTATGTTTCTGTGATATATTAGAAAATATTGATGGACAAATACAAATAACTCCTTAAGTCCAACAGGGCTATTATTATGGCTTTACACTCCTTTTCTTTCTATCCGTCCGCCCAATCTAAATTTAATATATAATCCTTCAACTCTAAATCTTCACTGGAATACAATATAGTTACAATTCTGAGGATAAACTCTCTTAGATCTTTTTCACAAAATTCAGAATGAATTGACCCATTACCACACAACCCTGATATTTGATGCCTCTAGATTATAGATCAGGAAATCAATCTGGAAAATTTAGAAATTGCTTATAACAAGCAATTTCTGCATTTTCAACTGTGTTTTTACCAAGAACGACAGAGATGTTTAAACTTTTATCAACTTGAAATTGTCATCTGCAATTTCTTTGATTTTGGACCAGTCTAATATTGTGTTGTGTGGGAATGGATTAAAAATCATGGCTGATACTGCATGAATCTAATATACAAACATATGTTTATATTTTACATATTTTATTCATGGACTATAAGGATTCATAGTCGTGAATACAACTCATCCAAAACAAAGCAAATATAAGATGTTAAAAGATTGTTGTGAAATCTGACAATTCAATCGAAGGAGCTTGTGTAATTTTTAGCAAAACAAATGTAGAACAAATAAACAAAGCAAGCGTTTAACCTTTTCTAAACACTCTTGTCATTCACTATCAATCTTAATAGATTATTAGCAGTAAACAGATGCAGTTATCACTTATTTAGTTTTGAAATTATGTCTCAGATTTACTTTTGAATTTTGCACTTCTTTGCTGGACCTGTCATAGCTTGGAAAGTCTTATATTCAAGTCCTTATTCTCTTAATAATGTCAAGATATAACTTCCACAAACAATGGTGTTTACAGAATAAACCTCACATTTTCACCACTTTGCGCTTTGAGAGAAACTAAAACCTGAATTTAGCACAAGTTGTCAGGTAATTTGTGATTTAAAAGGAGCAACTTTTCAGATTAGATTAATATCGCCATCCCCAATCTCTCTGCCAGGATCTGGGCTGTTCCATCAGAATCTTGTCAATCACATGTACCACACCATTGGTTCCTGTAAGATCACACTGAACGATGTTAGCATCACCAACCATGGCATCTCCCTTCCTGTTCTTCTTGATGCTGTAGACTTCCTCAGACAATGTTCTCACCTTCTGGGTTCGCATCCAGCTAGCTCTTTGTATACCAGCACAGCAGACAAAGTCTATAAATTTATATCATTAAGATTAATGGTTTCATTGTCAGTAAGTCGTAAAGGAAGATGTAAATGTGATATTACAATAATTGACTTTATCCAAATCAAATTCACTTCAATATTATCAGGAAACCAGTGATACGTCGAGACTTATGTTCGATTGCATTAATTAGACGCATTCAAACGTCTATAACTTTATCAATAGCGTTGCCGACATAGACCCAGGTCCCTGAAAAGTTTTTCGGCTTCAAAATAGTTGAATTATGGTTACCAAGCCAATTTAGATGAAAATCATGACTAACAAATTGTTGTATCGGCTGTAAAATTTATTTGATTGTAATCAGACAGAAAACTAAACTTGCTTTATAAAACAAGTCCCACAAACAAATGATAGACTGCTATGTTTTACCTTTTGAAACGTGGTTGAGGAGGACATTTTTCAATGTGTTTGGACTCTGAAGAAGCTCGTCTATAGCATCACTTCCTAGAGCAGCAAATGCCTGGATTACAAATTTAAATAAATGTACATATAGTTTGGCAGTATAGTTTAATTAAGACTTATCTATGCAGTGTGTATCTTATGATTACTTGAAAAAAAAATACTGCTAACTTACCCATTATTTTAAACTTTCTAGTACAGATTATATTTACAGAAAAAGTCAATGAAAGGTTTTTTGTAGAGACGCGTTTGTTTTAATCACATTATTCAAACTAATTGGAATAAAAAAGACACACAAAACGTGACGGCAAAGAAATTGTGAATCATTTATTGGATATTTAGAAAAAAAATATTATCCTTACATCATTAGTTGGAGCAAAAATAGTATATGGTCCTTCCTCTAGGAGAGTGTCAGCAAGTTTAGCACGTTTTACAAGGTTTACGAGGGTTGAGAATCTTGTTTCCTTCGCAAGCACATCAACAACCGTACCGCTGGGTGGAATCATTACCTGAAAAATATGTAGTGTGGTTTGAATAAATCATATGCGCAGATAATATTTATTAAATATTACCGTAAGATGCAATTCCGTTTTAAGACATAACAACTAAATATGATTAAGGAAGGTGATATGAAGTAACACTGTTTACCTTGTTGATAACTTGAATGATGCCATTACACGACTTCATGTGGTAAGGATCAATTTCAGAACACTGGGCAGTACGGATCCAACGTCGTCCAAAAGGGAACTGAAATAGTTGAATAAACAAGTAAATAATTCATGTTGTATGTAAATTAAGTTTAAGTATTTCATTGTTCCACTAATTTAAACCAAAGAGTGTACATTCAAATCTTACACATTTTTATTTTCTCAAGTGAAATGTTATCTTTTCAAAACTGGGTCGCTAGAATTTTGTCTTCAGGGCAGCGGTTTAGTAATTTCTATAAGAACTATACAACAAAACCTACTTTAAAAGTTACCACAAAACATTGAAATAATATACTGCTCAAGTATAAGGAAATACATACTGGAGAGTATTCATTGATCCTAACTTTGAGACCATTGGGTTCCAGTGTGTTCAACTGTTTGTTATTGTAGAATGTGTAACACGTTTCCTCCCTGGGGACCACGTGGTATAATAAAACACGCTTAAGCTCTTCTGGGTCAGCTGCCAATGCTTCCAATACATCTGAGGGTAAAGCCTGGAAAAAAGTGGCTTCATTTTCAGAGGTTTCATATTTAAAATACTTGAAATTTGACACGATTCGGTTGAACTCTAGAGAAAAAACTGCCTAAAGCCTTTCTAATTCGAAAATGGCCAGCTTTGTTTGTGTCACATTGGTCACGTTATCAAAGTTTCAATGTGAAAACGTTGTTGTTGTTGTTGTTTTCAGAAAGAAATTGATCCACGTTATGAGTTCGCATATTCAATTAAAGACAATCGTTCATGTATAATAGTGCCGCCGTCATAGCGCAGTCGGTAGCGCATCAGACTCCGAATCTTCAATAATGGGAGGTCGTGGGTTCGATCCCGGCGGCGGCACATATTCTTTCCGACATCTGACTCTCACCAATTGGTGGATAATCGTAAACCTAAGTGGGATAGCAGCTGGAGGCTAGGAAAGGATGTAGTGGTAGTACTGGTGTGAGAAATACCAGGAATCCATTATTAGGTGCTCCAGCCGCCTTGATATGACTGAAATACTGTTAAGCGGCGTTAAACCCCATTCAATCAATCAATCATGTACAATAGTACAATTTATTCTAAATATTGCAATCACGTGTTGATCATATATTACCTGAATAGCTTCATTGGTTGGAGCAAACACAGTGACGTTTTCTGCATTTGTTAAGTCTTTCTTCAGACCAGCTTTTTCTACCAAGTCATTGAAGCTTGTAAGACCATTCTTTACAGCAATTTCAAGGGCAGAGTGACCTGGATTATACCGAAATTGAAATCGTTACTATCATCTATTAGCTTCCACAAAAATTCAACTATTTCATTTTTAAATTCATTTTTCCACTTCATAGTAAAGTTACTTCTAGCCCAGTGTTTCGAGCAGATTCTCTGTCTTTTCTCTGTCTTAATCTCGCCTTTTTTAAAAACTGTTTTCATATGTTCAATTTTCTAAACCTGAGCATATTCGTGTTTATACTAGGAAAAACTTACCTACTTCTCATGACTGGACCATTTACCTTCATCTGATTTTAATGAATAAGTGTACTAATTTATAAGTTGTATCCTTTAGGCCCTATTACCTTCATCGGGAATGAGTACATCATCAATGATATGTAAAACGCCATTAATTGCCATGGAATCGGCAACCACAACCTGGGCACCATCTGCGTACACTTTTCCGTCATCTGTCCTTGTAAGATTAGTGTATTTGTCCAGTAAATTACGGGTCTTCGTTTGGCCTTGAATAACACCACTGCATACAACATCTGGGAAAACATGGTTCTTGAGAATGTCTGCAAAGTGATTAAAGAAAAACATGATTTAATATCATTTAAATGTATCTCAAAAACTTAATTTTTTAACCTTTAGTACGATGAAATTGTCTTTTACTATTGTCTAGTTTTAATTGTTTGTTGAGGGTGGTCGGATTTGTTGTTCTTGTTTGTTTGTTTTTGTTGTTGTTTTGTTTTGTTGTTGTTGTTGTTGTTGTTTTTTCAAGTTTGACGCTGTCAGAGGTATCATTTACTTGAAGATTAAGGACTAATCTGGAACCAAAGGTCATAAGCAATTTCATTCATCTCGTAAAAAATCTTATACGGTGAAAAAAGTCTTCGCACTAAAATAACCCTAATTTAGAATTGGTTAGACGTATACTTACTCTCTAGACATTTCTTGTCATTTAGAAGTTTTGGGTGCTTTCTGAAGGCTGCGTCTGTCGGAGCAAGGACTGTTAGGGTAGCATCTTCATTCTTCAGTGCAGCATTCAGGTCTGATGTACCTATCACTGAGGTGTAAAAGTAGCATTTCGGTTAAGGCATTACCGGACGACTTAAATAAGTTGTAGCCAAATTTTCAAGTTCCAAAAATTTAAAAACTCTACGAAATTAAGATCATTTGCCTCTATGATTTCCTATTCTTTTATATTGAGGGTAGTAAATACCGGTAGTCGGAATTATGTGGAAAACGGTTAAGTGACTTTACATTGAGAAACAATTTAGTAAATCAAACATTTATCTGATAAAGTTTTAAAATGCTGTACAAGGCGATTAAACTGTAAAGTTTATTAAACTGGGCCTATCTTTTCCATTTGTTACTGAAAAATTCACAGCGTGCCCAAATTGAAATGGTTTATCCGATGAGTAATTTTTGAAATATGTTTGTGAGTAATACGAAAGGGGACTGTCTTTGACAAACTTTGAAGAAAGCGAACGCTTCATGTGCAGCCTGATGGTGCGAATTCTTAGAGTGATTTTTTTCCGAAGAACTTACCTGATTTCAACATGCCCAATTCTGGATGTCTTCTAATCAAGTCATGAAGTGTTTCAGTTACTGGAGTAATAATCTCATCCACAATATGAACAACTCCGTTAGTAGCAATGTTATCTGTGTTGCTGACTTTCTTACAATTGGCGGTCAATAGCTGCAAATTAAATGGTAATATATTATAACAAAAATGTATTAGAATTCGACTAAATATTTTTCATACAATTTATCTACAAAAAGTTTACTTTGTACAAATACCAGTGTTCTGTAGATAGGCATAGTCAATTTTGTCTATACAAAAATATTTTGTTCTATCCTGCTTCGAAAGAAAATTGAGGAAATAGAAATTAATTTCCTACCTGAATTGGCCTCGTGTAGGTGTTGATTCTGATCTTGGATTTATAGGGACTAGCTGTTTCTATCAACATGTTATCACTAAGTTTTGGTGCCGTCACTATTCCAGTAGCGACATGGCCAAGAAGAATATTCTTGGAGTTGTCAACAACTTCATTGGAAATTCTCTCAGATACAAGAACTACTGAACCACTGTCGTCCTTAAAATAATGAAAAGTATCGTATATCTACAGAATTTCTTTATAAGATGCACTCAATGCCTGCGAACAAAACCGTACTCGACTGAAAATGAATCCATATCGTACATGTACTGAATTAACCCATTCCAACTCAAGCCCTCCTTTTTACGCCCCACAAGAAAAAGCTTTGGAAAACATTGTGGACAATGAAGAAATTGCTTGTAACAAGCAATTTCTTCATTATCCACAATGTTTTCTATCCCAAAAGACGAAAAAAATTGAAATTCCATCAACTTGAAATTGTCGTCTACAGCTTCTTTCAATTTGGACCAGTCTAAAATTTTCTTGTGTTGGAATGGGTTAATACAATATGGTTAGAGGGCGTCATGAGAAGAACATTTATGATTTTTAAATAAAGGTTGAATTTACACAAGTTTCATAAGCTTCTTTTTTTCTTTTATGGTTAAAATTCGTTCGTATATAATAAATGAAATACTATGATGTAGAAGTGATGCGAAATCTTGCATGGGATTCTCGCAGCGTAGGAAAAATTTGATACGTCATGAGACTGAACTAATTTCTTCCCCACGGCTCCAATCCAATACAAGGTTTTGTATTACATTTATAACATAATATTCCTTATATGATAAACCACCGTATTATTCTAGACATAAGGGGCATGATTTCAAGGTGTCATCACATTATGGGAAGCAATATGACTGAAATGAATATCTTTTGAGTTTTCAAAATAATAATAGAAGTTCTTTCCCATAGTAGCACTACCTACTCGATTTCATAGCGAAAATAAATGGCAGATTGCTCGACACATGTTTCGGGGTGTCCTGCAGCTTATACACAAACCATACCACAAACATTTATTTCAAAACATATACCGTCGGTAGACTACCAAAATATTTTGACAGCGGCTTGTTTGAGTTGCTGATTTGAGGTGTGTGTGCCGAAGTTTGAAATGTTCACCATATGCATTGTTACAGAAACCATATCGACATTTGCATAAATTTGTTCTTGTTAAATGATATTCATCATTCTATGTTTTTCTTACCATAAGCGTAATATCTGGTGACATTTCCGTAACAACTCCGCGGAATCGCTTGAAAGCATCGTCTGAGGGAGCAAACACAGTGAAGTTAGCATCATCCTGGTTAAATATTGCGGGATCTACACCAGCACTGTCGAAGAACTGGATCAGCTCATTCAGTTCGAGAGTTTCCAACAAAGTTGGAATGTCCATCAATGGAAGTTCTGAAAAAAGGCTCAGCTATTATTTAGCAAATTTTAATGGGAAACCACTTCATTAGAGATTTTTTTCGTCGGTGTATTTGTTCAAAATCACCTATTTAAACCACGTAGAATAAATTTACTTAAACTATCTAACTTGTACAAATTTTTCAATCACATTAATTGCATTTCTTTAAAGAGTAGCACCATTTTGGTGTAAAACATACTTTTCGCCAACAGAATATTTTCTGTTACAAGGTCATATGTC
Organism: Fragum fragum; assembly: GCA_946902895.1. Lineage (NCBI taxonomy): Eukaryota > Metazoa > Mollusca > Bivalvia > Cardiida > Cardiidae > Fragum > Fragum fragum. The sequence continues at coordinate 51,390,295 of OX336367.1, read as the reverse complement.
AATTGTTGTGCAATCGACTAATAACTAGCCACGCCTAATTACCTCCTATGGCAGTTAGTATCAAACGCTATTAGTTTTCAACGTATATGACCAGGCATTTAAAACAAAAAGACAATCATTGCATGGTGATATACACATGGTATCTGCTGCTTCAATAAGATGTAGTAACGACGTTTAAGACGTTACCTACTTCCCGTTGAAACAAAATAAACTTTTCATACAGCATCGGGTAGAATAGCGGCAAATTCTTTTATACATGTCCGTCTGTCTGTTATAATCCAATAAAATAATAAGTTATTCAAACACATCCAAGTCCCAAGGCTCCCTTCATAAAAGTATAGTCACGCGAGTTCATCGTCAAGCATCTTCTGTTGCAATACAAAGCCTTTTACAAGTACCAGTTGCTTTTTTGTTGTTGTTGTTTGTTTTGTTTTTTCAGAACTTTCCTGGCAGGTGAAATCTTTTTCCCAAGCAGTCTTTGTTCAAAAAATCATTTTCATTAGTTTGAAAGTTTTCTCTTACCTTTCTCACAACCATAATCTCCTTTGGACCTCGTATAACCCAGACAACATTCGTATATTTCTGTCACTTTAACTCTTCCCTCGGGAGTCATTTTCCTGGCGAATTGAAATGAAAGAGCAAAACGTCATTAGGTGTGCAAATTATCGTAACTACAGCTTGAATAAAGCTGTAGTTACGACTTTTTTCTCGTCCAACGACGAACATATAATTGATTTTACAAGACACAGGTATGCATCTTGAGAAAAAAATCAGAGCCTAAAATCAAAATGATTGATCATCCTATGTAATGATGTATTGATAAATACATTTGTAATATTCTTGTACGGCTCATTGGGATGAGCAAACTATTTTCGGTTCAAGCTTTACTGCGTTAAGAAACCCCTCTTTCTGACTTATTGTTAGTTTGCTGATTTTGACTACGCAATATGAAGTCCTTATCAAGTCTCGAAACAACAAAGAAAAACAGAATCGATGAAATTGTTAAACTCGACATAAAATCTTACGTTTTCACACATTTGAAGGCCGTGTCTGTACCATCACAAACAATTGACTGATAGTTGAAATGGTGGGCAATCTCATCCGTGTCGTTACTTTTTTCTTCCTTTTGGGTAAAACATACGTTGGGTCTGGAATTATATTTAAACGCCCTAAATAAAGATTTTGTATTTAATTATACATTTATTTGTGATAATGGTAGCAAAAATGTTATGAAAACTCCAATTTAAAACTACTGAAAAAATGTCTATTCACCTGAAAGACGATGATAACCGATAATAATGCTTATCCTTTTGGCTAATTGACGGATACCATCGTCAATTAAAAGAAGACTGACCTATCAAATCGTTCATTTTGTAAAGTAAAGTAAACCTAGAACTCCGAGATTAATTTTGGGCATTATTAAAGATGTAGTAACGACGTTGATGTCTGCAACTAAATACCTGCATTTTTTATGCCCCAGGTAATACATTTCACGTGCTCATGCATACTAAATAGTCGGTAGGCATTTTTTCTTCCTTGGGGTAGGGAACGATCAGATGCAGGAATTTTAATAGACGAGACTAAGATGATTGAATAATATATGTATCCCACATTTCAACACACTCGTGCTTTTTACGCCCTTTAAGCAAAGGCCTTTGGAAAATGAAGAAACTTAAAAAATACAAAAAAATTATGAAAAAACATTAATTTAAAGTTGTCTTCTACGACTTTTTAGACAATGAACCAGTCTACAATTTTGTCGTCTGATAATTGTATAAAAAACGGTCTGAATCCAGCACAGGTCAATCTGTGTTTGTATATCAAAAATGATATATAGTAGGGTAGAATGACATTCTACTTTCACAAAGTCTTCCAAAAGCACAACATGCTCAGTATTTCCAAGAAAGTCTCTATTTGTATGACGGCCCACATATCTAAGCAATTGCCACTCAATGACGTTTTCAGACGCCCTGAAGAAATACAATCATGGGAAACTTGGTGGAAAAAGATAAAATTGCTTGTTACAAGCAATTTGTCATTTTTCTCACATAGTTTTTTCGCCTATTAAGCATTCATTTTCAAAGTTTAAAGTATTATGTCATGTCGTCTGCAACCTCTTTATTATAATAATGTCTTTATTTTATGAAGGTAAAACAATATGACAATCATTTCAAATTAAACAATTTGAATTTTTTTCAATTTGGACCAGTCTAAAATTGTTTCGTTTGGTAATGGATCCTTAAAAAAGCTGTAATATTACACTTACCCGGTCCACCAGGGTTCATTATGGGCCTCACTTCCCCAGCTCAGATCCAAATCAAAGTTGAATGCTGGTTTTCGTCCAGGGTTACTTAGTCCCATGTTAAATCGGCCTGGCCGTCTGTAATTACTAAAATTGCAAATACATCAATAGTCTCAGCTTAAAATGTTGATGTTTATCCTTGCCTGTCTTTCAAAATTTTACACCTGTTCAAATTTAAAGGTTTTGGAGACGAAAATTTAATTTGTATTCTATTTGAAAATAACGTTTCAGTAGGGTAGAAAATATTGTGGAAAAAGAAGAAGTTGCTTGTTACAAGCAATTTCATCCTTTTCTAAAAGGTTTTCTCAATTATAAATTCACAAAGACACCAAAGGGTCAGAGATCGTGGGTATCAAAGAGAAGTTGGTCGGATGTAGGATTGAAATGAGTGGGGATAGCAAAGCATACAATTTGACATTTTCTAAAAGGCTTATTGATCTGCATTCGACAAGTTTTATTCGAATTGGTACCAAAAGCATGGTAAGGGTTATTCGACGAACGCATCCGGATAGTGGCTAGAATTAACCCTTTGTTGTACTGTCTCTGTTTTTTTTTGTTTTTTTTTTTTTTTTTTTTCGTCCTTTAGTTTTTATACTTGACAAAACATTGTGGAAAAAGAACAAATTGCTTGTAACAAGCAATTTTCCCTTTTTCCACAAAATTTTCTACTCTACAGATTGATTATTATTGAAATAAAATTAACTGCAAAACCTTTGAATTTTGAAAAGTCTAAAATCTCACAATGCGGAAAAGGGTTTAAAATGGACATAAAACTTCTAGAAAATATCGAAATTGGAAGGAATTAACGGATCACAGTCCCCGACCAACGACTCCGCTAGTAAAACCCTCTGGCGTTCCACTTCGATATTAACCCAGGCCCACAAGACATAATTTTAAGTTGGTCTAAACTGAAAGGAGTTGTAGACGACAATTAGAAGTTTATTTATTTATTTTTTATTTATTTATTCATTTTTTTTTCAATTTCACGGGTGGAAAACATTGTGTAAAAATGAGGAAATTACTTGTTACAAGCAATGTCTTCATTTCACACAATGCTTTTCCAATTGCTCTTCTTGGAGGGCGTCCAAAAGCGTCATTATATGGAAATTGGTTAAACGTTGATATTTTGCAAAATTTATAGCCATTAACATGTCGTAAACACCCCCACCCCCACCCCCCAAGCCATAATTTTTATCTGAGCCATATTTGATGAAGGTATCTGACAAAGACTCACCGAGGGTCGTTTGTGATTTTTTCTAAAAAAAACTTATAATCGTTTGTAATCTTAGATGATTGTAGGTTTTCACTGTTTACAATACTTGGCAATTTGCCCAATCCATTAAAGCAATGTTTACAGCCAATCAATTCTTTTTAGCAATCTAATTAGGGGTCACCAAAGGATTCAACGAAATTTGGTTGAAATCCATCCAATTGTTTCTGAGAAGAAGATTTTCAAAGCATTCACTATATATGGAAATTAGCCCCGCCAATTAAAGCCATGTTTTCTGTCCTATCAAAATACTTAGAAGGAATCTGATAAAGGGTAACCCAAGGATCAAGGCAGTAAAATTTGGTTGAAATCCATCCATTGGTATCTGAGAAGAAGCCTTTCAAAGTTTTCACATAATATGGAATCAAGCCCCGCCCATTAAAACCATGTTTTTCTTCTGTCAAACTTCTTTGGAGGACCCAATGGTCATTCCTGTAAAATTTGGTTGAAATTCATCAATTGGTTTCTGATCAATTCACCATATCTGGAAATTAGCTCCGCCCATTCAAGCAATGTTCTTCATCCAACCAAGATTCTTTACAGAAATCTGATTTAGGGTCACCAAATGATCATTCCTGTAAAATTTGGTTGAAATCCATCATTTGCTATCTGAGAAGAAGATTTTTAAAAGTTTCACCATATTTGGAAATTAGCCCCACCCATAAAAGCCACGCTTTTCATCCGCCCATAATTCTTTGAAGGAATCTGATACAGGATCACCCAAGGACAATGTCTGTGAAATTTGGTTCAATTCTGTTCAGAAGATTTCTAAAGTGAAATAAAACGTTAACGCACGCACGGACAGACGCACGACGGACACATCGCCGTGGCAATAGTGGGGCTAGAAATTTAAATACTCGTAGAAGTTCCACTTCGATATTTAACGTAAGCTTAAGTAAGCTGTAGATACGACGTTGAAGTCGCCAAACAAACTTAAGTGCTTCACCTAAATTTCGGATTTCAAAGTTCACTTAATTGAATTATTTGATTGGTCGTTTGATAGCCGCGTTTGGCCAATTCTCGGGTACCTTTAAGCTTTTGGGCGGGATTTCTTTTAAGCTAGAAAAAAGACGGCTGGATTTTTAGAGAATATAATTAACTGATGCGATTATAAAAGGGTGATAAGTCGGAGAATATCTGAAGTTCTAGAAATTGCGATTTTCGTGATTTTTGTTACGGGGGCTCGTGTCTTCGACAAAATTTTTCAGACACCAAGTTCGGGTTTTTATCGATTTGCTTGAATAAATTGCAATACCAATGATACAAAGTATTCCAAACGGTAGGGAATCAGTTTTAATGTTTTATTTTAATTAAAACATGGTCCTCTTCTTTGCAGTTGAATCAACTCACTTTGAATAAACGATAGCAGCGTTATATTGAACATTGTTTTGAATTGCAATAAACACGTGAAAAGTTGGGGGTTTCAAGGTCGCCGATAAAAGTTCATTACAGCGAAGATTGCTTCGGAAAAGAAAATTCACGGTTTAAATGTTATCATCGATTTATTGAATAATAAGAATGATATTGATGAAGAAGAATTTCGGGAGAGTCATGGTCTTGATCAGTCGTGACAACCAGCGCAAGCTGAGCTTTCTCTCTCAATATACTTTATTAACAAACGATAAACTTTTAGACAAGCCGAAATTAAGAGCCGCTGCTGTCTTTTATTCAAAGTGAGTTGTTTAAATGCAAAGAAGAGGACCATGATGGTCCTAAATCGCTCACCTGAGGCATCTGCTTATTACAGTACTTTTTTGTATATAGAAAGGCACAGCTTGAGCCAAATTAATAAAACAAATTAATAAAACAAATATAAGATTTCTGGCAAAGTACAAAACTAAAAAGTCATGCTATACAATAAGGATGAATGCATATGGCTTTATAGTTTAATCCTTTACCAGAAAATCCCACATTTTGACGCCCTCTGGGAAATTTGGTTTAAAAAAATGAAAAGGAGACCTTGGTAGGTACAAGCAATGTCTCCTTTTCTCATGGTGTTTTATACTCTAAAAACTCCTTGCATTCATATTTCAATAAAACTTGAATTACCGGCCGCAACTTCTTTTAATATGGAGTAGCATTGAGAGGAGAACACTTTGAAATTGCTCTAAATGAGCACTTTACCAAACTTGGGGCCTGTGGGGCGGGGTAAATTATAACTATAACTTTACCTAATCAACACCCATTGTGGGAATTTCGCCGCCCAAATTTTATTAATTTCTTTTCTAAAACCCCCGAGGCGTCTATAAAGATCGTGGGCTGCCGGAACAGACTTTAAAAATCCGTTACTATTCCGCAAAATCGGGGGCGAATGGCATGTCTGTCCAATGGGTATAATTCTAGCAACCTTGGTTATATTATAAATCAAATACGAATGCATTACAACTTATACATAGGAAGAGAAAGATGTTTGAACATGCTCTTATTGCGCGTTTTTCATAATTTTGGATGCCTTTGGAAGGGCCATTTTGTTTAAAGGGGATTAACTCCAACAAACATGGTGGTTTTGATATAAAGGCTCTAGGTGCTCTATTTAAGATTTTAATTTTTTTTTTTTCAAATCTAGCGATTCACGCAATTTTTGACCCCCGGAGAAGAGAAGTTTTTCGTCCGACGGGCAATATTTCCAGTAACATTGTTCAAACTACATTCCAAAGAAGAATGTCCTTCACCTTACATTTCAAAGGAACAAAACTTTTTAACTTGATTTAATTCCAAAATTTTGGACCTCTGTGGCAGGACCTGTTTTGTCCCAGGGCTATGATTAAAGGCAACATGGTAGACAACTATGTGGTTATTCTTTATACCAAACATGAATACCTTAGACTTTATAGAATAGAGGAGAAGACTGTTGAACATGGTCTTCTTGAACATCTCGAACTTTGGACGCCTAAAGAAGTGACTTTTTCACCCTACAGGCATAATTTCATCAAAATAGGCAGATAACAACCAGGCTATGCTACATTCCAAATATGAATGTCCCCGGCCTTAAAGTTAACAAAAAAAAATCTTTTAACTTACTCAAGTTTTGCGCTTTTTTCCCTATTTTTGGACTCCTAGTGCGGGCCTTTAGAGCTTGAGTGAAAGAGTACAAAGCCATCTAGTAATGCCACGTCCCAAATGTGAATGTCCTAGGCCTTATAAGTGTAGTTTACAAGGAGAAAATTTTGAACTCGTTCAAATTAAGCATTTTACTAAACTTCGTACCTCAGGGGCGGGGCCAATTTTACCCTAGGGGTATAATTTCAGCAAACGTGATAGAGATTTGGTTTTGCTGCATGTGAAACATGAATGCAATTGGCCTTGTAGTTTCTGAAAAAAAAAGAATTTCAAATATTGGCTAAAATGTCCCATTTTCCAATGCCGTGGCAACCAGAGTTTTTTGTGGAATTTAATTTGTTCTAAAACTTTTGTAGAACTTTACACAGTGAGCATTTCTGCAAAGTTTCAACTTGATCAGCTAACTGGTTTAAGAGGAGAGGAAATTGTGGACGGATAGACGGACGGACGACGGACAATGACCGACCACAATAGCTCGCCTCGCACTTTGCGCTCAATTGGGCTAAAATTATTTGTCAAATACCCGGATAGAAAGCATTGTGATAAAAAGGAAGGCATGCTTGTAAAAATTAATTCTGTCTTCTTTCTTTATTTCTTGCTCGTGTATTCTCCAGTGTTTAACATTGTAAGTCATAGTGCCTTCCTATATGACTCGTCACGAAAAAGTACCACTTCTTTGTGGTGTACACGGGTCCCTGGTTCGACTTCCGGTCCTCCAGTTTTTCGGACGAGGCTAGAAACCGAAGTCTTGTCTAATAATGACCTCATACAATGAATTAATTAATCCTTAAGCAGTTTTCTGTGCGATTTGCACAATCTGATCCTCTTAACCAATTACTAGACAGCATATTTTTAGACTGGCCCAAATTGTAAGAAATTGAAGACGACAATTTAAAGTTTGTGAAATTTTGGATTTTTTCAGCTTCCTGGGTAGAAAACATTATGGAAAGTGAAGAAATTGCTTGCAACAAGAAATTTCTTAATTTTCCACATTGTCTTTCAAAGCCGTTTTCCTTGAGGGCGTATAAAAGCGTCAATGAGTGGGAATAGGTTAAATTGTTGAATTGTAATAAAACCTGTATGGTAGTGGTGTTTTTTCTTCTACTTTTGTTATTTTTTGTTGTTTTCCATTTTTTATTTGGTTACAATCTTTTTTTTCCGAAATGTATTAAAACTTCAATTGATTCGTCATGGATCCAACCTTATTTTTGTATTCTTCGGAGTTCCAGCTTTGTCCCTTATCGCGCAACGGATTTCGAAAATTATCTGGATAAGATTGCAATAGTCAATTTCTCCAATTTACGCATTTAATAACTCAAAGCAGTCCTTTCTGGCGTAAAATATCGGGATTGTGTGGGTAAGCCAATTACCTCGCAATACCGCGTTTTAACGCGCCAATCAAATGTAGCTATGGAAAACGTAGGAAAAGAATATATTGCTATAACAAGCAATTTCTTCTTTACCCATAACATTTTCTACCCCATATGGCCCCTGTTTCTTTATTTAAACAAACTTTGTTTTGTCGCCTGCAACTTTTTCAATTCAGACCAGTCTAAACTTTTGTCGGTTGGGAATTGGTTAAACGTAAGGCAAACGATCGATCTAAATCACCTCTGAATCAAGTATAGAAGCGTAATCCGGAATGTCTGCAGAAGAAGTCAATAGAGGGGCTACAATCCCTAATAATTAATCAATTTTTGTCACCAGTATAATTGCCAATCTCAGGCATGTAGCAAATACGACCGTTCATTTTAAAAATGTACAGTTTAAGAAAAGTGGAGGATATCGAGCCTGACAAGGCTGTACGGATTGCACACATTGACCAACGTCGGGGATTTATCTTTGAGCAGATAACTTACCGTAAAATGGTCATTTTAGCGCAAGCGAGTAATAATCTTGACATTTGAGCCTGTGCTTGACATGCCAAAATAATTCAAACGTGATCGAACGACAAACATTACCGGCGCAGTCCTGGCAGTCGCTTAGGGCATTTAAAGTATTTGCTGATCATACTTTTGGTCATTATCTATTCATATATCACACAATGAAGGCTCTGCACAGGCTGTTCTGAGACTTTTCTTTGCGCACATTCATAATGGTTTGAGATATCATAGTATACATAGACTCATTTTATCACATCTCTGATTTTTCGGGCATTGAGCCGAAACTTCGAATATTCAGTGCCTAACTTAAACCTATTCCTCCCAGGATTACTCTAGGTTGATCTTGATTAAGATTTATGTCATATTTTTGACTTACTCCTTTTTCAAAATAAAGCATCCCACAGCCGAGCACGCTCACTTGATGTTGTGATTCAAATACTCGCATCAAGCCTATTCCCAAACAACAAAATTTTAGACTGGTCAAATTGAAAGGTGTTATAGACAACAAAACATATCAGAATTCTAAAAGGAGCAATATGGGCCATATGGGGTAGAAAGCATCGTGAGAAAAATGAGAAATGTCTCATTACCATCAGTTTCGCCTTTTCTCACTATGCTTTTCATGGCTAAATATCTCTGGTGCGTAAACTCGGGGATTATATAGTAGTGGGGTGAGTCTGCTTGAATTCGTTTTGCCATTTAAATGTATGTTTACGTGTAACAAGTCAAAAATATTTCTGATAACAATTATGATAATCATAACACGAAAAAGAAAACATACCCGTTAAACCAGTTTTCACCCCCAGTACGTCTGTTTGGACGTCTTGGTTGGTCTCTCATCATGCTTTTGAACCATCTATGGCCCCTCTGCTTGAATCGCTTGAAACCATAACTACTTCCACATAATCCCAAAACAAAAACGGCAATCAAGAGAATTAATAAGAATCTCCTCATTTTCCGTCAAAATCCAGGTAAACTATCCAAGATGTAAAGTTGTAGGTGCGTGCGTCCGCAGTAACTGCAGAAGAATGATGCTGCGCCGAAGTTTGGGGTTTATATAATTAACGTTATCTAAGAAACCCGCTATCACGTGACAACAACACGCGCGTGTGATTCATTTTACAGATGCGATCGTGAGAACTTGCTACTTGATATAAGTGATGAGACAATATACAGGATACAAGAGTCCATAAAAAATGAAAGTACATTTATATGCGCATGTAAATGTTTTCTTTTCTAATTCGTAGTACTGAAGGTAGACATGAAAAAAAAATGAAAAATCAGAGATCAAAATTTTAAAAAAATGAAAAACAACAGTAACAACGACAGGAAAAACTACCGACCACTAACCCAAAAGCCTTCTCCCCCCCTCTCTCTCTCCTCTCTCTCATTCACTCTCTCCCTCTCTCTTAATCAAAATGTTGTAGCAATGTCCATTTCTTTAAAGGTTAAACGAGCTATGGCTATTATAATACGTTAAAATACGGATTCTGTCTGCGAAAGTTTGAAATATTAAACGGCATAGCCTGTCTCTTGAATACATGACTTTAATAGCAAATTCATTTTAGAATAAATGGCCCGATATAGATCTATTTCATTATTGCATCAAGCTGTTCCTTTAAAGTTTGAATGTTTATGTCTGACAAAGGTTAAAAGTTATGCTAATTGTTATTTGATTTATTTTTTTATCCCACAAAATATTAACAATAAAACGTAGTTTGTCTTTAGCAATTAGAGTATTAATTGCGATACCGTTCTAAGTGTCAATACAATGTATACACACTTAGAACAGTATCGAAATAAACCCTCGAATTATAAATAAAATGTCAAGAAATACAGATGGTTTTCATGCGTTTTAGTATTCAATTATTACCAGAGCGTGAGCGTACATGAACAAGGACAGGTCAAAATGATTAATTCTGGAGTAATGGAGAGCTTATTTGTGCGAAATCATGGAAACCTACGATTATCTTACAGTAAGCACATTTTTTGACGGATCGCCCTGTCAATCGAAATTCGATTGACCAGCCAAATTATCCACTTAGACCCAAAGTGAAATTTGAACTCCAATATTAGAAGACATTGCTGTTGGTTTTGCGACTTAAACGTCTTAACTACAGCTTATTCGTTAATTTTTTCATCAATTGTGAATAACCATAAATGTTACACTATAAGGCCCTTTAACTCATTTTCACACAATAACGCTTTCAGACACCTCTAAGTATGAAAGCTTTTTAAAACAGTGTGGGAAATGAAGAAATTGTTTGTAACAGGCAATTTCTTAATTATCCACATTTTTTTCTATCCCAATATACACAATTTTTAAAATGTCATGAATTTGAAATGGTCGTCTGAAACTTCTTTAAGTTTGGACTGGTATAAAACTCTATCATCATGTGGTGTGGGGATGGGTCAATATCTCATATGAATTCCCTGGCGGGGGTACAGTGTGGGCGTGATCAGTGATCCAGCAGTTCAGAAGCCCCGGTCTGCTTTCTTCTTCAAGGGAGAGTTGGCTATGACAGAATGATAGATGAATAATATGTTTAAGTGAAAGAAGTCATTTTCGAATTCGGGGACACTCAAGAATTGTTTTCTGCAAACGTTTTCAGGCACAAATGTAGAAAAATCATGGTCTTACGATTCCTTTACTCTCCGAGTTGATCACAAGTTGGTTGAACAGCCCTTCATCTCGAGTGTATGCTGTTTTTTTGGTTCTTCGGTGCATCTGAGAGGATGCAATTCCGTCTTCTAACGACAGGGCAATGATACATGGACTAAAGACATAAAGAAGACCTTGCTATGATATACGAATGCGAGTCAATTATGCGCTATTGAGAATTCCTAGAACCGCCGCTATAAAGCTTAAGGTACATTTCTTAACGGCTTTTCGTGGTTTCCGTGCTTATATAAGCTCTGAAATCTAGTACACATTTTACCCGGAGCTATTTCCCAGGGAAAAACAAAGAATGAACTCGAAAACGACCTTTCTTATGATTACTAATGTATCATGTTTGTTTACATCTGCGGAACACCTTTTCTTAAAACTGCCAGACTTGCTTACAGAAATCAGGTGATGTATTGAATCTAAGATATAGTAACAAAGGGGAAAATTTACTGGAAGAAAAATCACATTTATTTTTTTTTTAGCAAAGGGCATACCCCCCACCCCCAACACACACACAATAAAAATATAGAATAAGGAAAAAGGAATGTCTATCTCCAATTATCAGTTATAAGAAAGGAAACAGACTAACTGAAAATATGTATGTGCTTGTTACTTACATGTAATGTCTTCAGTATCAGCAATATTGTCCCTGCGTTGATTTAAAATAAATCTTGGAAAAACACCAAAAAATAATTGTTCACGTTCTGGGTGTTGCTTGTTATTTCATTTTTATTTATCATTTATTTATTTTTTGTTTTATTTTTTGTAGTTGTTTTTTCGGGGGGGGGTGCAATTTGCAATTTGACCAGTAAAATTAACGCTAATATAGTTAGATAAATGATTGTAAGGGGCGGCGGAGGAAAGAGTGAGAGAGAGGTAAATAAATCAATTTTATTTTTATTTTGGCAAACTTATCCAACACCTCGTAGAAATCTTTATTGTGGAACCATACTAAGAAATGTCCGTAAAGTGGATTGGTTGAAGAATTCAAGTTCGGGGAGAGCTTATTGTAATTCTGAATGGATTAAAGTATCTAAAGTTATACAGATATTCATATATGTGGGCTTGACAGGGCGCAGCTATTTACACTAAATACTAAATTCCAATAAACTTTGGGAACGAACCTCGGACGTATGTAAGGCGGAATATCATGTAACAAAACGGTGCAATTTATTAGCCAGAACAGCGTAGGAAAACGTAGTAAGTAACCCCGATAAACCCGGATTGTTTCGGAAGTCTCAAAATAGCTGAAAAGGTTATACTTCCTTTTGTTGTTCTATGTTCTGTCCTATTTTTCTCAGATATCAAGGGGGTTTTGTTGTTGTTGTTGTTGTTGATGTTGTTTATTTACTTATTTATTTTTTGAAGACCAAACAGATTTCTAACAGAACTTTATGCGACATATTTTACCGCAGTTGCTGTGCATAACGGATAGCGCCATTTTGGAAGTTTGTCCGGTGATTTTGTAAACTAGTTCTACGATATTTATCCGAGATTTGATTCGTAGTATTGAAAGAGGACACTCTTGTGCACATTACGCGGGAATGTTACTTCGGGGACTGTTTTCAAAATGCGTTTGTGAAATTTTGGTAAGTCTATCATGATTCGCATATCATGGCGAGTTTTTCGTTAAATGCCACCCCTTCTAAACCAAAGGAGCACGCTGAAATAAACTATCCAGGGCAACTCTTCCTCCCCTCTCCCTATTTCAAATGTTCAATGAATTCGCGAGAGAACCATTCGGCCTTCACCGTGACTCGAAAATGAATAACACGTTATAGTTTTGTTATATAACATCACGAAAACCTTCCGAGCTCGATTGTGTAAAGTTGGCAGACTTAAGGATTGGTGAATTTTATCCCGGTTTGCGAGTGTTTAATCTAAATGATAAACATATTCACACGTCCACTGGCAACTCAAAAACAGTTTGACCGTCACTTTGTCTCAATTACATTCTAAATTCGCCCCCACCCATTTCCGACAGGTCCGCCCTCTGCTCGCCTAATTCACACCCAACACTCGCCCCGCTAACTCACATAAGAGGTGAGCAGAATATTTTGTTTTGTTTTCATGGAGGTATGAAACGAAAAAACTAATTACACTGTATGAATACGCCAAGTAGATTCATACATAATTGTGATTAGTTTTTCCGTTTGAAACCTCCGTGAAAACAAAAAAATATTCTCTTCATTTCTTGTAGTTTATCGACATCAAGCGAAAAAAGCAAACATTTTAAAAGATTGATACATTTTTATGGAACTATTTTGTACGCTAGCATATGAAATTGCTGCGTGATCAGAATTCTGTTTATGGAAGTATGAGTATTTTTTCTGCCAATCAAAATGCTAGTTTTGGGTAAACGAAACTAAAAATTAAAGTATATATGCATTCACACACTTTCTTTCAAACTTCCCTGATTACCAACGACACAGATTATTTATCCAATTAAACTCCCAAACTCCCAAATTCTCTCAGCCAGCATCTCCCCACTACTACCAACACTCTCTCCTCTCACATCTTGACGCTCCGCTCTCGTTCACCCTTACTTTCACTTCTCTTGCAAAACTTGTTCCCTCACAGACCCGCAAATTATAATCTCTTATCTATTTCCCCCCTCTCTCGCGTACACATTCGCTTTTCCCGTCACACTCTATCCTCTCTCAACCACAATACCATCTTTTCTTACCTCACTATTCATTCTTTCAAACACATTCTACCCTCTCTGGAACACTCCTCTTCTCTGACCTACTCTTCACTCACTTTACCAAACTATGTCTTCTTTCACCCATACAGTCTGTAACTTAATCTTCACCCTCTTTACCAACGCACCCATTCTATGGACCATACATCCTGCACTCATTGTCACTTTTCTCATCCGTTATCTCTCCCCCCATTTCTTCGTTCTCTCATTCAAGCCTACCCCTCTCATATCCCCACTATCCAGTACCTAGCTCAACTTTTAACTCTCCTCCCCTTAATATTTGATCGAAACTCGTGATACCCATATCATTACTCTGACGATCTCTCTCTTGCATCCCTCTCTCACATACGATCTACCTTTCTTACCTATACCCACCCGCCAAAATTTTAGACTGATTCAAAATGAGAAAATAGGGTGTCAGCCTGTTAGTTTTTGAGAAATTGCAAGCTTACCATCCCGCAGTTTACGATGTCAAAAGAGGTAGATATTTGTACAACTCTACATACATGTCAACCTCAAGTCATAAATAAACTTTATTTCGTAATGCAGTTAGGCTTAGAAAAACCATTTTAGAAAATCCACATTATACAAGTCCTAATGTTTCGCTATAAGCGTTGAATAAGGGGTATTAAAGGCGACGCGCAGATTCGACGTTCTTAGCCGATGAATAACGTTATTATTAAATGACGTCATGTCCTGATATCCGAGTTGCGTGACGACTGTTGCAAAAGTACTCAACATAGAAAGCATGATTTCTGATCAATTTGTTTAAAATTTACAAATATACACACAAATATATACATACATCGAAGAATAATCTTCACTGAGTGAAAACTTGAGGGGGATCGCATATGTTCTTTCCACTTTATTCAAGATTTTTAATGCAGCGAAAAGCGAATTCGCGAAACATTTATCCCGAAATGGTCAATAAATCTCTCGTCATTACTTTTCATCTTACCTACACTCTTTCCTACGAATATCTTCTTCTCTTCACTAACTTCGTTATCTCGCCCAAACTTCCCTCCAACCAGATTCTTTTGTCTCTCCCCCAAAACACTCAACTCTCTTCTCTTCAACTCACACCCCTCCCGTGACAATCGACCTTATTTAAACCAAGCACTGTCTTTCTCAATCACAACCCTGTCACCTATAGTCTGTAGTCTCCCACCAACTCGCCGCACTTTAATACCCTCCCTTCTCTCATTCAATTACATCCACTCTATCCCCCCTCTTTTTAACTGTCTAACATCTAAAACATACTCTCCGATCTATCACATACACTCTACACTCTCTCGTCCACATGCACTCTCCCCTCTCTCACCAACACTATATCCTCTCACACCATTCTCCAAGACATTTATATTAAGATTGGTTACGTTTTTACTTCTTCCTTTTTGAGATGTTTGTAGATAAGCGATTTAATAACTTTAGATTTGAAAGCCAAATGTATATTTTAAAAAAATAGTAATCCAGAAAAAACTAATTAAAGGCGTATTTCCATGACGTTTGAAAAAAATATGTTTTGATGACGTAACAATTATCTTGTTATTGATACGATTAAGGAAATCAAAGTACTAAAAGTACTGTAAGCTAGCAAAACTGGTTTTGTTAGGTAATCATCTTTGTCAAAGGTTATCATGATAAATAAACGATTTTAAAGTAACAAAGGAGTTAACACATTGCAACATGACAAAATCTTAGACTGGTTCAAATTGAACGAAGTTGTAGTTTACAATTTCAAGTTATTTGAATTCAGAAAATAATTATCTTGTTGGGTAGAAAACAGTGTGGACAATGTTACAAGCCATTTCTTCATTGTCCACAATGTTTTCAAAAGCGTTTTTTTGCTTAAAAATCGGAATTGAGTGGGAATGGGTTAAATAGCATGCTCTCTAGAGAGAGCTCTTCAATTTGAATATAGTTTACAATATTCCTGAAGTACATAAGAACTACTTTTTATGGCGTAGGCATTCAATGGATTGAGAGGTTAAGCGTCCAGTGACAGTTTGCACTTGTTACTATATTAAAATTCAGTCGATCAAGATGTTTTAGGCAACAATTGGTCATAAAAGATCACTTTGAATACTTCGTGCTCTGATGAGCTAAAAGAAAACAACATTTTTTTTTTATTTCATTTCTTTTTTCTATTAAGGCAGCTTTTCCTGGTAAAGAGATCAAGTAAATGGACAAACCATGTGTTTTGAGGCCTTAATGTCAATATTAACACTAGAGTATATCGATGGTTCAGCGCGAAACAGTTGTAACTGGCAATAAACATACATGTATTGGCAATTACAACTATGAACAGTTTCGCACTGGACCATCGATAAGGTCGATCTAAATAAAGACAGCTTTAATGCATTACACCTTCACTAAACAGCTCATTTGTATGACTGGACTAATGTTCACTTTACCACCAAACGGGCGACAAAAATGAACACACTAGACTTTGCAGACGATATACGCGCTCACGTTATCTGTAAGAAAAGGACAACCTATAAGGTACAAGTGCGGCCCCCTTTTCCCAAATAATGTTCAGAATTGTAAGAAAATGGGTTGTATCGCAAATTGATAAAAATTCTTAAGAATCATGTAGTCGTTGTAGCTCGAATAAAGCTGTAGTTACGACTTTTTGCACACCCAACGATGATGTATGCAACTTTCAAAACGCACGTAAGAGTAAACGAATACAGGAATATGACCAGACTCGTGACAGGTGACCAGACAATCCAGCAATTCCACCAAACACAATCTTCAAAAAGCGATCGGAACAAGCACAGGTCAGTTGTAGTTGACACTTCAGAAATACATGCACATAGAGCTTTGGACTCTTTTGAAAGTTCTGACAATTGACGAATCACCGCTGTCGATCGAAAATCGATCGGCCAATCACATCATTCATCTAAAATCGAAATAATTTAATTGTTAGTTTCGTCTATCAAAAACGAGCGATCTGATTGGTCGAAAAATTTAATTCATACCTCCATGAACAAAATTTTGAGTACGCAGCCATTATGAATGCTTCCGCACAAAATAGCTCACTACAAAAGGTATCAAAATGTGTTAAGTTGTTGCATTTTTCGCTCGATGCTATTAACTTATAAGAAATGAAGATAATATTTTTTTGTTTTCATGGAGGTATGAACCGAAAAACCTAATCACACACTGTATGAATCCGCTTCGCGGATTCATACAGTGTGATTAGGTTTTTCGGTTCATACCTCCATGAAAACAAAAAATATTCTCTTCATCTCTTAAGTGAATGGGGACCACGGGCATTTTTGTCAAGCGAAGCGGATTCATACAGTGTGATTAGGTTTTTCGGTTCATACCTCCATGAAAACAAAAAATATTCTCTTCATCTCTTAAGTGAATGGGGACCACGGACATTTTGTCAAGCATGACCATTGGCTTGGCGACATAAAAGAAGAAACTACCACTTGTTCAAGCTGAAGTTACGAAGTTTAGGTCGGCAACCACCGATCTGCTTTTTGTCTCCATCTACCTAATCAATCTCACATGGTATGATATCCCATCAGTTGAACTTCCGTTTCGGAGATCAGGGGGCGTGGTCAGCGAGCCATCATTCACTTGGTCGGTCACAAATTATATTTTATGTAATGGTTTCAGGGCTATGCACGTCAGGCACTATTCTTTTTCCTAAAATGATACGAATACCTTGGAGATAGATGTGGTATTAACAAGAATAGAAAGGTCGCAGCTGTCAAGAATCAATCAAATCTTTCATTTAGACCGGAAGTTTGGACGTCCCCATTGGCTGACATTCATGTGAAGCATTAATGTTGGTTGGGTCACTTAAACGTTTAATCAAGTTTTAGTTACGAAGTTTAGGTCGCCAACCAACCATTTTTTTTATTATTTTATTTTGTTACACGTTACTTGCCTTAACCCAGTCCCACGGAATTACGCTTTTAGACGCTCCCCAGGAAATAAAGCTTTGGAAAACATTGTTGAAATGAAGAAATTGCTTGTGACAAGCAATTTCTTCATTTTCCACAATATTTTCTACCTGAAAGTAGAAAAAATCCAAGATTTCATAAACTATAAGTTGTCATCTGCAACTTCTTTCAATTTGGACCAGTCCAAAATTTTGTTGTTTAGGAATGGGTTAAATTTCGCAAAAGTACGTCGTTTAATGTCAAGGTGGAACTTCCTGTCGAAGCTCATTGTCGAGGCAAGCGATCCGTCAAGTCGACAATCACGTATCGAAATAACCATATACATATATATCCTTCCGCCTTGCAGAGAAATGCAACTGACCGACCATTGGTCCCACCCACTGACTCCTTTAGCCCAACCCATTGACTCCGAGAGGAAGTTCCGCTTCGATTTTTAACGGCGTTATTTTGCAAAATCTATGGCCAGTAGCAACTTACAAATATGTAGAATGGTTGATTTGCGACCTAAACGTTGTAACTGCAGCTTCAATAAGTTGTAGTTATGACATTTAAGTCGCCAAAACAACGAAAATGATTCACCAAAATGGCGGCCAATGGCGGAGTCCAAGCTGAACTTCCATTCTAAATGAATGGCGTTATTGGTCGAGTGATTATTTGTTTGACAGTCACCGGGTCCCGTGACCGCCAAAAGGCCGATTCTTGAAAACCAAGCAAGAAATATTTAACAGAACGAGGGTGAGCGAAAAATGAACTATACTAAGGGGGAAAAGTTTAGCAATTTTCTTCGACCTACATTATTTTTCAACGTAAATGTATAAACCTTATAAAATCAGTCTCGTTTGCAATTTTCAAAAGCTAACTAACTAATTGTGCATTAAGAGCACGTTTTCCTCGCTTCTAAAGGCTGTCTGACGCAATTTTGCTGAAACACGTTCTGCACGTGCTTCCACATGTACGTGAAGTCTTTATCCACAATATCTATCCCAGTTTATTGGTTAACATCAATAACAAGATAACTCATTAAAATATTTAAATATAATTCAAATGGGACGTCACCCAGGGCTTAACTTAGACCAACGGAACGTAGCCATCAGTATGCTGGCTGGTGGTATGATGGTAAAAGAGGTGGCTCAACATTTTGGCGTGAGCCAAAGTTCAATTTCAAGACTTAGAACAAAGTATCGTCAATTAGGCACCGCCAAAGACAGGCCACGTTCAGGTAGGCCACGTAAGACTACCCAACGTGAGGACAATTACATCGTGACGTGTTCACGGCGTAACCGCTTCCTCAATAGCACTCGTATAGCCGGTTTGGTCCGAAATGCAACGGGAACACGGGTCTGTGCTCGTACTGTAAGAAACAGACTTCGTTCGGCACGTTTACGCGCACGTCGACCTTACGTTGGCATTCCTTTGACACGTTCACACAGACATGTAAGATTGAATTGGACAAGGGTACACCGTCGATGGCCAAGACGAATGTGGAATCAGGTCCTTTTCACAGACGAATCCCGTTTTAATTTGATGTTTGCTGATGGCAGGGTACGTGTTTGGAGGCGTGATGACGAAAGGATGGAACCCGCCAACGTCATTCAACATGACAGTTTTGGAGGCGGCAGCGTCATGGTCTGGGGTGGTATATCATACCGTGGCAAGACTGACTTGGTAGCTATTCAGGGAAACTTAAATGCCGTTCGATACTGCCTGTCTGTCTCCGATCGAACACATTTGGGACCATCTGGGTAGGAGAGTAAGAGACAGGAATGACGTTAATAGCGTTAGAGACCTGGAACGTGTTCTGCGTCAGGAATGGGGTCGTATCCCTATTGCAATTAATCGTAGGCTCTTTTTCCAGCATGAGAAGACGCTGTGATGATGTTATTGGCGCAAACGGTGGACACACAAGCTATTAAAACTTTGTGTTACTTTAACTTCCCTTCCCCTACCATGTTTGACGCTGTACAACAAACACGTATGACCTTGAAATCATCTGATTTTTTTAAATACTGTGGCTAACACATAAAAGATCGATGTGTGAAAATATGGTTTGAATCCAAAGCTAGACACCGGAGAAATTGGCTGTAACATACGAAATTGCTAAACTTTTTTCCCTCAGTATATATACAGCTTATTAAGCTGAAGTTACCATGCTTTGGTCGACAATAAATGAAACGTAAAATAGCTTGATATACCTTTATTTCATGGTATGAAACAAACAAGAATTGTAAGCAATCATTTACCTGTAGACATCGCTAATTGATAAATTAGCCAGATGAAAATATCGCCCTTCATTATCAACAAAACTAGTGTAGTTTTTTGCAGCTGTTCGCTTATGTAAATAAACAAGAATTTATGTAAGCAATAAAAACATATTTTACCTAGATAGTTTGGTAATTAACAGCTCAGAATGATTTCTGAAACAATTTGTCTTTGTTTCGAGAACATATCTTTTCACTGGTCAACAAACGCAAATCGGAGACTGATAGAAAAAGGGAGAGAAAGCCGGCTGGGTCAACAGATCAAATAAGAGCAATGCATGCAGCTTCAAAGACTAGAATTTGAGATGATGATAAACGCATTACCAGACGTAATATTTTTAGACTAGTCCAAATTCAAAGAAGTTGCAGACGACAATTTTTAGTTGTTGGAATTTTAAAATTCTTAGTCGTTTGAAGTAGAAAAAAATATGGGTTATGATGAAATTGCTTGTAACAAGCAATTTCTTCATCTCCCAGAATGTTTTCCGAAGCTTTTTTCTTGAGGGCCTTTAAAAAATTTTGATTGTGTTGGGAATGGATTAATAGATATCAAGTTCAACCAGGACGAAGCACTTACAAAAGTTAACAGCTACCTCCCCTGATTGTGAGTACGAGAGATACAGGCTGGATTTTTGGATCTGATCCTGACATATTTAACTATATAATTGGTAAACGTGTGTTTAAACCCCATTCAATCAATCAACTTACTATATAATTGGGCTTGTGAAAACGAATCCGACTTTACTTCGACAAATATCGTGGACATTCGTCAAGTTAAGGGAGCCCAGATAACTAGGTCTGCAGAAGTTTTTTTTTCAAATTTAACTTATGTTGCCATCGCAACCAAAACTTTCAAACTGAGTTTTAAATCTAAGTATTTTTAAAAGGACAACCTAAGGATAGTTCCAGCACAATTTGTTTGAAATTGGCCCATGAGTTTGGAAGGAAAGTCATTTAAAAAATCCTTAAATTCTATAGAAGCCCACCACCCTGGGAACCCATTGAAAGAGGTCAATGTACTGATGCTTCATACAAAGTATCAAGGCCCTAGGCATTCCGGGTCAAGAGATAATTTTTATCTTTTTAAGTTTCATTTTTTTCCCATTCTAATTAGCAATTTTACAGGGAGCTTCCTAAGGTTTATCCCGTTGTATTTGGCACAGTAGTTAAGGAGTTGTCGTTTTTAAATTACTTCTTTATTTCTATATAAGCCCCCCTCCCGGGGGGGGGGGGGGGGGCAGCCGTTCACCCAAGGGTCATGATTTTAGCAATTCTGGAAAAGGTCAATCTCCTGATAGTTTATGCAAATTATCAAGGCTCTATACCTTCTTTATCATGAGGAGATGATTTGATTTTGTTTTAGTTCAATTTTGTCGCCATGGCAACCAGATATTTCAACGGATTTCAATTCTTTATAACTTTTTAAATGGAACCACCTAAAGAACATGCCTGCCAAATGTGGTTGAAATTTACCCAGACGTTTGGGAGGAGATGTCATTTAAAGTAATTGTTGACACATGGTGGACTCCAGACAGAAAGTGATCACAATACCTCACGGTAGGGCACTTCTCGCTAGAAATATTGACGGTAATGCGTAAATGGTGTATTATTTGTGCTAGCGAAATAGATAGAGCGAATTCCTACAAGATACTTAATACACAGAAGTTCCGAGTTCGTTTTTTGACCATGGCTGATGTTTTTTTAATCATTTTTTTTTTACAGAATATGCTAGTCACACTCGAACATATCACATTGGACATACAACCAATATCAAACAAATTCCGCGAACTTTAATTTTTATGCAATTTGTCTTATTTACAGTAAAGGATTACACAGGAGGGTCATTGGCCTTTGGGTGCTCACCTGAGATAAAGTCTACAACTTTCAGACAGAAAGAGGGATATACCAATGATCTTAACATTGTGGGGCCATATAAATGGAATGTAACTCAAATAATATGTGCATATCTTTGCTTGATACTCATTATCAGTGAAATTGTATCAAATCCATCAAGAAGTATAGAAAAATTGGCGTACAAGAAAAAACACAATACTGTCTGGCGAGCCAACTCTTATATATACCATGCGAACAGTTTTTTGGGGTGGGGGAGTATAATTATAGTGATTTTTTCATACATGCATAAATAAGAAAAAGACGAGCATTCTGAAGTATTGCATGGCAATACCAAGTCCCCTACCGGCTTTATATATATCACTAGAGCGGTATGTTTTTTGTGGTAAAGGGATTACTATCCCTCCAAAATATTACAGATGTATCAGATTTTAAGAGCAATTCTTAAACACACACACATACACACAAACATAAAAATAGGCATCTCTTTTTGTTGTTTGCCAAATTATACTTCATAAAGTCATCTGTTCCAAGAGAATTAAGACCCTAAAGCCCAAGTAAACTTTGAACAAAAGCTTTCAAAAATATGTCTAGGATTATGAATGCTTTTCGGACATAGGGTTATCAAAATAGTTTGCCTTGATCACTTCATGCAACCACTTTTAACAATTTGTTCAGTTATATAACAGTAGCTTGAGCACCTACCATGTATTCCTGGTATCTCTCTCACCAGTACTACCCTAACATCCTTTACAAGCCTTGGAAAGGCAATAGACTGCAATTAAACTCAATATTATTATTATGTAACTAATTTTGCAAAAGCATTCATATCTTGCTTAAAATCGATGGACTTGAACTGAAAATGAACCCGTTCTGTAACTCATCAATGCTGACTCACTTACAATATATCAGCTCAATACCTGCAAGTGTTAAGAAAAAAGTCTGGAAAAACTGTAATTTCCGAAGTCTAGCATCCATATCTTCCTCAAAAATTAATGGACCGGATAAAACTTACACTTGTTCTGTAACTTATCAATATTGACTCACATACCAAAAACCACCTTCATATTACAAAGGGTTTAGAAAAAAAATCCGGAAAAAATGAAATTTCCTGGTAATTTTCTAAGTCCAGCACCCGTATCTTCTTCAAAAATCAATGGACCGGAACTAAACTTTAAGTTGTTCTGTAACAAATTGATACGGACTCACATACCAAAATTCAGCTCAAAAACTCTAAGGGTTAAGAAAACAAGAGGGCCGTTGGCCCTGGGGCGCTCACCTGAGATAAAGGCTCTTTTTCTTTCAACAGTGTAATTTCATGTTAAGGTTGGGATTATGAAACAAGTGGGCCACAATTACATATAAAGACTAAGAACCTGGGGATCAAAAAGTCTAGATTACAAATTCCAAGGCTTTAGTGCTGATTTGAAAGAAGGAAAAAACTTTTTCCATGGGTTATAATTTCAGAAATAAGAAAGAAGTCTGTGAACTGATGCTTCATGCCTATAACCCCCCCCCCCTGGCTCCGCCCACGGAGACACGAGGATCATGATTTTAGCTATTTTGTAAAAGATCAATATACTGGTGCATCATGCAAAATATTAAGGCTCTACGCCTTCTGGGTCAGGAGGAGAAGATTCTTAAAGATTATTTTGAAATTTCACTTTTGGTGCCATGGCAACCAGAGTTTTAAACTGATTTCAATTCTTTTAGCTATTTTTGAAGGGGACCAGCTAAGCAACATTTCTGCCAAATTTGGTTCAAATAGGCCCAGTGGTTTGGGAGGAAATGTCATTTAAAAAAAAGTTTTTAATTCTATATACCCCCCCCCCCGGGGACCCGAGGATCAAGATTTTAGCTATTTTGAAAGAGGTCAATATACTGATGTTTCATGCAAAATATCAAGGCTCTACGCCTTCTGGGTCAGGAGGAGATGATTTTTAAAGATTATATTAAAATTTCACTTTTGTTTCCATGGCAACCAGAGTTTTTAACGGATTTCAATTCTTTTAGCTATTTTTGAAGGGGACCACCTAAGCAACATTTCTGCCAAATTTGCTTCAAATCAGCCCAGTTGTTTGGGAGGAGATGTCATTTAAAAAATTGTTCTTTATTTCTATATAAACCCCACCCCCTGGGGCTCCGCCTCTGGGGCTCCGCGGATCAAGATTTTAGCTATTTTGAAAGAGGTCAATATACTGATGCTTCCTGCAAAATATCATGGCTCTACGCCAGGAGGAGAAGGAACATTTCTTCCAAATTTGGTTCGAATTGGCCCAGTGGTTTGGCACAAGATGTCGTTTAAAGAAATTGTTGACGGACAACGCACGACGGACGCCGGGCGAAAGGTGATCACAATAGCTCACTTGAGCACTTCGTGCTCAGGTGAGCTAAAAAGTCCGGAAAACTGAAATTTCCTAGTAATTTTCTAAGTCCAGCATCCGTATCTTCCTCAAAAATCAATGGACCGGAACCAAACTCAAATTTGTTCTGTAACGTGTTGACGCAGATTTACATACCAAAAATCAGCTCAATATCTGAGGGTTTAGAAAAAAAGTCCGGAAAACTGAAATTTCTTGGTAATTTCTAAGTCCAGCTTCCGTATCTACCTAAAAATCAATGGACCGGAACAAAACTCGAACTTGTTCTGTAACTCATTGATGCGGACTCAGTCTCACATACAACAAATCAGCTCAATATCTCCAAGCGTTAGGAAAAAATGTCCGGAAAACTGATATCTCCGGACTGACAGTCGGACGGACAGACTGACAGACGGACGGCAAACCTATAGTCCCCTTCGGCTTCGCCGGTACTAATAGGGGACTAATAACCAAGGCTGAAGTTAATCTAGCCACTAAAGCCTAAAGCCTATGTCAACACGTTTCTCGAAAATCATGCCAGCTAACGACGATCCAACTTCGTACATGTTTTCTAAGGAACAATACACCATTGCATTTACTTCTGTGTACCTTCTTTTTTTGTGTGT
Organism: Fragum fragum; assembly: GCA_946902895.1. Taxonomy (NCBI): domain Eukaryota; kingdom Metazoa; phylum Mollusca; class Bivalvia; order Cardiida; family Cardiidae; genus Fragum; species Fragum fragum. Next base: position 51,365,396 of record OX336367.1, on the reverse strand, counting down.
TAATTTGAGGTGGTGTCATTAAAAAGGGGACTGTATTGTAAAAATAAGTCAATAATAAAGGAATGACTTTACAATCCCACTCCTTTACACACACATAGAGGGAAAAGGCTTTGTAAAACACTGCGGACAATAAAGAAATTGTTTGCTACAAGCAATTCCTGCACTATTCACAATGTTTTCTATCCCAAAAGAAAAAGATATTTCAAATTGTCGCCAGCAAGTCCTTTTAATTTTGACCAATCTAAAATGGGTCCTCAAATACCACTTAAAACACATCATAATAGACATCTGTTTATTATTCATCACGAAATAACCAACAACTTAACAATGTACTTCATCAACAATCATCATTTATAAAGAACAAAGGTATCTCAATAAGGTCTAAATGCATGGACAATGTGACCAGACAAACAAAAGGGGGTAAGGTAGGGGTAAATTAACCCATTACAAATTTCTCCTTTTCTCACATGTTTTCAACCTTATATGGCACTTAATTTGAGTTTTTAGGTAATGTCATATGTAACTTATTACAATTTAGACCAGTCTAAAACTTGGTAATGGATTAACATTAAAGTCAAAATGATGTCCTATGTTGACATAACAGACAGAGCCATGTCTTCCATAACTTAACTCATTACCAGACAACAAAATTTTAGATCAGCCCTAGATCAAAGAAGCTGCAGACAACAATTTTTTGTTGGTGAATGTGTGGGAACGAGTTTATTTCAATCAATTTGAACTGGGGCCTATTGCACTTACATAATAACTGAAAACTAACAAAAAAAGATTTGCAATGTCATATGCTATGTTATATCTAAATGTGTGGATATCAAACTCTAGTTAGTTCTTGATTATCATCATTGGGCAAACAAAACCTTGTAACTACAGCTTTTGATCCCTCCACAATAAATTTGTTTTATGTTTGCACTTTGACATCAGATATACTGAGTCAGTGCAAAACAACATGGGACTTTTAACTTAAGTGATTGTCAATTCAAAAGCCAATGAATCAAATCATCAAAGTACCTCTTATATAAATGACTGAATCATCACATTTTGACCAAGTGTGGATGTCATATACAATTAAGAATGTTTCATAATATAGTGTTCATTTCCGGTAAGATTTTTGCTTAAGTACAGCCATATTAACTCTTTACTGTTTTTAAAAGTTTAGACTTGTCCAAATTCAAAGGGGTACCAGACAAAATAATAAAATATGAACAATTCATCCTATATGGTAGAAAAAAGTGTGGAAAAAGAACAAATTGTTTGTTACAAGCAATTTCTTCTTTTTCTAAATTGTTTTCTCAAGTATAATATAACTGAGACGTAAAAATAAGGGATTGTACAGGAAATGGTTAAGCTTTGTCTATAACCCATTCCCAAACAACAAATCTTAGACCAGTCAAAATTGTAAGAAGTTGCAGACAATATTTTTCAGTTGATGAATTTTTTAAAATCTTGTTCTTTTAGGGTAGAAAACACAGTAGATAATGAAGAAATTGCTAATAGCTATGTTTACCAAAGTTTTTTTTCTTAAGGGGCGTAAAAAAGAATGTTTACGTAGAAATGGGTTAATTTAATACAAAGAAATTGAAGTTGAGAATCTTAAGTGAATAGAATTTCAAATATCTTTGTTTTCTGGGTGGAAATAATGTGAAAAATGAAGAAAATGCTTGTTATAAGCATTTTCTCTTGTCCCATAATGTTTTCCCATATTCTTTTCCAGGATCATGAGAAAGCAAGGTTGTTTGAAAATGGGTTAAATAATCCTTGTTATACTGAAGGAATTTCTTTCCACAATGGCATTAAAATAAAAGGACTGAAAGTACTGAAAGGCCTAAATATGGAGAGTCAATATTTCTTTTGAGAATCATTTCCAAAAACTACTCTCAGCTAAGAGGAATAAAAAGGTGTTGAAGATTAAGATCAGACTGCATATATTAACCTCCTGCCACAAACAGGAATATTCTGGTTTCATCATAACAAGGGTTAAAAGTAAAAACTGTGTTCACAATATATCTAAATCAAGGAAGAAACTCAAGGAAGAAAATATGTTTAAAAATTTCTAGGTTAATATTTGCACTTTTGGGTGTTTTCAAAAACACAACAATATCAAAATCTTATTAATAAAACACTTCACCAGATTGCTGTATAGAAATAAACATTACGCTTTAATTTATGAAAACCATAGATCTAATTAACACAATTTAGGCAATTAGACCTCTTCTAACAATTTTCACTTGTACAGTGGAATCCTGTTAATCACAACACCAATTTGTCAACACTTTTGTTGCAAAGAATCAAAGATTGCTTTTAACCCTTTCCCGTTTTTTTACATTTTAGACTAGTTCAAATTCAAAGAGGTTGCAGACGACAATGAAAACATGATGCCATTTGAAATGAAATCATCCCATGTGGTAGAAAATATTGTGGAAAAAGGAGAAATTGATTGTTAAAAGCAATTTCTTCTTTTTCCACAGTGTTTTCTCAAGTATAAAATCACGGGAGCGTAAAATCCAGTGTTTGAACGGGAAAGGTTTAGAGGAGCTATTTGTCCTTTAGATCTAATGTTTGTGCATAAAGTCAGTTGCAATTAACCCTTTCCTGGTTAATCCCTGGTTTTAACGGCCCTGTGATTTCATAATTGAGAAAACATTGTGGAAAAAGAAGAAATTGCTTGAAACAAGCAATTTCTTCTTTATCCACAATGTTTTCTACCCTACTGAATGGTTATTTTTCAAGTTAAATCCACTTTGAATTTTCGTCTGCAAAACTTTTGAATTTGGACTGGTCTAAATTTTGCAAAACAGGAAAGGGTTAAGCAGTGAACTGGTATTATCATGGTTACAATTAAGTGGATTCCACTGTATCACACTCACTTTTCATGAGGTGAGTGAAAAAAGGTGCCTTTTATTTCTTTAAACCCTTTCCCATTCAATTTCTGGTTTTTACGTCCCAATGTTTTTATACTTGAGAAAATATTGTGGAGAAAGAAGAAATTGCTTGTAACAAGCAATTATTTTACAGGGATGTCAAAAGGCGTCATTGAGTTGTAATGTGTTTAAATCCTATTTTTCAAAATAAACATCTGTAGAATTGAGCATAAATGCTGTGAAAACTAGAACTTGTCACAGTATGTGACTTAAAAACCCCGCAAGTGCTTTCAGTGTAATGAGAGCTTTAATAATACAAGGACATAGCTAATGAATTTGCTTTTCTAAAAAGGATGAGTTTGCGACACAAAATTAGTATTATTATTAGCTGTATATGTCTACAAAGCATAAATAATATCCAAGTTCAAGGGGAGATAATTCTTGAACAGGGGGGGGAAGGGGGAAATTAAGACTTCTAAATTGCGTCTTGCAAAACTTCAAAATGTGGTTAATGTTTGTAGAAAGTTTCAATGGTATTTAAGCAAAACTGAAGGAGGAGTTTATGACAAACAAGATGTGTTTGTGAAACACCATGCCCCCGAAACAGGAATTCTATAGTTGTTTTTTTTCTTTGTTTTAGGGAAAAGGGTTAAAATTTTGACCTTGATTAAATGACCTTCCCCAGTTGTGCCTTGTTGAGACCTATCTACATACCAATTATTAGCATTGTAACTTAATCAGGGTTGAAGTTAAAGGAAAATGTTTAGTTGGCAGGTTAAGTTTTGCAGACAAACAGACAGACAGACAGACAGACAGACAGACGGACACCGGTAGAGCAATATGCCCCCAATCTATCGATGCGGGGGCATAAAAATTGGTGGTATAATTAGCTGTATATGTCTACAAATTATAATTAATGTCTATGTTCAAGAGGAGATAATTCATGAACCGGGGGAATGAAGACTTCAAAATTGTGTCTTGCAAAACTTCAACATGTGGTTAAACTTTGTATGAAGTTTCAATGGTTTTGAAGCAAACCTGAAGGAGGTGTTTGTGACAGAAAATTGGTGGTATAATTAGCTGTATATGTCTACAAAGCATAAATAATGTCTATGTTCAAGAGGTGATAATTCTTGAACTTGGAGAATTAAGACTTAAAATCTGGTCTCGCAAAACTTCAACATGTGGTAATGTTTGTATAAAGTTTCAATGGTATTGAAGCAAAACAGAATCGTTTTGCGGGGATATAATAAACACTCTGCAAGATTGAGTGGCAATGTGCAAAGATTCCTTATGTCCTTTCATCACACCTCTATTGTATCACCACTGGTCACATGACCTAAACATATTGTACATACAGAAAAAAAGAAACTGATTGTTCAAACCATCTCCTTTTTTCTAACAATATTTATCCCATTTTAACCAATTCCCACACAATCCTGCTTTTTAACACCCATCCAATGAAAAGCTTGGGAAACCAGTAGAAAATCATGAAATTGTAACGAGCAATTTCTTCATTTTCCACATTTTTTTTCTAAGTTGAAAAAATCTTGAATTTCATAAACTTCAAGTTATCGTCTGCATCTCTTTCAGTTCGGACCAGTCTAAAATTGCCAGTAACAACCACAAAATGAAGCACCTGTTCTTTGAGAATCAATGCAACCATTTACCTCCATATGTCATACTTCTATGGAGTTTTTAAACATAATGATGCTGTTGAAAATTTTCAGAGCTGGCCCTAGTTTGATGTTCATGATTTTAACAATATCTGCCTGTGTGAGTAAGAGGAAAGCTTCACCATCAATTTGCTGAAACAGAAAGGTCCAAATTAGTTTATAAAACCCTACAATGAGTTTTTTTTATCAAATAAAGGTAGAGATATAATGAGAATTTCATTAACCCACTACCACAAAATTTCAGACTGATCCATATTGAAAGAAGTAGCAAATGACATTGCAAAGTGCAAGATAATCAAATAATAACAGTCCTATAGGGTAGAAAGAATTGTCAAAAAAGGTTAAATTTTTAGTTACAGCAATTTCTCAGTTTCTTACGATGTTGTTTTATTTCTTCAGCGCATAAAAATACAGGATTAAGTGGCAATAGGTTGATCAAGTATTTAGCTTAGTTTAAACCCATTTATTTTACATAGATTGGGAAACAAGTTCTTAAAAATTAGATTAATCCCTCTCAATTCTGCTTCCTGGAAAATAAACCAGTGCTAGCAATGAAAGTGTAGGCCAGAAAAAGAACCAATATAGATAGCTATTCCTAGGGAATGAACTCACGACCTCTTGATCTGGAAGGCGACTCTCTACCTCTCAACCACCGATCAAGTTATCATTCAAACATCCAAGTATTTATTAGCAAAATTTGTAATCAATTAATCAGAAAAAAAAAATCAAAGGTCTAAACAGCCTCAAGTTTAATCAGGACTGAATATCAACAATGTGTTTAATAAATAAAGCCACTCTCTGATTACTCTGTTACCTCTATATCATGATATCAAGTTTGAAGACTTTTATCTTTTCCTTTAGAATGTTTCAAATGCCTAAGGTTATTTTAACCCATTACCAGACGGCAAAAACTTAGACTGGTCCAAATTGAAAGGAGTTTAAGACGGCAATATTAACTTAATTACATTTCAGATTTTTCAGAAAACGTTGTGTAAAATGAAGAAATTGCTTGTTATAATTGTTTTTCTCAAAGGGCGTCCAAAAGCGTCACTGTGTGGGAATGGGTTAAAAGGCAATTTGTTTCTGCCTTAGAAAATATTTGACTTGTACAAAAACAGACCAAGTGTTTTTTATAAAAAAACAACAACTTTGGCTTGACCCATTTCCACATAAGAAAAATAAGACTGGTTAAAATTGAAAGAAGTTGCAGACCAATATTTCAAGTTTGTGGAATTATGAAAATCTTTTCCTTTTGGGGTAGAAAACATTGTGTCCATTGGAGAAATCGCTTGTTATAAGCAATTTATTTATTGTTCAAAATGATTTCCAAAGCTTCTTTCTTGAGGAGCATCATAAGGCTTGATACTGAAATGGATTAAAAACATAAAATCACGAGATCTTTACCAGCTGTTATATGTTTGTTTGTTTGTTTGAATGTGGTTTTATGCCGCTTTCAACAAAATTCCAGTTATATCGCGGCAGCTGGAGCACCTAACAATGGAATCCTGGTATTTTTCACACCAGTACTACCATTTCATCCTTTCCTAGCCTCCAGCTGCTATCCCACATAGGTCTACGATTATGGACCCATTGGTGAGAGACAAATAGTCGGAAAGGATGAGTGCCGCCGTCGGGAATCGAACCCGGGACCTCTAGAGTGATAGTCTGACGCGCTACCAACTGCGCTATGATGGCGGCTCTGTTATATGTAGAGGTAAATTTGTGTAAGTTGTTTAAGAAACCAAGAGCCTGAGAGTTAGCATGAGGATCACATCCACAACCGAGAGGGTAAAATTGAGTGCTCTAACCATTTGAAGGAAAAGACCGACTTGAGTAATGAACCCACTTGTATGATGAATTATGAAAAATGTCTATGTTGTGATCAGGGTCTAGGCAGGAGACCAGCATGATGAAGGTCAATTTTGGTGAAAGCATATTGAAGGTAACAAGAATCGAAAGCCAATCCATACTAATGCCAAAAGCATCATGTTAACCCTTGTCATGCTGAACCCAGAATATTCCGGTTTTAGCAGGAGGTATAGACAAAGATCAGCCTGCACATAAGTGCAGTCTGATCTTAGTCTACACCTCCTGTCTGTCCTTTTGAAACCAGAGCTTTGTAGGAAAATAATTTTCAAAAGAAGTATTGACAACTGAACAAAAAGCATTACCAGTGCTTTCGGCCCTTTGATTTTTATACAATTCTGACAATGATTTTATTCAGCATGACAAGGGGTAAAATGCTTGAAATTGAAATGACCTTGTTCGTTTAGATATTGTAATCTAGTTACACATTCTGGAAATATTGCTCTTGCTGGCACAGATTAATTTTATCCTAGAAAACATGTTAAATTTTTACCAGATAGCAAAGTTTTAGACTGGTCATAATCTGCAGATGACAGAAGTTAATGAATTTTAGGTTTTTTCCACAATTCTGGGTTGAAAGCATTGTTTAAAATGAAGATATTGCTTGTTACAAGTTTCTTTTTCTTGGGGGCGTCAAAAACGTCATTGATGGGTTAGATTGTAAGAAAGTTAGTACCTTTTTTTGATAGATATTTGATAGATATTTGGCAAATAAATTAATATATGATTAAAAATTTCCCTTTGCTGCAAAACTATTTAACCAACCCATTTTCACATAATCCTGTATTTTGACACCCTCAAGGATTCTCCTTTTGAAAACAGTATATATATTTTGAAAATGTTAAGACAAAAGGACAAATAGCTTGTTCTTCATTAACCATGATTTTTCTGATCAAAAAGACTTCCCTCAACTTTACATTTCGTCTGCAACTTCTTCTAATTTTGGACCATTCTAAAGATTTATTGTCTTGTAATGGTCAAGTGATTAACCAATTCCTACTCAGTGGCGCTTTTAAACACCCCCAAGGAAAACAGCTAAGAAAACATTGTGGAAAATGAAGAAATTGCTTGTTACAAGCAACTTCTTCATTTTCCACAATGTTTCCTACTCAGAAGGTTGAAAAAATCCAATATTTCATAAACTTTAAAATGTTGTCTGCATCTTCTTTTATTTTGGGCCTGTCTAAATTAAGCCATCTGGAAATGGGTTAAACAAACTGACTAACCTGTTCTTGAAATAGTTTGGACTGTTCCTCACAGCCAGGTAGTGTGTTAATAAAACTCGCAACCTCATCAATTGTCCACTTACTGACATCATTACCACGGATATTTGTAACCCCCGGTAAAAGTTTGGAATGTTGATCCCAACACAGTGGAACTTCAGTTTTCGGTGTAGGTATCATGGCACTTGAGAATACAGAGTTGTGAATTCCTTGGCGTAAATTATCTTCTGTAAGATATTAACATACTGAACTGAAAGAGGAACTGAGATGAAATAAGAAAAAGGATATTTGTTAATGTTAGCTTTTGACAGACAGTAATGATACAAACTTGTTCAGGGATTAGGATATAGTTTTTTCTTACCTGTCCAATAACAAGCTGACAGCTAATTTTCCTTGTCTGACTTGAAAGATATTAACGGTTAGTGCAAAAACATCATAAGTATCTTTACATAGACACAATGTATTAACCCATCAATATAGTTGCAGAATTTTCAGAAGTATTTCTTTCTATGATAGAGACTCAATGAATCAAAACTTATCTTCACTCAGTACTACACAATTTTTAATTTCAACAGGCAGAAGAAAACTGACCATGGATAATATCGAGAGAATATGGGAAAATGATTGTAACATTCAATTTCTCATTTTCCCTAAATATTTACTCCAAACTAGAATTTTTGAAAAGCAGACCCATACCCCCAATTTGCCATTTAAGTAGCACAGTTAATCATTGATGTACATAACCCTATAACAGGGATCATGGATAACATGTGTATAGAGTTTCAAGATCCTAGGTCAAAAAGGCAACAAGTAAGAGAATGGAAACATTTTTCAAAGTTTAATTGTGAGCTACATTATCCCAAAACATTTGGGAATTTTCTTGTATCAGTGGCAACAATTAACCAATCCAGCCTGCCAATCAAATAACCAGTTGACCAATGAAATCTTTCATTTAGACCAGAAATGAGTTTTGAACACCGATATTGGCTGCCATTTTTGTTGAGCTACTTTGTTGGTTTGACGACTTAAACATCATACCTACAGCTTATTCAAGCTGTAGTTACTATGTATAAGTCGCCAACCAACAATTCTACTTTTTGTTACATGCCGTTTAAATTTGAAGCTGACTTCCTGTCAGAGTCAATGGGTGTGGCCAACACAGTAAATGGGCGAGGCCAGCCACGGGTCAATTGTTTCAAATTTGTAGGTCAATTGGTTCTCGATTTAGAGCACAGAAACGAAAGTCCATGGACAGACTGAACTTCCTGACAGAGCACAATGGGCAGGGCCACCCATCTGTCATCAACATACCTGCACACTGAATTCTTTTTAACCCTTTCCTGGTTTTTGAAATTTTAGACTGGTCCAAATTGAAAGAGGATGCAGACGACAATGAAAATTGGATGCAATTCCAAATAAAACCACCTTATGTGGTAGAAAACACTGTGGGAAAAGGAGAAATTGCTTTTTATAAGCAATTTCTCCTTTTTCCACAATGTTTTCTCAAGTACAAAATCACAGTGACTTAAAATCCCGGGTTAATTCCAGGAAAGGGTTAAGGTATTGTCATTTGAAATAAGATGTTGACAAATCCATGTTGTCACTTGGGATAACTCAAGATCTCTCTTTTGTCATCATCTAATGAAGAAATTCAAAGCCTAAATTATAAATCTTTTTGTACTCAACTTGGAAAATTTGCAGAGCAGATCACATTTATATCAGTGCTGAATTCTACTGTAAATAATACTTTCAGGCTTTTGCACAATTTTCACATGTTACATGAACAATCATGTTTAACTCATTACCAGATGGCAAATTATAGACTGGTCCAAATTGAAAGGAGTTAGGGACTAAAATCAAAATTTATGAATTTTTTTTATTTTTCCTCTTTCTGTATGGAAAACAATGTGGAAATGAAGAAATTTCTTGTTACAATTTCTTCATTTTACACAATGTTTTCTCAATTGTTTTCTTTAGGGGCACAAAAAAGCATGACTGTGTGGAAATGTGTTTTATGCATTACAATACAACTCCACTTCTGATTGATTGATTGATTGAATGGGGTTTAATGCCACTTTTAACAGTACTTCAGTCATATCTCGGCAGCTGGAGAACCTAACAATAGATTTATGGTATTTCTCACACCAGTACTACAACTACATCCTTTCCTAGCCTCCGGCTGCTATCCTGCTTAGGTTTACGATTATCCACACATTGAACTCCAACTCTGAATGATTGAAGATGAAGAAATTGCTTGTTACAAGTAGCTACTTTATTTTTTAATGTGTTTACTATGCAAAAAGACAGAAATATTCAAAATTCTATTCACTTGAAACTGCCATCTGCAACTTCTAGTTTTGTTTGTTTGAATGGGGTTTTACGCCGCTTTCAACAATCTTTCAGTTATATCATGGCGGCTGGAGCACCTAACAATGGAATCCTGTTATTTCTCACACCAGTACTACCATTACATCCTTTCCTAGCTTCCAGCTGCTATCCCACATAGGTCTACGATTATCGACCCATTGGTGAGAGACAAATAGGAGGAATGCCGTCGTCAGGGATCGAACCGGGGATCTCTAGATTGACAGTCCGACGCGCTACCAACTGCGCTTTGATGGCGGCTCTGCAACTTCTAGACCATCCAAAATGTTGCTGTGTGGTAATGGGCTACACAGAACAAAAAGCAGAATCTGAATTCATGTCAGTAAAATCCTGGACAAGTTGAATTACAAATGACAGCAGTGAGGACCACATACCTTTCTCTTGTCTTTCTTGCTCTCTTTCTTTAGCCCTTCTCTGTTCCTCCAGTTCTAAATAGTAGCTCCTTGAAAATACCAAAACAAACTGAGGAATTAGAACCTTTATTGGCAAATAATCACGGTTCTTATGCTAACCCCTTGAAATATTACATTAAACACATTCCCACAAAAAATTTTAGACCTGTCCAAATTGAAACAAGAAAGCAGTTGGCCCTTGGGCGCTCACCTGAGATAAAGGCTCTTTTTCTTTCAACAGTCTAATTTCATGTTAAGGTTAGGATTATGATACAAGGGGCCATACTTTATACATATATAGGCTGTGTACCTGGGGATCCAAAAGTCTTAATTACAAATTTCAAATTTGAGAAAAGGAGAAAACTATTTTCTGTCTCTGGATCCATGGGTGATAATTTCAGAAATAAGAGAGAAGTAAGTGAACTGATGCTTCATGCATAAACCCCCATCCCCTCTGGACCCAAAGGTCATGATTTTAGCTATTTTGAAAGAGGTCAATATACTGATGCTTCATGCAAAATATATAGGCTATATGCCTCCTGGGTTAAGGGTTGAAGATTTTTAAAGATTATTTTAAAATTTCACTTTTATTGCCTTGGCAACCAGAGATTTTCACTGATTTCAATTCTTTTAGCTTATTCAATATGGGACCACCTAAGGAACATTTCTGACAAATTTGTTTCAAATTGCCACAGTGGTCTAGGAGAATATGTTATTTAAAATCGTTCTGCATGTCTATATAAGCCCCAACCCCCTAGGAGATTTTCAAAGATTTCCTTCTTAATTCATATATAAATCAGGAATAACACAGAAAAGGGTTAATTTACAGAGTATGGTCATTCTTTGAAGTATTTTGGTATTGATACACACCAAAAATTACAGTTCTAGACCTTATGGTTTGGTAGTTCTTTCAAACCAGGGAACACAGAAAAGGGTTAATTTTCAGAGAATAGCAATTTTGTAAAGGGTCATAAGATTTAAATAAATTGAATTGAAAATGATTTATACCTAATATCAAAACTCTAAACTTTATGGTTTGGGAGAAGATTTTCAAATATTTCCTTTTTTTATTCATATGTAAAATCAGGGATCACACAGAATAGAGCGAATTTCCAGAGTACAGTAATTCTTTGAAGCATTTAGGTAGAGGGTCAATAGATGATTATTTATACCAAATATCAAAGCTCTAGGCCTTATGGTATGAGAGAAAAGATTTTTAAACATTTCCTTCTTTACTTCTATGTAAAACAAGGGATCACACAGAAAAGGGCTAATTTCAAGAGTATGGTAATTCTTTGAAGTATTTTGGTAAAGAGTCAATAGATGAGAACATATGCCACATATCAAAGCTCTGGGTCTTATGGTTTTGGAGGAGAAGATTTTTTTCACTTGGTTTCCATGGCAACAAAAGTTCTTCATGGTTTTCAATTCTTTGAAAGAGCATGACCTAAGGATCATTTCTGTGAAGTTTGGCTGAAATTCTACAGTTAGGTTAGGAGAAGATTTTGTGTGAATGTAAACAGACGGACAGATGGACAGACAGACACCAGACCATGACCAATCACAATAGCTCACCAAGAGCACTTTGTGCTCAGGTGAGCTAAAAATGTTCAAAATGTATAACACTTAAAACTTTTCAAAATTTTAGACTTGTCCAAATTAAAGATGGTATCAGACAAAATCATGAAATGAGCACTATTCAAATCAACCATTATATATACGATAGAAAAAATTGCAGGAAAAGAAAGAATTGAATGTTTAAAGCAATTTCTTCTTTTTCCACATTTTTTTCTCAGTTATTTTATAACAGAGTCGTAATAATCAGGAAATGTATGGAAAGTATTCATTCATTTACATTGGTCAGAATCTATTTGATTATAAAAATTGAAACTTACTTTGGCCTCCTTCCTCTCCCAAACTTCTTGACTGGAAGGCCATTCTCCTGTAGACTCGTTTTGGACAGATTTGAGATTTTTAGTGGACTCACAGTTTTCCCAGGATGATATCCAGGATCATCATTATAGGAGTTGTGTCTTCTGTGAAGGAAAATGTCAGCCGTTAACTCTTTGTCAAGCTGAATAATATCTGTTGTCAAAATCTCATTGAACCCGAAGGACTGGATGTTCTGATAGTCTAATCATAGTTCAATTTTCTACTGAAAACCAGTTCTATAAACAATTTTGGCATGTAGGAGGCAAACAGGTGGTGTAGACTAAAACAGACTGCACTTTTGTGCAGGCTGGTCTTTGTACACATACCTCCTGCCAAGACAGGAAGATTCTGGGTTTGGTATAACAAGGGATAAATTTGCAATTTAACGCATTCCCACACAGTGACGCTTTTGGAAGCCCCTCAAGAAAAACAATTAGGAAAACATTTTGTAAAATGAAGAAATTGCTTGTCACAAGCAATTTATTCATTTTACACAGTTTTCTGCCCAGAAAGTTGAAAAATTCTAGTTCCGCTTAAATAACGTAATACATATTTTTAATGATTCATGATATTGGTAAATTGTTGCTTATGCTCTTCAAAAGGGCATAATGCCAATTTCACATATGGATAATGAACAAATTTCTATTACTCAATTCAGAAGTAAATATATTGTCATCGGAAGCTTAAAACACTGTAACTACAGCTTATTCCAGCTGAAGAAACAATGTTGTGGTTGCACACTGTTATCAAAGTCCCCCCTCTCCCTTCTTCTCTCCCTCCCACTTTCAGACTAGCACATTTAACCCATTCCCACTCAAGCCCTCCTTTTTACGCGCCTCAATTATAGAGCTTTGGAAAACATTGTGGATAATAAAGAAATTTACTCATAATAAAGAACAACCGTATGATACTATTTTAAAACCCATCTGTAAATGTAGGAGTTATGCTCCAGGCAAGCTTAGACAGACGCCAGAAGGAAGGATAAGGTCAAAACAATGTCCCTCGACCTATCAACTAGGAATACCAAGTCTCACTTTTCTTGGACATCATGGTTTCTAAACCCTGTTTCATCCTCATGCTTGATGTATGTCGCAATTCTATCCCCTAATCCATTCTCCTTGTTCATATTGAGCTCAGAATACGGACAGCCAAATGTGCTGGAATGAAAAACAATATCAAATCTGGTAATGTGACTATTATACATATGCTAGTTTCTGCAACACTTCTAAAAAATCTTGAATTTTCTATTTCTTTCCTAAATTACATGTTTTAGGTTGCAAAATTTGTTTGTTTTTTTTCCTACTAGTTTATCAGAAAAAACAGCTCTATGGTAGAGTTTAAAACATCTTTAATATAATATTATATATAAATGCATGACTGTAGTAGACACTGTTAACATTAAGGCATCAATGTATAATAAAGGTAATTTAGTTTTCTTAAACACAGGATCAGCTCATTTAAGAAAGAAAATACTTTTTTTCAATTTACCTAAAGAGAGATAACTATCCATTATATATCAGATATTCTCAGTTCAGCGGTAACAATTACAATAACACCTCCGCAGTTCATTGCACAAGGGACCGGAGCATTTTATAGGAAACAAGCATAGTGCAAACCAAAGGGGCGACAGGTGATAAGCTGTTTAAGATACTCCGAATCAGACAAAGTCTTGTTCTGTGCCAATTTTAGGTCTTGATTCTAAATTTTCTCAAGACCCATAAAAAGCATTTGTAGATATCAATGGATGAAAATACAAATTGAAAAATACCTGTATTTTTGTCATATCTTTGCCATGTCAAAACAGGCATTTTGTTGAACAAAGTACATATATCATACATCAAAATTTCCCTTTGAAATTGGACAAAATCACTAAGAGTATTCTCTTATCAAATTACAAAATTAAGGACCAACAATTGTGAAGAAACTGCAGATTCAAATAAAAAGGTTAAAATATCTGAATGACTAAAATATTCCCTGGTATTTATGGGATTGCAACTATTTTATGATTATTCCTTCCTTTATTCCATTAATTCCCCCTTACAAATGAACACATACAAACCAGTGACATATTAACAAGATTCTACTGTGATAAAAGGTCATAAGGATCATTCCTATGAAATTTGGAAATCCATACTCTGAGAATAAGATTTTCAAAGTTTTTATTTTATATGAGAACCTTGGCTTTTTGATAAAGGGTTAATACAATATTACATTTCTAATAATATGTCACATGACATTCTTACCTGTGATGCCCTGAGTATTTTGGTCCCTTAATATGACCGATACCCTTACACCCTGGGGTGGGGCACACACCTGGTCCAGTCATAACTACCAAATCAGATGGACCTGAAAATACCCATTATTTCCAATAAGAACTCATAGCATAACAAACCAAACTAGTGTTATTATGAAAGATATCTATAGTCATAGTTTGAAATTAATCCTATTTCATATGTGGTCTGAAGAGCTATTTACCTATGAAATAACAAATAAATCTATTCCCACTCAAGCAATATCAAAATTTCCTCCGCAGCTCAAAGCAAATACAAGATGTTGTATCGCTATCAAAACATGATATTCCCCATTTATTTCATGATCAGAGACATAAAATAAAAGGCAAATCATATATATGCGACATAAACATTGTAACTATAGCTTGAATATGAATACTTTTCTTTATTTAGATTTAAAGTTTATTACCTAAAGGAGGAACTAGAGGATGCCCAGTTTTGGCACACCAACCAGGTGGATGGATTTCTGGAGAATCATCGTCCAACCAGTAGTCATAAACATCTGACCAACCGTCAAAATGAATCTTTACAAGATAGTTATCCACCTCCATTATTGAAGCAACTCGGACTAGAATTGGATTTCTCTTATCAACTACTTCAACTTTCATTCCAGGCTCGAATCCAACCATTGGTCTCTGATAGAAGAGAATTACTTGACTAAATAATCAAAGGTTTTTATACTTATAAAATACAATAATGAGGAAAACATCATGGAAAATGAGAAAAAAAAAATCAAAAAAATTGCAGACGACAATTTTAAATTGATGAAATCTGTAAAATCTTGTTACAAGCAATTTCTTCATTTTCCACAATGTTTTCGAAAGCTTTAAAGTTTAAAAGTGCCATTGTGTTGGAATGGGTTAAAGTTAGGGATAAAACAACAAGAGGCCCATGAGGGCCTGAGATGCTCTACTGGTTATCAAGTTTTCCGTTAAAGAAATCTGATATTTAAGGAAGTTAATTGCTCAAAGAAGAATGCATAAAGAAAAAAAAGGGGCTTTATCCCCTTTATCATTTTAAGCAACAATCCTCAAGGCCCCTTTTCCCATGTTTCATGACGGATCCACTCCATTTCCAAAAGAAAGTTACCTTATGACCCTACCATCATTCTGTGAATATTTCATCAGAATCTGACAATAATTGTGGACTTAATCACATAAACAGGATTGTTTTGAATGAAAATCAATAAGGCCCCTTTTCCTGTGTTTTCTGATGGATCAATTTCATTCCAAAAGGAACTTTCCTTACAACCCGACAATTGTCCTGTGAAATTTAAAAGACAACTTGATAATGATTTTGATCTTCATCACATACACAAGAATGTTTTGAATGATAATCTGTAAGGCCCCTTTTCCTGTGTTTCGAATGCCACAATTATTCCATGCATCTTTGAAGAGAATCCAATAAAACTGTTGACTTTATTGTGTTAACAAAGATATTATATTCAAGTTCTCATAAGGCCCCTTTTCCCGTGATATTTTACTGTTGGTTTTATCATTCTATGAAAGTTAAAAGTGAATCCGATGAAATATTGGGAATTCATTATGTTTACTAGAATATTAAAAAAAATCATATGTCCCCTTTTTACATGATACTTGATGGATTGTACCCAGTTCTGAAAAGAACCATCTAAGTATTTGTACAATCATTCTGTGAAATTTTGAAGTGAATCCGGTGAAATCAAGGGACATCATTGTGTTAACCAGAATATTGAAGAGAGTTTTTCATAAGGCCCCTTTTTATGTGACCCTTGCTATAGTCAGATCCACTGTCAAAATCAACAATTGGAATGATGGTACAATCAATCTGTTTTATCTGTGGAATTTATTGTGTTAATGAATTATAGTGAAATATTCATAGGGCCCCTTTTCTCATGATAATTTACAGAACAAACCAAATTTCAAAAGGAACAATTCTAATGAAGGTAGAATCATTTTTTAAAAGTTAAAGAGAATCAATGAAAACAGTGGACTGAATTGTGTCAAGAATTTTTGTAACTAAATTTTCATAAGGCCCCTTTTCCCGTGAAACTTAACAAATCAGACCCAATGTACAAAGGAACAATCATAATGATAGTTTGAAGAAAATGATAAAGACTGAGGACTTTATTGTAATAATGATGTTTTGTAATAAAATTTTTATAAGGTCCCTTTTCTTGTGTCACTTAACCAATCAGACCTAATTTGCAAAGGAACAATCCAAATGATGGTACAATCATTCTATTAAAGTTTGAAGAGATTCTGATGAAGACTGAGGGCATTGTTGTGTTTATGAGGATTTGGTAACAATTTTTCATACAGCCCCTTTTCCTATGATACAAGACAGATCAGGCCCAATTTGGAAAGAAACAATCCTTATGATGGTACAAACATTCTGTGAAAGTTTGAACAGAATCTGATGAAAACTGTTGACTTTATCTTGGTGTCAAATTTTTAAAATAAAATTTTCATAAGGCTCCTTTTCCTGTGATACTTAAAGGATCAGGTCTCATGTCAGCCTCAACAATCGTGATTATTGTACAATGATTCTGTGAAGGTTTGAATAAAATCCAATGAAAGCTCTGGACTTGGTTACAAGGATTATAGATACAATTCTCTAAAGGCCCCTTTTCCCATGATACTAGACAGATCACGCCTAATTTGAAAAGAAAGAATCCTCATGATGGAATAATCATTCTGTGAAAGTTTTAACAGAATCTGATGAAAACTGTTGACTTTATTGTGGTACAATGATTTTGAAATTAAATTTCTTAATGCTCCTTTTCCTGTGATACTTGACGGATCAGGTCTAATGCAAACATCAACAATCATTATTATTGTACAATTATTCTGTGAATGTTTGAAGAAAATCCGATGAAAGCTGTGGACTTGGTTACAAGGATTATAGATAAAATTTTCTAAAGGCCCCTTTTCCCATGATACTAGACAGATCACGCCTAATTTGAAAAGAAAGAATCCTCATGATGGAATAATCATTCTGTGAAAGTTTTAACTGAATCAGATGAAAACTGTTGACTTTATTGCGGTATAATGATTTTGAAATTAAATTTTATAATGCTCCTTTTCCTGTGATACTTGACGGATCAGGTCTAATGCAAACATCAACAATCATTATTATTGTACAATTATTCTGTGAATGTTTGAAGAAAATCCGATGAAAGCTCTGGACTTTGTAACAAGGATTTATAAATGAAATTTTCATAAGGCCCCTTTTCCTGTGCTTCTTGACAGTTCAAACCCTGTTATGAAAAGAATGATAGTTATGACCTTCCAATCATTCTGTGAAAGTTTCAACAAAATCTGATCAAAGCTGTGGGCTTTATTGTGTTAACAGGGTTTTATTAATTGAATTTTCATATAGCCCCTTTTCGCATGTTACTTGATGGATCTGAACCAATTCCAAAGGGAACTCTTCTTACAAAAGTATAATTATTCTGTTTGAGTATAAAGACAACCCCATCTCACCTGTGGACTTACAAGCATTAATTAAGATTTTTTTAATTGAATTTTCCTAAGGCCCCTTTTCCTATGTTTCTCAATGGACAGACCCAATTTGAAAGGAACAATCCTTATGATGGTACAATCATTATGTGAAAGTTTGAAGTCAATCAGGTGAAATCTAGGGCCATTATGTGTTAACTAAGATTTTTTTTATTAAATTTTCATGGGGCCCCTTTTCCCATGAAACTTGATGGATCAAACCTACTTCCGAAAGGAACAATCCACATAATGTAATAATCATTCTGGGAATGTTTGAAGAGAATTTGTTGAAAACTATGGACCCTATTGTGTTTACGAGGACTTTTTCAATCCAGTTTTAATCTGGCCCCTTTTCCCGTGGTCCTTGACTGATTATACCAAATTTTGAAAGGAACAATTCTTATGATGGTACAATCATTCTGTGAAGTTTGAAGTCAATCAGATGAAAACTATGGACTCTAGAGTGTTAACAAAGATCTTTGAATTAAATTTTAATAAGGCCCCTTTTCCTATGTTTCTTGAGGAATCATATCCGATTCCAAAAGGTACAATCCTTATGATGGTACAATCATTCTGTGAAAGTTTGAAGAGAATCCGTTGTAAATTGTTGGCTCTAGATTATTAATGAGAATTTTTATTAAACATTTCATAAGGCCCCTTTTTCCTGTGTTTCTTGAAGGATCATACCTAATTTCAAAAGGAATAATCCTTATGATAGTACAATCATTCTGTGAAAGTTTGAAGGGAATCCGATGAAAACTATTGACTCCAGAGTGTTAAAGAGTATTTCTTAAAAGATTTTTCGATTAAATTTTCGTAAGGCCCCTTTTCCAATGTTTCCAGATGGATCTGACCAAATTTCCAAAGGAGCAATCCTTATGATGGTACAATCATTCTGTGAAAGTTTAAATACAATCTGATGAAAACTGTGGTCTCTAGAGTGTTAACAAGAATTTTTTTATTAAATTTTAATAAAGGCCCCTTTTCCCCTATTTCATGACAGATCAGACCCATTTTCGAAAGGAACGATCCTTATGCTTGTACAATCATTCTGAGAAAGTTTGAAGAGAATCCAATGAAAACTGTGGACTCTATCGTGTAAACGAGGATTTTTAATGGAGTTTTTAATTGAATTTTCATAAGGCCCCTTTTCCCATGTTTCTTGACGGATCATACTAATTTCGAAAGGAACGATCCTTATGTTGGTACAATCATTCTGTGAAAATTTGAAGAGAATCCAATGAAGACTGTGGACTCTATCGCGTAAACAAGGATTTTTAATTGAATTTTAATTAAATTTTCATAAGGCCCCTTTTCCCATGTTTCTTGACGGATCATACCCATTTTCGAAAGGAACGATCCTTATGTTGGTACAATCATTCTGTGAAAGTTTGAAGAGAATCTGATGAAAACCGTGGACTCTATCTCGTAAACGAGGATTTTTTAATTAAATTTTCATAAGGCCCCTTTTCCCGTGTTTCTTGACGGATCATACCCATTTTCAAAAGGAACGATCCTTATGTTGGTACAATCATTCTGTGAAAGTTTGAAGAGAATCCAATGAAAACTGTGGACTCTATCACGTAAACTAGGATTTTTAATTGAATTTTTAATGAATTTTCATAAGGCCCCTTTTCCCGTGTTTCTAGACGGATCATATCCATTTTCGAAAGGAACGATCCTTATATTGGTACAATCATTCAGTGAAAGTTTGAAGAGAATCGGATGAGAACTGTGGACTCTATCGCGTAAACGAGGATTTTTTAATTAAATTTTCATAAGGCCCCTTTTCCCATGTTTCTTGACGGATCATACCCATTTTCGAAAGGAACGATCCTTATGATGGTACAATCATTCTGAGAAAGTTTTAAGAGAATCCGATGAAAACTGTGGACTTTATCGCGTAAACGAGGATTTTTAATTGAATTTTTAATTAAATTTTCATAAGGCCCCTTTTCCCGTGTTTCTTGATGGATCATACCCATTTTCGAAAGGAACGATCCTTATGATGGTACAATCATTCTGTGAAAGTTTGAAGAGAATCTGATGAGAACTGTGGACTTTATCGCGTAAACGAAGATTTTTTAATTAATTTTTTATTAGGCCCCTTTTCCCGTGTTTCTTGACGGATCTGACCCATTTTCGAAAGGAACGATCCTTATGACGGTACAATCATTCTGTGAAAGTTTGAAGAGAATCCGATGAAAACTGTGGTCTTTATCGCGTAAACAAGGAAAAGTTTAACGGACGGACGACGGACGGACGCACGCACGCCGGACGGGAAAAAGCCATCGCTATAGCTCTAGTGGCCTTCGGCCAGTAGAGCTAAAAACACCATATTACCATACCTTTTTACAAACAAACTAGAGGCGCTTGAGCACCTGTATTGCCCAAGACCTAAATGTACTGTTTAAGCAAATGTTGTTTTCAGGAACTCAATATAAACTGATAATCTTTGACACATCTTGCAAATAAAACAAATAAAAAGAAGTCAAGTGGAGTTAAGTAAAATTCATTTACTAAGTCAAATGGAAAGGTATTAACAAAATTTTCACTGTATACCATATATGGATATAAGCCACAACAATAAACACCATGTTTTTCAACCGATCGAAATTATAAGAATATGATAAAGAATCACCTTAGGAAATATGGAAACATGTTTCTAAGTTTTCAGTTAATACCATATTGCCCCCCCACCACCACCAAAAAGGCCATGTTTTTCATCCATTCAAAAGAAATCTGATAAAAGTGTCCATAGGATATTTCCTGTGAAATTTGGTTGATATCAATCAACTGGTTTCTTCTATTGATATCAATCCTTCCGAGAACAAGAAGGTTTCACCATATCTGAAAATAAGCACTGCCTATTAACCCATTCCCACACAATCCCTCCTTTTTACGCCCCCAAGAAAAAAGCTTTGGAAAACATTGTGGAAAATGAAGAAATTGCTTGTATCAAGCAATTTCTTCATTATCCACAATGTTTTCTATCCAAAAAGACAAAGAAAATTTAAATTCCACCAACTTGAAAATATCGTCTGCAGCTTCTTTCAATTTGGACCAGTCTAATATTTTGTTGAGTTGGAATGGGTTAAAGTCAAATTTTTCATCCTAACAAAATTCTTAGAAGGAATCTGAGATAAGGTCACCCAAGGATCATTCCCTTGACAATTGTCTGAAATCTGTTTAATACTTTCTGAGATGATTTTTAAAGTAAAAGTTTACTGCCAGATGGACAGATGGATGTATGACGGTCACCCCACCATGATAATAGCCCCATGACTTTCAGCCAGTGGAGCTAAAAAACGCATTATTTGAAAGTCTGTAGAATTTTTACAATTTTGTCAGTGCAATGCAATAGATTCTGGAAATATCTTATTCAAGAAGCTGCTTATTACAGTGGAATTATCTCCCTTGATAGGAAAAGCTAGTATAATAAAAGTAAAAATATATCTTAGATTTAAAGTGAAGATCTACTGAAATAACAGTGACATTAAAAGTGTAACATAAGGCAATAAAGCAAATACATATTTAAAAACTATTGAAACTGGGGTGATAATAATATCCAACCCTTTTGTTGTCTTGTCATGCTGAACCTGGAATATTCCTGTTTTAGCAGGAGATATGGACAAAGATCAGAATGCACATACATGCAGTCTGATCTTAACCTGAACCACCTGTTTGTCCCCTTCAAATCAGACATGTGTAATATATTGATTCTCAAAAGAAATACTGATCTGAAATCAGGCCTTTCAGCATATTCAGCCCTTTGTTTTGAATACAGTTCTGAATAGGGAACTCACTATGCATGAACAGCTGACATAAAAAAAGTACATGATCAATTACACAATCAGATCTTTTTTCACTTATATTCATAAAACATCTCAAATGACTTACAGATTTGAAGGCTCTTGCAGGCACAGCCTGTGTCTTTGTTTTAGCCAAAAATCTCTCCCATGTAAACCCACCAGTCTCCTGCCAATCTAAATTATAAATGTTGTGTTTGAATAAATTTATCAGCAAGACTTTTTTCGAAGAAGTTTTGTCCAAAAAAATTATACGTGCATATTCATTGTAAATCCACAAACAATAGTTTTATTACTTGGCCATCAACCCTCATCCTAACAATTCTTCTTTTTCTTGTATAGAAAAGCTGGTAAGCTGTTCTGAATTCAAATAAGCTGTAAGCAACATTTTAAATTGCACTTTAATTGGAAAATAAGTGTCTAATAGGTTTAACAAGATGTGTTTGTGAAACACTATGCCCCCGAAACGGGAATTCTTTAGAAACGGGTAAAGGGTTAAAATTTTGACCTTGACCTTGATGAAATGACCTTCCCCAGTTGTGCCTTGTTGAGACCTATCTACATACCAAATATTAGCATTGTAACTTAATCAGGGTTGAAGTTATAGGAAAATGTTTAGTTGGCAGGTTAAGTTTTGCAGACAGACAGACAGACGGACGGACAGACAGACAGACGGACACCTGTAAAACAATATGCCCCCGATCTTATCGATGCGGGGGCATAAAAATATTATAAGAAAAGGAGAAATTCCTTGTAACAAGCAATTTCTCCTATTCCTGCGAAGTTTTCCATGATCATATATCTTCAGGGAGTCAGAAAGCGTCATTGTTTGAGAACAAGTTAAAACATCCAAAAACAAAATAACACAAAGTGTAATTTTGATGAGTCATACACTATTCTTCGTTTGATGACATACAAGGAATAGATAACAAGTGCAAAATGGATTTATTGCTTTACTGTATGATTGATTAATCTTCAGTCATTCAAAGATCAAAATGACAAAAGGTGAATGGTGAGCTCAATCAATCATATCAACCATTTTTGTAGGTTTGGTGACTTTACCTATCCTCACACAATGATGCTTTTTGACACCTCTCAAGAAAAACAATCCAGAAAAAATTATATGAATTGTAACAAGCAATTTCTTCATTTTCTATAGTGTTTACAACCAAGATGTTGAAAAATCCATAAACTTTAAATTGTCAATTGCAACTTTCAATTTGAAACAGTCTAGAGCTTTGCAGTCTGGTAATGGAGAGCCGCAAGCTTTAGTTACAATGTTTTGAACACCAGGATGGGATTTGCTTTTTACTTACGGTCCTGGCTATACATTTTGTAAATACAATTGTTTTTGTTATTAACCCATTACCAGACAGCAAAATTCTAGACTAATCCACAATGAAAGGAATTGCAGACAACAAATTTAAGTAAATTAAGATTCTTCATCTTTCTGGGTAGAAAACATTGTGGAAAATGAAAGAATTGCTAGTTTTTCCTAGTTGTTTTCTTGAGGGGTGTCAAAATGTGTCATTGTGTGAGAATGGGTTAACCAAATCCAACACAATCTCTCTTTTTGACGCTCCTTAAATAAAAAGGCTTCGGAAAACAATCTGGAAAATGAAGATTTTGCTTATAACAAGTTTTCTGTCAAACTGACAAATGTCATTAAAATTCCGTCAACTTTAAAATGTTGTCTGAAACGTCATTCAAATTGGGACTTTACTAAAATTTGCATGGTAATGAGTTAAAAGTAAAAAGAGAAAATTAGTGTTTGTGTACACTGATCAATCAATTTTGAACAGCTGTACAGAGATGGTTTTTGTATATAGAGTAATTGAGATTATCATTTATCAGCATACCCTACCTATAGGGGGAGACAAAACATATCCATTTTCCTCACAGTTTATCATCAATTAGCCTATCCTACCTATAGGGGGAGACAAAACATATCCATTTTCCTCACAGTTTATCATCAATCAGCATACCCTACCTATAGGGTGAGACAAAACATATCCATTTTCTTCACAGATTATCATCGATTAGCCTATCCTACCTATAGGGAGAGACAAAACATATCCATTTTCCTCACAGTTTATCATCAATTAGCCTATCCTACCTATAGGGGGAGATAAAACATATCCATTTTCCTCACAGATTATCATCAATTAGCCTATCCTACCTATAGGGGGAGATAAAACATATACATTTTCCTCACAGTTTATCATCAATTAGCATACCCTACCTATAGGAGGAGATAAAACATATCCATTTTCCTCACAGATTATCATCAATCAGCATACCCTACCTATAGGGGGAGACAAAACTCATCCATTTTCCTCACAATTTATCATCAATTAGCCTATCCTACCTATAGAAGGAGATAAAACATATACATTTTCCTCACAGTTTATCATCAATCAGCATACCCTACATATAGGGGGAGACAAAACATATCCATTTTCCTCACAGTTTATCATCAATTAGCATACCCTACCTATAGGAGGAGATAAAACATATCCATTTTCCTCACAGATTATCATCAATTAGCCTATCCTACCTATAGGGGGATATAAAACATATCCATTTTCCTCACAGTTTATCATCAATTAGCCTATCCTACCTATAGGGGGAGATAAAACATATCCATTTTCCTCACAGTTTATCATCAATTAGCCTATCCTACCTATTGGAGAAGACAAAACATATCCATTTTCCTCACAGTTTATCATCAATTAGCCTATCCTACCTATAGGGGGAGATAAAACATATCCATTTTCCTCACAATTTATCATCAATTAGCATACCCTACCTATAGGGGGAGATAAAACATATCCATTTTTCTCACAGTTTACCATCAATCAGCTTACCCTACCTATAGGGTGAGACAAAACATATCCATTTTCCTCACAGTTTATCATCAATTAGCCTATCCTACCTATAGGGGGAGATAAAACATATCCATTTCCTCACAGTTTATCATCAATTAGCCTATCCTACCTATAGGGGGAGATAAAACATATCCATTTTCCTCACAGTTTATCATCATTTAGCCTATCCTACCTATTGGAGGAGACAAAACATATCCATTTTCCTCACAGTTTATCATCAATTAGCCTATCCTACCTATAGGGGGAGATAAAACATATCCATTTTCCTCACAATTTATCATCAATTAGCATACCCTACCTATAGGGGGAGATAAAACATATCCATTTTTCTCACAGTTTACCATCAATCAGCATACCCTACCTATAGGGTGAGACAAAACATATCCATTTTCCTCACGGTTTATCATCATTTAGCCTATCCTACCTATAGGGGGAGATAAAACATATCCATTTTCCTCACAGTTTATCATCAATCAGCAAACATACCTATAGGGGGAGACAAAACATATCCATTTTCCTCACAGAAACCACAAGGATGGATGAATGGAGCTGTCATGTCACACCAATAATCATAATTATTGTCCCAGCTGTCAAAATGTACCAGTACTTTATCACCAAGGGTGTCTGCTACACTTGCAACACAGATCAAAGATGAATTCTTCTTATCCACGGCTTCAAGCTTACTACCAACTCTAAACAAATTTGGGGTTACAGGCTGTGAATAAAATATAACATTTAACATGCTGAGCCTAGAACATTTCTTTTTTTTTTTCTGATATATATATACAAAGGTTAACCAGCGAATATGTGCTTTCTGATCTTAGTCTACACCACCAGCTTATCTTTTTCAAGACCAAGTTGTTTATTATATCTTAACTGTGCTTTAAACCCTTTGATTTTAATGCAGTTCTTAAAGGACTTTTATTCAGTATGACAAGACAGTAATGTTTAACCCATTCCTAAACAAAACCCCCTCTTTTGCGCTCCCCCCCCTAAAAAAGCTTTGGAAAACATTGTGGAAAGTGAAGAAATTGCTTGGAATTGGTTAAATTGTACTTATGCCTCAGGGCTAGACTGTATTGGGATATTTAATACAAATATTGCTTCACATTCAAATACAAAATCATCTTAATAAATCAAATTGTCATATGCCACATGGTAAATTTACATTGCACAATATTTGTCTGTCACAAAATTTATAAAATACTCTGTTTTATTCCCACATATACTTTGCAAACAATACTCTTAGCAGATTTTTCTTTTTTAAGAGAAAATGATTTTCATATAAGCACTTACTACCATTTTATAGTTTCACAGTATGTACAAATTTCTATTCTAATAAGCAGATGACAAAATTCTAAATTGGCTGAAATTCATCATTTTTCCCCAGATGAATGTAGAATTAACTAAGTTTGGAAATTAAACAAGAGGGCCTTAGGCGCTCACCTGAGTCGACGTTTCAGAAGTAGAATAGCACAAGTGACCTTATTTTAGCTAAAACTGACCCATTATCTAATCTTGTCCAAGAATTCACAAACATTCTTACCAAATTTTAAGGTATTGTGCACGAAAAGTAGCAAGTAAATTGGAAAGAAGATTTCTTTATATTAGACCTTGTGACCTAGTATTTGACCCCCTGTGACCTAATATCAAACTTGACAATCCTCAGTCAATTGAGTCAAAAATATGGCCTAAAGAGTAAAAACAAGGTTTTTCTCAGATTTGACCTAGTTTTTTACCCAAATGACCCAAATCTAAACATTGTTGAGATATTTTGAAAACAGATATTCTGACCAAATATCAAACCAATTAGGCCAAAAATGTGGCCTCTGGGGTGTAAAGGTATTCCTAAGATTTGGCCTAGTTTTTGATCCTATGTCAACCAAAGTCTTACTTGGCCAAGATATCATGGACGCAAACATTCTGGCAAAATATCAATTCAATTGAGCCAAAAAAGGGTACCCAGAATAAAAAAAAAACATATTTCTAGGATTTGACCTAATGACCTAGTTTTTGACCCCAAGTGAGCCAAATTTGAACTTGGCTAACATATCATCGACACTTACATTCTGACCAAATTTCAATTAAATTGAGCAAAAAAAGGGACCTCTAGAGGGCACAAACATATCAACACTATCATTCTGACCAAATATCAATTCAATTCAATAGAGCCGATAATGGGACCTCTAGCTTGCATAAAAGTATTTCTAAGATTTGACCTAGTGACCTAGATTTGACCACATGTGATCCAAATTTGAACTTGGCTGAGATAACATAGAATCAAACATTCTGAACAAATATTTCATTAGAGCCTGAAATGTGGCCTATAAAGTGCAAAAAACGATTATTTCTAGGATTTGACCTAATGACCTTGTTTTGACCCCACATAACCAAATATCCAACTTGACCTAGATATTATGCAGACAAACATTCTACAGAAATATCAATTCAATTGAGCCAAAAATATGGCCTACAGACTGAACACAAGATTATTTCTAAGATATTTCCCAGTGACCGAGTTTTTGACCCCATGAAACTCAAATTAGAACTTTGCAGAGATATCATGGACAAAAACATTCTGAACAAGTATTTCATTTGTGCTAAAATGTGGCCTCCAGAGTGTACCCAAGATTATTTCTAGGATTTGACATAGTGACCTATTTTTTTACCCCACACAACTAAAAAATCAATCTTGATTGATTGATTGAATGGGGTTTTGCGCTGCTTTTAATAGTTTTTCAGTCATATTGCGGCGGCTGGAGCACCTAACAATGGATTCTTGGTATTTCACACCAGTACTACCACTACATCCTTTCCTAGCCTCCAGCTGCTGTCTCACTTAGGTTTACGATTATCCACCCATTGGTGAGAGACAAATGTCGGAAAGAATATGTGCCGCCGCCATGATAAAACCCATGACATCCCAAGATTGAAGATTAGGAGTCTGACGTGCTACCGACTGCGCTATGACTGCAGCAAAAAACAATCTTGACCTAGATATTATTTAGACAAACACCAAATATCAAGACATCTGAGCCAAATTTATGACCTCTGGAGTGCAAACAATGTATCTTTAACATTTGACGTAGTGACCTGGTTTTTGACTCCATGTGGCCAAAATTTGAACTTGGTTGAGATAACATGGAAACAAACATTCTCTGAAAATCATTTGATTTGAGGCAAAAATGTGACCCATAGAGTGCATACAAGATTATTTCTAGAATTTGACCTAGTTACCTACTTTTTGACCCCACATAACCCAATATGGAACTTGACCAAGATATTATGCAAACAAACATTCAGACCAAGTTTCAAGACATTTCAGCAAAAATTGTGGCCTCTAGAGTGCTCACATGATGGTGACACATACAGCTAGATCACAATAGCTCACCATAACCACTTTGTGGTCAGGTGAGCTTAAAAGGAGACATTATTTAAAAATCATGGTAACCTGCAAGAAGCATTTCATTGAACACATCCTTTGAACAAAGCTTTGATAAAGATGAAAGAAAGTCATAAGTCAAGATCACAACATTTGGTACCTACAAAAAAGTCCTGGGGTCTTCGAATATTGACATGTGAAGAGAATTGTGAAACATTGTAGCAAAAGAAGAAAATACTTGTAACAAGTGATTTCTCCTTTTATCTCATTCACTCAACCAGGGTTTGCGCTGCCGATCGCCACTGTCGCCAAATGCGACAAAAATAAAAATCTGGCGCAAGTTTTTTTCATTTGGCGAAAGTTCGTTGCGCCAAAAAAAAAAGAAAAGTTTTTTTATACATACTTTTACTTTGACTAATACCCGGAAATCAAGTCCGAGGGTCAAGGGTGTATAATTGCTCAAGGGCTTCTATATCGGGTCAATTATGTCACCGAGTCTGACACAAGACTAACACATCACCAAAATTTAATTACATTTCTGATTGACAGCCAATCAGATGAATAAAATGCGCTCATTGGTCGGCGAGTCGTATTGATTTTGTGTTGTGGGCATGACTTAGTATTATGGATGAGCCGATGAAACTTCTTAGTTGACGGCTAAATAATCGATCAGAAGATCTCAATTATCACACATAGATTGGCTTTCTAAACTGGCCGCCATTTGCCTTTTCCTGATGAATACAATTGCCGAATTCGGGCATATTTGCGTATATTTCTGCTGACAGTTTCAGTCAGTTTCTAATCTCGGCACCGCTACTGCGATTCCTCGCTCAAACACTGAAGCATCATTAATGGGTCATTAGAAGAATATTCTGATGAACTGTTGATAGAAACAGTGGTAGTTTGTCAAAATTTGACAAAAATTTCAAAAGTTATACTGTCCCAAAAGCAGACGAACCATTTCTTTTTTGTTCATTCGTACCCATGAGTGTTCAACCTTAAACTGATTTTTTTTTAATTACATAAGTCTACATTATTTTATCATAAAATCAAGCACATTTCACTAGGTTTATTACTATTTCCTTCTCTCTCTTTTTCTCACCAAAGTCTCGATTTTCTAATCAAAGTACTGAAAGCACTGATTAAAGATGAGTAAAAGTCGATGTAGGTGTATGACTTAGCTACATTCAATAAAGACAAAACAACAAACGAATGGCCATATTAAAAACATGTTTAATATGCACATTATCTATTTAACAGCATATAAGTTAAGAAAATAACAGTGCAGTTATGAAATCCTCGAGCTTGGCCTCAACTCCTCAATTTGGCCACAACTTTTTCCATTTGACCCCAACTTTTTTAATTTGGCGAAAGTGATGGCGACAACTTTTTTCAAGCCAGAGCTAACCCTGCTCAACTACTTGGTGATATTTTTTAAATTATTGTAACAAGTGATTTATTCTCCTCCACTACTTGGTGTTTTCTTTTTATAAATTATTTTCAATTTAAATACCCTTTGAAGTTTTGTCTCAAACTTCTTTTAATTTGGACCAGTCTAAATATATGCCATCCTATAATGTTTTCTACAAATGTAAAGAACTTTTCATACCTGTACTGGTTGGTTTGAGAAAATAGATTTTGGGGCTGGTGAAGATTTTGTCAACCTCAAATAGGATCCCCAGCTGAAATCCTCTACTGCATAACCTGCAGATAAATAAGAATAGTTTAACCCATTCCCAAACGGCAAATTGAAAGAAATTGCAGTCTTAACCCTTTCCTGTTTTTTTTACATTTTAGACTGGTCCAAACTGAAAGAGGTTGCAGACGACAATGAAAGTTTGATACAATTTGAAATGAAACCATCCTATGTGGTAGGAAATATTGTGGAAAAAGAAGAAATTGCTTGTCACAAGCAATTTCTTCTTTTTCCACAACGTTTTCTCAAGTATAAAATTACACCTACGTAAAATCCCGTATTTGAAGGGGAAAGGGTTAAACACCAGGCAGATTTAAATTGAAAAGTAAGAGGCATATGCAGGAGAAAACATTGCTCAAAAAGAAGGAATTGCCTGATAAAGCAATTTCTGCAAATATTACAATCTTATCAATATAGCTACATTTCTTTCAGGTGTAAAGACATGGGTTTGTGTCGTAATGGGGAAGACAAGGCAAGAGGGAGAGATGGCCTTAAATCTTCTAAACCTTTCCCAATTATTTCTTAATAAATTACCAGATGACAAATCTTAGACTGGGCCAAATTCAAAGATGTTACAGATGACAAATTCAAGTTGATAAAATTTTGGTTATTTTTTTATTTTTGGGATGAAAACCACAAGGTTTCTAAAGCTTCTAAAGCTTTTTTTCATCGGGAGCCAAAACGCGTCATTGTGAGGGAATGAGGTGACAAGTATTTGCTTCTTCTTGACCACAATATTATGAAATGTTTAAAATAATGACACTCTCAAAATAGAGACCATAAAAATTAACCAAATATAAATAGCAGAGGAAAACATCTCTTAACCCATTCCAAAACAATCCCTCCTTTTTACACCCCTCAAATAGTTCTGGAAAACAATGTGTAAAATGAAGAAATTACTTGTTACAAGTATTTTTTTCCTTTTCCCCCATTGTTTTCTACCTAGAGAGACAAAGATTTTAAAAAATTCAACAATTCTAAATTGTTGTCCTCTAATTCTTTCAATTTGGACCGGTCTTTAATTTCACTGTGTGAGAATGGATTAAGTGTGTGAGTTCATGTGAAAAGGATGGTTTATTCTTTCGATCCAATCAATTTGATAATCACAACATGCTCTCATAACAAGCTAGATAATTGACAGATTGCTGGCCCCGCCCACTACCTCTACTAGTCACGTTCACTGACTCTGACAGGAAGTTCCTATTCCAATTTAAATACAGTTATGTTTCAAAATTTTTGGCCAGCAACATGCAACAGAAAGTTAGGCTATTGGTTGGCTACCTAAACGTCATAACTACAGTTTATTGAAGCTGTAGTTATGATGTTAAAGTCAAAACAATCTAAACTGCTTCACAAAAATCTTGGCCAATGTTGGAGTTACAATTTCACTTTCGGTCACCATGAATGATTTGATTGGATGATTGATTCTTTGATTGAAGCTGTGATTGGTCAATTAACAATCATCATAAGCTCCCATGATACAAATAAAAAATCATCAATGATGATGTATTCAAAAATTCTTTTTATAGCAGATTGCTTGAACCCATTACCAAACAAGGTAATGAGAAAAGGAGATTTTATATGATCATATTCTATCAGAGTGTCTGAAACGTTCATTGTGTGGTAATGGGTTAATTAATGCACCATTATTACATATTTTCCACCCAACCAACTAGAGCCAACCTTGATCTCAAACAATATTTCAATACTACTATAATCATATTGCTTGAATACAGCTGATTAGAAATAAAACAAGTAATTGCATTAACAGATAAACAAAAAGATCTCCAAAACTAAAATTGAGATAATTTCTTCATTTTCCACAATGTTATCTAAAAGGTTTTTTTTCTTGGGGCTTCTAAAAGTGTCATAGTGTGGGAAAGGGTTAAAATCTGATTACCTTTTGGTGGCTGCAATGTTTTGTTGTTTTTCTCACAGAACCCCACAGGGTAGATGTACGGAGAATCAATATCGGACCAGAAATCAAAGCACTCAGAGTATCCATCAAAATGGAGTCTGATCCTATAGCCACACACTTCAGACACACTCAATACACAAAACAAGGACTGGTGATTAGGATCAACTCCCTCTAGTTTCATCCCAACTCGGAAGTTGTTCTTTGAGGACGGGAATGGCTGAAAGAGAGATTAAAATTAACCTACTACAAGATTGTAAAATTTCAGACTGGTCCAAATTGAAGAATATTTGCAAACAATACACAAAAAGTTTGTGAAAACTTATCTTTCTTTTTTTGTCTTTTGGGGTGGAAAAACATTGTGGGAAATGAAGGAATTGCTTGTTACAAGTAATTTCTTCATTTTCTTCTATGTTTTCCTAACTCTATTTTCTTGAGAGGAGTCATTGTGTGGGAATGGTTTAACACATATCTGACTTTTCATTCAACAAGGACAATTTGGCATTTCATAAAACAAATTCTAAAAGAAGTGATAGGATTCAGTAAATGTCAACTTGAGATCAAGCTCCAAAAATAATTATATACTGAGGTGAAACGTTGTTCTGGATTAAGAAAATTATCAAAGAGCAAAAAGTTTTGACCAAGGTCAGCCTTAGTAGACCTTTCTTCCTCTAATGGGTCGCATAGACAACATGTATTTTGATTAACAATGTTGTCTTTGAAAACCAAAGTAATTCCATTTCCAAAAAGATGCCTCCATACTTTTACTTTAAAACTACAAAATTAATAGCAAATACTGTACTATGTTGTAAAAATAAGGACATTAACTATTCAGCCCTTTTATTACCCCTTTAACCCTCTCCTGTTTTGCGAAATTTAAGACCTGTCCAGATTATAAGTTTTTGCAGTCGAAAATTTAAAGTAGATTTGATTTAAAAAATGACAATTCAGTAGGGTATAAAACATTGTGGAAAAAGAAGAAATTGCTTGTTTCAAGCAATTTCTTCTTTTCCAACAATGTTTTCACAAGTATAAAATCACAGGGATGTAAAACCAGGGGTTGTATGGGAAAGCGTTAAAAAAAAGGATATTAGAATTTTTCTTTTATTACAGACAGCACATTACAAGTGTGCCCAGATATTATAAAATCTGAATTCTTGCAAAGTATTTGTATCAACTAATTACCAGATGACAAAATTTCATACCACTTCAAACTGAAAAAGACTGCAGACAGTAAATCAAGAGTGTTATCGAGTGCCATACAGAGTTGCAAATATTGTGAGAAAAAAGGAAAAAAATTGCTTGTCCTTTTTTCTACAAAGTTTAAAGTACTTTCTTTAGAGTGTCAAAATTGTTTGGTTATGTGTTGAGAAATACCCCTTATTGATAATTTTAATCAGTGGGATTGCTAACGTTTGAAACAATTTCATCCTGGAAAGAAAATTCATTTGTATGACTTATTCAGTTTTTCTTTACAACCCCCTTTGAAAAATTCTCAGTTTTTCCACTACAGCAGATTCACCCAACCATGAATCCCTGTAAAATCCCACACGTCTACTTATTCAGGTTTTTACCAAGGCACAAGGAAGGTGACACAAGTTGCATCAAAATATACCTACATTCTTGAAGAGCCTAGCTGGGGCCTCCGTGGCATTCTCTTTCTCTAGATATCGTGTCCAAACAAAGGCTCTTGATTTTTTGACTGCAATACAAATAAGAATATAGCTTCTTGATACAGTCATCAAACTAGACAGTTTCTATGTTTCTTTTTTTTCACTCTGCTTTTATGACCATATTCTTAAGGAACAATAGAATTATATGATGGATCGCTGGCCATACCCACCAACCTTTGATAGAAAGTTTGACTTAGATACTAATGGCATTATTTTGCAAAATTTATGGTCAGTAAAATGTACAAGTCAATTAAATGTTACAAAAATATACCCACGGTTGGCCACCTTAATGTCATAACTAAACTTTGAATTATGACATTTTATGACAAAAATGCTTGACACAAATATAGGAGTTCAAAGTTCACTTCCAGTCTAAATGAATAATTCAATTGGTCAATTGATTTTTTCATTTACAGTGGTGATCTCTCGACTTACTTCCCTAGATGGGGCAAATTATCAAAATTGTAGATTTTTTCCCAATTATTCGTATATACCATAAAGATAATTTTTCACATTTTACAGCTTATTAACATCGTATTAACATGCAGTCAGGGTTTAACCAATACTTTACTTATCCTACAAATGTCTATTTCGAGTAAATATACATGTGGCAGATTGGATTCCAAACCTTCAACCAGCAACTTCTTAACCCATTCCCACACAATAAAATTTTAGACCAGTCCAAATCCAAAACAGTTGCAGACGACAATGTTAAGATGAAATAGTTAATTTTTTGCCTGTTTGGATTGAAAACATTGTGGATAATGAAGAAATTGCTTGTAACAAGCAATTTCTTCATTTCCCACAATGTTTTCCAAAGTTCTATATTGAAACAGCGTTTAAAAGAGTCACTGAGAGGGAATGGGTTAAAAGGCTCAGAAGGCGTAACTTTTGGCCACAAAACTGAATCACAAAAGGATCCTCAATATATAAAACTGATAGGGTAAATCTCCAACACAAACCTGTGTTGTCCACATTCTCCTTCTCCCTAATCAGGCTGTCTTTTAACAAGATCTTTTTCCTTCTTTTTGTCAATCCAAGCACAACTTTCGACATTGTTCCATGTTTCTTCACTCCTCTCATCCTTCTAGAAAACCAAGAAAAAGCTAGAATTGTCTTAAAGCAACCAACATTAATTTTTGTCATTCAAGTAGCACTGTCAACTTTTGACCTACTATTGGGTCATGGACATTTGTATTAATTTTCAAGTTTCTGGTTTAATTGGCTGATGAATTCGAGTCTAGAAATGGTTTTTAATCAATGTTCAATTGTGATCTCAACGTTAACATCAACCAAAAGCAATGGGGAACTTCCTTGGATAATTGGCAATATTTGTATGAAGTTTCAAGGTTACAGGTCATTTGGTTAGAGCATAGCAGTGAAAAGTCTATGGATTGATGAACAGAGGGTTGGACAAGCATGGT
Organism: Fragum fragum; assembly: GCA_946902895.1. Taxonomy (NCBI): domain Eukaryota; kingdom Metazoa; phylum Mollusca; class Bivalvia; order Cardiida; family Cardiidae; genus Fragum; species Fragum fragum. Next base: position 51,330,489 of record OX336367.1, on the reverse strand, counting down.
GAAATCAACATGCTAAACTCTTCTTTGTAGGTGTGGGTATAACAATATGTAATTTTACTATATACCTGTTAATATTTCTAGTAGAATATATACATACCACAGAGACAAAATTAGACATATCAGAAAAACAATCTGTATCCGACAGTGTCAAATACGATACTATCTAAGGGAGTCTCAGATGACGTCATTTTCATTCTGTATATGGAGTCATAATGCAAATAGATGTAGGTAGAATGGTAAAGGAGAAGTGAAATACTTGTAGAATTTAATATTTGTTATCATTTCATCAAATTTATTTGAAAAATAATGAGTATGTAATAAATGGAATATTTTATTACAATTGCCATACCTTCGGTTTCGAGGAATATCAAAATTTTCCGCAGCTCAAAGCAAATACAAGAAGTTGCATCCCTATTGTAAAATAATGTTCCCCTTATAAAACCCTAATGTAAATGTAATGGTACCCTTTTTTGGAATCATGGCATTGATCAGTGACCTTGCACAAGTCTACTGACTAATGGTAACTAAAAACCAAATATTTAGTTGGGTTCAAGTAGCAAAAAATCTCAAAATTTCAATTAGAAATTGTTGTCTGCAACCACTTTGAATATGGTTAAGTCTTAAATTTGTTATCATGTAATGGATTAAAGCTTTTAAGCAGACAATGACTTCCCTCTACAATTTCAGGTGAAGAATTGGGTGCATTCGACTTGATCTTAAATATAAACAAACACAGGTTGAAATCAATAGTAAACAAACAAAAATAAAAAAGCTTTTTGATGAACTTCACTCATACCCTGCTTCTGCAATTTGATAATAAGAATTATCAAATTGATAGAATTTATCCTTTCCAATAGAATCCTTGTTTTAAAACTGACTGAAATTCTTTATGGAAAATTGAATAAAGTATCACTAAAGGATTAATCCTATGAAAATGGTTGAAATCCACTGGCTTCTGAGAAGATTTTAAAGTTTACAATATATGCTATACAGAATTTAGCCCCACCTATTAAAGTCATGTATCTTATCCAACTAAAATATTTTTCAGGAACCTGAAAACAAGTTACTAAATGATCATTCCAATAAAATTTATTCGAAATCCAACAAGTTGTTTCTAAGTGAAAGATTCTCAAAGTCTGTTATATATACCATATACGGAATTAAGCCTTGCCGATAAAAAACATGATTTTTATTCGATCAAAATTCTTGGATCTGAAAAAGAGCCTACCAAGGATCATTCTCTAAAATTCAGTTGAAATCTGTGCTGTACTTTCTAAGGATAAGGTTTTGGCAGACAGAAGCGCACATGGACGGATGCACAATGGACACAGCCAGTGGAGCTAAAAACTAGGACATTTTAAAAACACTAGATGCTGCATATTTTTCCACTGTATATCCTCTGCCACTAACAATTGTGTGTTCCTTGCTTTGCAAGGCTGCAATTTAGTTCTGACTAAAAAGCTTTCTGTTTTTTGAGGAATTTAGGGGTCAATTCATATCTGTTCGGTGACAAAGAACCCTCCATTTTACAATTGACCAATCAAGGCTTTCAGTTCAATAACCAGTCGACATATAAAATCATTCATTGAAACCAGAAATGAGTTTTTATCTCGGATGTTGGTCGCCATTTTCGTTAACCTTTTCTGTTTGTATGGCGACCCAAACATCTTAACAACAGCTTATTAAAGCTGTAGATATCATGTTTAGATCGCCAACAAACTATACCACCTTTTTGCTACATGCTACAGGTCATACATTTTTCAAAATAACACCATTTAAAATTGAAGCAGGACTTCCTGTCGGAGTCAATCGGAAGGTCTAACAAAGTGGACGGTACTGGCGATTGATCAATTATCAAAACCATACTTACTTGCTGTCAAAGGCCCCAACACAGGTTTGACTACAAAATCTCCCATCTTTATAAAAGTCTGTAGCAAATCCATACTCTCCACAATTCTCACACTGAGTTATCTCATCTTTATTACTGACTTCCTGTGATGACTCTATAAGATAAGTATCTTATACATTAGCATGGAAAAATTTTTTAAATCAATCAAAATTGAAAGACAATGCAAATTGAACTGCAAAGTGCCTTTAAACTGAAAGTAAAGTAGTAAATAAGGCAGAAAACCTTGTGCCAGAAGGAGAAATTGCTCCTTTTGCCATAATAGTTTTTCTTAATTATTTTCTTCAGTGCATCAAAATGCAGATTTGCAAGGTAACAAGTTAATTCTTACAAGACAAACATAATGTTCCCTTAATATTTTAGGTAAATAAACCTGATACTGCAATTGTACAAGCCAATTATCATAAATGGATGATTGATTGTATGGGGTTAAAACCAACTTTTAAACAGTATTTCAGTTCTATAACAACAACTGGTGCACTTGAACATGACTTCATGTTGTGATTCACACCAATTAAAACACAATCTTTTATCCAGTCAACAGCTACTCATCCCACTTAAGTGCTTTCTTACCACATCGAGGATTTCATTTTACATTATATGAAAAATTACTAATTGAGATATAGAGTGCACAATTTGAATAAATTTTGCTGTCAAATGTTCACTTATTCACTTATTCACATGGTTAGTATAGGCAATACTAGGCTAGGGTTCTGAAGGTCTTGCCAATTGGCATACCCACACAAGAAGAGGCACTGCCTGGGGTCAAACATATAGACTTCTCCTCCTAAGTCATAAGCCTGTCATCCAAACCTACGAACCAAACAGGACCTAAAAACAGCTAACTAAATAAAGTGTGGTTTCACCCAAAACTGTAAACTATCATAGTCCTTTTTGCCCTACTAAAGGAAACATTCACACTGACATTATTTAATGTATTATCATTCAATCAGCTTTATTTTGCCCAAAGATAAAGGTTAAAAAAACATTGTGGAAAATGAAGGAATTGCTTGTAACAAGCTTCTTCTTTGTTTTCAACAAATTTCATTTAATCTACTCTGAATTCAAAGTTGCAGACAACAACTTAAGGATGATTGAAGTCCTAAATTCTTTGTCTTAAGGGAAGAAAACATTGTGGTTAGAGAAGAAATTGCTTGTAACAAGCAATTTCTTCATTTTCCATGATAATTCAAAAGCTTTTTTTTCCTAAGGCACGTAAAAAGCAGTATTGTGTGGGAATGAGTTAAACTTTACCTTCTTTAATAGGCAGCTCATCTAATGGCTCCTGTTTAATATCTTCGGAAATGTCCATTTTGTTAGAATCTGGCTCGGCAGTTTCCGACTCATTGCTTGTATTCATCAACGTCTCGGTACATTCAAGGTCATGATCAACAACATCTAGAACACCAAGATCATTCATACGGAACTGAAAATGGCAAGAAAATTGTCAGTACTTTGAACAACCCTTAACTCATGATCAACAACATCTAGAACTCCAAGATCATTCATACGGAACTGAAAACGGCAAGAAAATTGTCAGTGCTTTGAACAACCCCTAACCCATTCCCACACCATAACACTTTATTTACAACACCAAAAAGAGAAAGCTTTGGAAAGAATAGTGGACTATGAAGAAATTGCATGTTACAAGTAATTTCTTCATTATCCGTAATTTTCTATCTTTAAAAAAAACAGAGAATTTTCTTAAAATTTCATCAGGTTAAAGTTGTTGTCTGCAAATTCATTCAATTTGGACCTTACTAAAATTTTAACATATGGAGATGGGTTAATCTTAGTCTGACGGTGTAGTAAAAAATTCAGTTTACTTAAATTTCTTAATTTGAAAGTATCACACTATTAGTTTAATTGACCCTACAAAGAGAAATTCTTATAAAAATCATGGAATGAGAAGCTATTAAGTTTCAATAAATTATTTACTGTGTGGGTTTTGAATTTAAATCTGTCAATTTAACCTAATCAGTATTTATTTGAGCATAAACTTTGAAGCATATGTATATGGTATTTCTGAATTCTAAATTACATGAAGACTATATCCACCTTGAATTTTCAACAAAAACTGTCCAGCTAGGAAAATTCAGTTTCCTACAGGACAAACTTGTAACTGTACATATGTTCCATACCTTCAGGTTACTTCCAGGTAATTCCCCTATTCCATCCTTCCAGTCAAGAGCTTCAACAGGATCAAAATCATCTTGAACCACTTTAAGAGCCTCCGCATTCTTATTCTCAGCTTTCTTTGAATCAGAAGTCTCAGGTCTCCCTACTTCTGTACTACCAAGAGTCTCTGATACCTCTTTGTCAACTTCCATTTCTTCACTATCAACTCTTTCCACTTTTATAGCAGTTTGGGAATTTCCTTTATCCTCTGTCTCCACTTTATCTTTACTCTCATTAGATTTGTCTTTTGTGTATTCAGGGGTTTCTTCATTTGTAGCTTGCTGTGTAGTAGATGGTTCCCTGGCAATATCATCAGATTTTTTCTTGATATTCTCTTTACTCAAAAGACTCTGTCCTTTGCTGTTGGCTACACTGGCTTCCTGTTTGACCTCTGTAACAGATTCTGTTACAGACTCATCCTTTCTAGGTTCAGTCATGGCTGTATTTGACAGTTTATCTGTTCTACTAGGTGGCATTAATTGGGATGACTGCTTCACAATTTCCCAATTTTTTTGTGTTGGTAAAATTGAAGTTTTAGTTGGAGTTGGAGTTCTAATAATTATATTACTAGGTGTCTTTGAACTTGGTGTTCCGACAGAACTACCAGATTTTCCTGGATTTATGATAACCTTGGCTGTTGGTACAATATTACTAGCTACAGTAGAAGTTTTTGTTAGATGTACTGTTGAATGGGGGCTATTTGAAGCAATAATTCCTTTACTTGTGATGACAGTCTTTCCTGCTTGCAAACCACCAGATTTCAACAAAGGTGTGGTAAGGATAATTTGTTTACTACCAGAATCAGTCATTGAAGAACCAACAATTTGTTGCTGTTGAATAGGCCATGATATTTTAGCGGGTCCAGATGGCAACATTATTTGTTTCTCAGCCATGGTTACCTTGTTTAGTTTATTGTCTGATGAATGCAGTTGACTGCTATTTGCAGGCACTATAGTGTACTGTTTATTACTTATGACAAAAGATCCTTGTTTTGAGATTTTTTGAGGGAGGGATGATGTGTTGATTGCACCAGTATTTCGGGGAACTGTAACCAATGTTGTAGTTGCAATTATCTGTCCAGGTAGTGTAGTCATCATTTTTCTTTCACCACTAGTACCACCTGGTTTCACTGTGTCAGTTTTAACAACTGCTACAGCCTGACCATCTAAAGTCCTTAAAGAATGAGAACCATCACTGTAAATGTTCTTTTGATCGTTGAGCAAAGACTTTGCCTCTGCACTATTCAAAGCAACAACAGACATTTTACCTGAATTATCAAGCAAAGATTTAGAGCCAGGTATATTCCAGTTAGCGGGCACTTGAAAACTTATCTGTGTTGATGGGCCCATTTTTGTAGTGTCAGCACCATGTTTGCTCAATACCTGAAACTGGCCCTTCATGTCAGCTGACACAACAGGCTTGGACAACGTATTTGTAGGTGATGTAAGTCTATTGTTTTGAATTGTAACAACTTGTGAAGCTGGTAATCTAATCCCCGAGTTACTACCAACTATGTTTGCAAAAGTTACAGGAGATTTTGGTTGTGTTGTCCTTCCTGGTGCAGGATGAACACGGAACGTCACTTTACCATCAGCTGGCCAGTTCTGAGGTACTGGAATCTGAAAATATTACAAAGCTGCTTACTACTTGTATTTTTTAACAATGTGAGTGACATCAATTGACCAATGAATCAACCAATCAAATCATTAATTCAGTCCAGAATTTAGATTTGACCTCCGACATTGGCCGCAATTTGTGTCAAACATTTTTGTTGATTTGGCTTCTTAATGCTGCAACTCCAACTTGTTAAAGCTGTAGTTACTGCGTATAGGTTGCCAACCAACAATTTTATTTTGTTGTTTCATGCTACTGGCTATAAATTCTGCAAAATAAGGCCGATAAAAATAGAAACGGAACTTCCTGTTGGAGTCAATGGGCAGGGCCAAAGGGGTAAGTGGGCGAGGCCAACAATTGTTTAATTCCACATAATAGAACTGGATTAGAATATAACTTGCTAGCATTTATGGTCTGGGAGATATGTGTCAGACAAAAGTGTGACAGATGGAGGGACAGACAGAGACAAAATAGAGCAAACCTATAGTCCCCAAACCAGTAACCAGTGGGGGACAAATATTTAAAAATATTTGCAGTTGACTGATTGCTGCCTGTGCTCACTATCCTTAAAATTAGAAGTTCAACTGAGGTTATAAACTTCATCATTTTGTAAAATTGGCTAACAGTGACAGTAGAAACAAGAGGACCATGATTGTCCTAAACCACTCACCTGAATCATTTGCTGTCAAAAAATGCAACTGGAGCCAAATAATGTAAACAAAAAAAATTATCATAAAGGCCCCTTTTCCTGTGTTTAAAAAGGACCTTCCCATAATCAATAGGGTTCATCCTTGTGATCTAATAATTATTCTGGCCAACCTTCCTATAATCAATAGGGTTCATCCTTGTGATCTAATAATTATTCTGGCCAAGTTTCAAGAAGATTGAGTCAAAACTGTTGGCTCTAGAATGTAAACAAAGAAATTGTCCTATAGGCCCCTTTTCCTGTGTTTTCAGATAGAACCTTCCCATAATCAATAGGGTTCATCCTAATGACCTAACAAATAATGTAAACAAAAAAACAAGAGGCCCATGAGGGCCTGAGACGCTCTACTGGTTATCAAATTTTCCGTTAAAGAAATCTGATATTTAAGGAAGTTAATTGCTCAAAGAAGAATGCATAAAGAAAAAAAAGGGGCTTTATCCCCTTTATCATTTTAAGCAACAATCCTCAAGGCCCCTTTTCCCATGTTTGATGACGGATCCACTCCATTTCCAAAAGAAAGTTACCTTATGACCCTACAATCATTCTGTAAATATTTCATCAGAATCTGACAATAATTGTGGACTTAATCACATAAACAGGATTGTTTTGAATGTCAATCAATAAGGCCCCTTTTCCTGTGTTTTCTGATGGATTAATCTCATTCCAAAAGGAACTTTCCTTACAACCCGACAATTGTCTTGTGAAATTTAAAAGACAACTTGATAATGATTGTGATCTTCATCACATACACAAGAATGTTTTGAATGATAATCTGTAAGACCTCTTTTCCTGTGTTTCAAATGCCACAATTATTCCATGAATCTTTGAAGAGAATCCAATAAAACTGTTGACTTTATTGTGTTAACAAAGATATTAAATTCAAGTTCTCATAGTGCCCCTTTTCCCGTGATATTTTACTGTTGGTTTTATCATTCTATGAAAGTTAAAAGTGAATCCGATGAAATATTGGGAATTCATTATGTTTACTAGAATATTTTTGAAAAAAAAAATCATATGGCCCCTTTTTACATGATACTTGATGGATTGTACCCAGTTCTGAAAAGAACCATCTAAGTATTTGTACAATCATTCTGTGAAATTTTGAAGTGAATCCAGTGAAATCAAGGGACATCATTGTGTTAACCAGAATATTTAAAAAAGTTTTTCATTAGGCCCCTTTTTATGTGACCCTTGCTATAGTCAGATCCACTGTCAAAATCAACAATTGGAATGATGGTACAATCAATCTGTTCAATCTGTGGAATTTATTGTGTTAATGAGTTTATAGTGAAATATTCAGAGGGCCCCTTTTCTCATGATACTTTACAGAACAAACCAAATTTCAAAAGAAACAATTCTAATGAAGGTAGAATCATTCTTTAAAAGTTAAAGAGAATCAATGAAAACAGTGGACTGAATTGTGTCAAGAATTTTTGTAACTAAATTTTCATAAGGCCCCTTTTTCTGTGAAACTTAACAAATCAGACCCAATGTACAAAGGAACAATCCTAATGATAGTTTGAAGAAAATGATAAAGACTGAGGACTTTATTGTAATAATGATGTTTTGTAATAAAATTTTTATAAGGTCCCTTTTCTTGTGTCACTTAACCAATCAGACCTAATTTACAAAGGAACAATCCAAATGATGGTACAATCATTCTATTAAAGTTTGAAGAGATTCTGATACAGACTGAGGGCATTGTTGTGTTTATGAGGATTTGGTAAGTTTGAACAGAATCTGATGAAAACTGCAGACTTTATCTTGGTGTCAAGTTTTTGAAATAAAATTTTCATAAGGCTCCTTTTCCTGTGATACTTGAAGGATCAGGTCTCATGTCAGCATCAACAATCGTGATTATTGTACAATGATTCTGTGAAGGTTTGAATAAAATCCAATGAAAGCTCTGGACTTGGTTACAAGGATTATAGATAAAATTCTCTAAAGGTCCCTTTTCCCATGATACTAGACAGATCACGCCTAATTTGAAAAGAAAGAATCCTTATGATGGAATAATCATTCTGTGAAAGTTTTAACAGAATCATATGAAAACTGTTGACTTTATTGTGGTACAACGATTTTAAAATTAAATTTCATAATGCTCCTTTTCCTGTGATACTTGGCGGATCAGGTCTAATGCAAACATCAACAATCATTATTATTGTACAATTATTCTGTGAATGTTTGAAGAAAATCCGATGAAAGCTCTGGACTTGGTAACAAGGATTTATAAATGAAATTTTCATAAGGCCCCTTTTCCTGTGTTTCTTGACAGTTCAAACCCTGTTATGAAAAGAATGATAGTTATGACCTTCCAATCATTCTGTGAAAGATTCAACAAAATCTGATCAAAGCTGTGGGCTTTATTGTGTTAACAGGGTTTTATTAATTGAATTTTCATATAGCCCCTTTTCGAATGTTACTTGATGGATCTGAACCAATTCCAAAGGGAACTCTTCTTACAAAAGTATAATTATTCTGTTTGAGTATAAAGACAACCCCATCTCATCTGTGGACTTACAAGCATTAATTAAGATTTTTTTTATTGAATTTTCCTACGGCCCCTTTTCCTAAGTTTCTCAATGGATCAGACCCAATTTCAAAGGAACAATCCTTATGATGGTACAATCATTATGTGAAAGTTTGAAGTCAATCAGGTGAAATCTAGGGCCATTACATGTTAACTAAGATTTTTTTTATTAGATTTTAATAGGGCCCCTTTTCCCATGAAACTTGATGGATCAAACCTACTTCCGAAAGGAACAATCCATTTAATGTAATAATCATTCTGGGAATGTTTGAAGAGAATTTGTTGAAAACTATGGACTCTATTGTGTTTTCGAGGACTTTTTCAATCCAGTTTTAATCGGGCCTTTTTTCCGTGGTCCTTGACTGATCATACCAAATTTTGAAAGGAACAATTCTTATGATGGTACAATCATTCTGTGAAAGTTTGAAGTCAATCAGATGAAACTGTGGACTCTAGAGTGTTAACAAAGATCTTTGAATTAAATTTTAATAAGGCCCCTTTTCCTATGTTTCTTGAGGAATCATATCCGATTCCAAAAGGTACAATCCTTATGATGGTACAATCATTCTGTGAAAGTTTGAAGAGAATCCGTTGTATATTGTTGGCTCTAGATTATTAATGAGAATTTTTATTAAACATTTCATAAGGCCCCTTTTTCCTGTGTTTCTTGAAGGATCATACCAAATTTCAGAGGGAATAATCCTTATGATAGTACAATCATTCTGTGAAAGTTTGAAGGGAATCCGATGAAAACTATTGACTCTAGAGTGTTAACAAGAATTTTTTAATTAAATTTTCATAAGGCCCCTTTTCCCCTGTTTCATAACAGATCAGACCCATTTTCGAAAGGAAAGATCCTTATGATTGTACAATCATTCTGAGAAAGTTTGAAGAGAATCCGAAGAAAACTGTGGACTCTATCGTGTAAAAGAGGATTTTTAATGGAGTTTTTAATTGAATTTTCATAAGGCCCCTTTTCCCATGTTTCTTTCGAAAGGAACGATCCTTATGTTGGTACAATCATTCTGTGAAAATTTGAAGAGAATCCAATGAAAACTGTGGACTCTATCGCATAAACGAGGATTTTTAATGGAATTTTTATTAAATTTTCATAAGCCCCCTTTTCCCATGTTTCTTGACGGATCATACCAAATTTCGAAAGGAACAATCCTTATGCTGGTACAATCACTCTGTGAAAGTTTGAAGAGAATCTGATGAAAACTGTGGACTCTATCGCGTAAACGAGGATTTTTTAATTAAATTTTCATAATGCCCCTTTTCCCATGTTTCTTGACGGATCATACCCATTTTCGAAAGGAACGATCCTTATGATGGTACAATCATTCTGGGAAAGTTTGAAGAGAATCCAATGAAAACTGTGGACTTTATCGCATAAAAGAGGATTTTTAATTGAATTTTTAATTAGGCCCCTTTTCCCGTGTTTCATGATGGATCTGACCCAATTTTGAAAGGAACGATCCTTATGATGGTACAATCATTCTGTGAAAGTTTGAAGAGAATCCGATGAAAACTGTGGACTCTATCGCGTAAACAAGGAAAAGTTTAACGGACGGAAGACGGCCGGACGGACGCCGGACGGGAAAAGCCATCGCTATAGCTCTAGTGTCCTTCGGCCAGTAGAGCTAAAAAATAACATAAAGGCCCCTTTTCCTGTGTTTTAAAAAGGGTTCATCAGAATGACCTAAAAAATTTTCTAACCAAGATTCATGAAGATTTGACCAATATTGTTGGCTCTAGAATGTAAGCAAAGAAATTGTCCTATAGGCCCCTTTTCCTGTGTTTTCAGATAGAACCTTCCCATTATCAATAGGGTTCATCCTAATGACCTAACAAATAATGTAAACAAAGAAATTGTCCTATAGGCCCCTTTTCCTGTGTTTTAAAAAGAATCTTCTTATAATCAATAGGGTTCATCCTAATGACCTAACAATTTTTCTGACCAAGATTCATGAAGATTTGACCAATATTGTCGGCTCTAGAATGTAAACAACGAAATTGTCCTATAGGCCCCTTTTCCTGTGTTTTCAGATAGAACCTTCCCATAATCAATTGGGTTCATCCTAATGACCTAACAAATAATGTAAACAAAAAAAAATAACATAAAGGCCCCTTTTCCTGTGTTTTAAAAAGAACCTTCCTACAATCAATAGGGTTCATCCAAATGACCTTACAATTTTTCTGACCAAGATTCATGAAGATTTGACCAATATTGTGGGCTCTAGAATGTAAACAAAGAAATTGTCATTAAGGTTCCTTTTCCTGTGTTTACAAATAGAACCTTCCCATAATTAATAGGGTTCATCCTTATGACATACAATTATTCTGGCAAAGTTTCATGAAGATTGGGTAAAAATTGTGGCCTCTAGAGAGTAAACGCTTCAATGGTTGATGCCGTTGACGGACATCAGACATTCAATGATCACAAAAACTCACTATGACCACTTCGTGCTCAGGTGAGATAAAAAGGCAAATTGTTGGTTGACTGCCATGTCATAACTAAAGCTTTAAATTAGCTGTAGTTACAATGTTTAGGTTGCAAAACCAATAATGCATATGCACAATATTCTGAGGCTCTTCAACTTTATTTTATGCAACAGTTAGTCTCAGTCAAGCAGTTTCAATTACTTTCCAGACATAACACCTAAACAAAAGCCTTCAGCCAGCGGAGTTAAAATGTAGAATGTGTTTACAGAAGATACTACATTGACAGCAATGTTTAGAACTTAAACTTTCACCAAATGACAAAAGTTTAGACTGGTCCAAATTGAAAAAGTTGTAGAAATCTATTTGAAGTGTATTGAAATTGATAAATAAGTGCCATATAAGGCGGAAAACTTTGCAAGAACAGAGGAAATTGCTTATTAGAAACACTTTCTCCTTTTCTCACAATAACTTCAAATTAAATTTTTCTTGAGCATTCTAAATGGTAATGAGCTAAATTTCTAGTAAATAAGTAAAAAGGTTGCACTATGTACAACTGACTTTAACCCATTGCCTGTTAACATCCGTATAAATTTATACTGAGAAAAACAAGGTAAATGGTTTGTAACAAACCATTTCCCCTTTCCCTACAATGTTATCTACCATACTCAGTCATTGCAACTTCTATCAATTTGGACCAGTCAAGATTTTGCTGACTGCTAATAAGTTAACCAATTCCAACACAGTGACATTTTGGGATGTCCATCAACAAAAGCAATTGGGAAAACATTGTGTAAAATGAAAAAATTGCTTGTCTCTGTAAGGGAAATTGCTTTTCCTTGCTATTCCCAAACACTGATGCCTTTGACAGCCCTAAAAACAATTGTGAAAACATTGTGTAAAATGAAGAATTTGCTTGTTTCAAGCAATTTCTTAATTTTCCACAATGTTTTCTATCTAGAAAGTTGAAAAATCTAAAACTATATAAACTTTAAATGTCTTCTGCAACTTCTTTCAATTTGGACCAGTCTTAACCCTTTCCCATTCAAATACGGGATTTTACGTTCCCGTGATTTTATACTCAAGAAAACATTGTGGAAAAATAAGAAATTGCTTGTAACAAGCAATTTCTCCTTTTACCACAATATTTTCTACCACATAGGATGGTTTCATTTCAAATGGCATCCAGTTGTCATTGTCGTCTACAACCTCTTTCAATTTGGACTAGTCTAAAATTTCCAAAAACAGGAAAGGGTTAAGTTTTGTCATCTGGTAATTGGATAAAATGACTTACTGTTAGTCTTGGTGTGAAGGTTATTTGTGTTCTTGGCTGACATATGTCTGCTGTAGAGTGCTATAAAATACATGTATAAGTTGTAACCAGATAAATTTTATCAGATGATATGAATTAGAGGAGACTGTAGGCAAAAAAAATCAAAGTGGATGTAAACTAAAAAAAATTTCCTCTTTCCTCTCTGTACAAGTCTATACAAGAAGAATTTCCTTTGCATTAGTGTCTTCTTTTCCAATATTTTTCTTCATTTAACCCATTTCCACACAAACTATTTTTTGCTTGGTCCAAATTCAAAGAAGTTACAGATGATAATTTCAAGTTGGCGGAATGTTAATAAAGTCTTTTAGGATAGAAAACCTGATGGATAATGAAGAAATTGCTTGTTCCAAGGCCTTTTTTAACCCTTTCCAACTCAATCCCTCCTTTTTACGCCCCTCGAGAAAAAAGCTTTGGAAAACATTGTGGAAAATGAAGAAATTGCTTGTATCAAGCAATTTCTTCATTATCCACAATGTTTTCTATCCAAAAAGACAAAAATTCAAAATTCCATCAACTTGAAATTGTCATCTGCAGCTTCTTTCAATTTGGACCAGTCTAAAATTTTGTTGTGTTGGAATGGGTTAAGAAATGTCAAAATGTGTAATTTGTCATTTTGTGGATATAGGTTAATATGTTCAGGTTATAAAAATCTTACCCTTTTAGAAAGATATACACATTTTATCAAAGAGAAAAACAGAAAATTTCCAAGTTCCATGAACTTTGTCTGTTAGGTGCAACTCCTTTCACTTTAAACCAGACTAAAATTTTGCCGTCTGAGAGTGGGTTAATACAATAGACTATCTTTACATCACATTGATATAGATATGAAATATTACTTCAGAAAAAGGCTGTTTGCACACTTTAATGTCACCTGTTACATCTTTACAAATCCCTTTCTAAACATAGTTTCCTGACTGTTCCATAAATTTGATGTTTTAACAAGCCAACATGTCAAAGACACTCTAACCAGATTTTAAGCTAATTCTTCTTGCACAAAAGTAGTTAATATTGGCTTAAACACCTGTACTGACCAAAATAGATGGAATTTAACCCATTCCCACACAATCTCTCTTTCTTCATGGCCCCTCAAGACAAAAGCATGTCAGACATTGAGGAAAATGAAGAAATCTTGGTTTCTTTTACAAATTGCAAGCATCACCAAGTTGCTTTTTTTATGCCGTTTAATAATTTCCAGAATCCGATATTATTAATTCAGACTATGTGAAGGAAATTGGTTTTGTATCAAAGATATTTAACCCATTACCAGACAGCAAAATTTTAGACTAGCCCAAATTATAAGAACTTGTAGACGACAATTTAAAGTGTATGAAATTTTGGATTTTTTCAACTTTCTGGATAGAAAACATTGTGGAAAATGAAGAAATTGCTTGAAACAAACAATTTCTTCATTTTCCACAATGTTTTCCAAAAGTATTTTCCTTAGGGGCATTTAAAGGCGTCACTGAGTGGAAATGGGTTAACCCATTAACAGGGTGCCCATTCACATACTGCAGTATGTAATTCACGTACAATTACTTCGGTTCACGTACAAATCTTACACCAAGACATGCATGAACGTACAGAAAAATAAATGAACATAGAAACAAAAATGCCATTACGTGGGTGTGCATTTGAAATTATTAGTGTATAAAACAAGAAAATCTATCTGCGTATTTTTAAAACCTCAAAAATTGTAAGCAAAGTGAAAGAAAATCGCATCAAGAGAAAGTGATTGCCCTTTCATGCGACAGGAACCATCGCCTCTTTCTGGTATGTTTTCATCTAAATAGAGAATGAGGAAACCAGCAGTTGTAAAAGTATGTATAATGCAGATCCTGATGGCCTCACCAATATGTTTTAAAATAAGTCCAAAGTTGCCCTATTTTTCAAACTAAACGCAAGAGATTCACATGCTTTGGCAAGATTGACAAGAAATCACACTAGAGAATCTGATTTTGAAATTGTTTCTCTCGTAAGTTCCGTTGTACATGTAAGTCGGGCGTGACAAAATGGAGCTGTTTATTTAACATTGTAGTTTTGTCTTAGCTACGTAAGTTGCTGTCTGCAAAATGTCGTAACAAAACCTATTCTATTTCTCCACAAATGGTGACTTTTAGACACTTATAAGACCAGATGATATTTTCTTTACCAAAATGGTTTCAATACCAGAGTTTTAGCTAACAATGAGATGACACGCCTGTATGGCCTGCTCCAAAATGCCATCCCCACCCTCGTAATTAACTTGTTAGATTTGTTTAACCATCGCTCTCATATCCCCTTCAACCCTCCCAAAATCCAATTATCAAGAAAAAGTCAATCGTCAATTGAAGAAAATGGAATGTTATTACCCCTCTTTATACGTATATGCATTTTGTTTTAGGGGGAGCTATGCTTTTGCTATCTTCAGCTAAATACATGGAAGCAAGTTCTAATACCATATTTACCTGTACTTTCAATAAAGATTCACTGTTACCGAGTACACTAGAAACATGTAATGTGGGACGGATATTCTCTGACGTCAGCGGGTTGAGTGTTTTTGTTTGACTGACTATTGTTGATGCAACAGTTGGAGACAAACCTGAAAAAAACAGTGTCTGAACAATTACCAGATGACATAATTTTGGTTTATGAAATTTAAAAAAAGAAAACTTTGTCTTTTAGGGTAGAAAACCTTAATACTTTGTTTATCAATCAGGATTATTGTCACTTGTTTGTATGATCAGGGCTACCATGTGAAGGCCAGGGTTTGCTATGATTGACGTGCCTATGACTGACACATATTCACAAATTTAAGCAGTCAGTGTGCTGAAAAAATTCCGAAAGCTTTTGTCTTTTTGTAGTGTCGATAGTTGTAAATATTACAAAACCATTGATTTCTGGCACAAATAACTTACAGTAATTTGTTGTTTATTATAATTCATCAAAGTGATCATTCAGTGTACCAAGTGTTACCCTATAAATCTATATTTTTTCCTTTCTTGTATTTGTTTGAGGGGGGATGGGGGTATAAATATATATTTAAAAAATCTTATCACAATGGAAATATTATTGTATGAAAAGATGATCTGGTCTGCATATGTTTGCTTACAGGTTGAAACACATTTTCACCAAAATTCTGATTTTTAACCTTTATTTCTGCTCGCTCAAAATAGGTATATATTGATAATTCATTGACTCCCCTCAACCAATCATGTGACTTAGTCTTGAGTAAATATCGCATTTAACAAGATTTGGATTGATGCATGTGAACCGAGAGCATGAAATGGTCTATTGCTGGTTTCAAGCAAATTTCTCCTTCCTCTACAGTGTTTTCAAAAGCCATATTTATGAAGAACCTTCTGAAGTTGGGATGCCATTGCATTAACTTAATTATTTTTTCAATCAAAATATGGTGTATTAAAGTCAAACCATTGCCACAAAAAAGGAAGGCTTCTTTATCCAAAATTTGTTTTATCTTTAATGATGCTTTTTTTTAATTTCGCTTTTTTGGTGGGTTGTTCCTTTCCTCTCTTAATTTGAACCAGTCTAAATCTTTATTTCAGGTAGAGAGTTTACACATCATCACACAATCCTGTTTTTTGACACGCCCAGAAAAATCAGCTCTTTAAAAACAATGCTCAATATAAAGAAATTGCCTGTAAAAATCAATTTCTTTTTTCTCACAATGATTTCCTCCCACTGGAACATTTTTTCTTGGGAAAAAATTCTGAAAAATCAAGAAATTGCTTGCAACAAGCAATTTCTTCATTTTCCACATTGTTTTCCATCCAGCATGTTGAAAATATCTTGAATTTCAAAAACTTTAAAACGTCACCTACAGCTTCTTTGAATTCAGACCAGTCTAAAATTTTGCTGTGTAGTAATGGGTTAATGTGTTAAAAGATTAGATACATACAAGACAGTAATGAAGAACTATTTGAGACTCCCGCCAGAATGTTAGCTGTTGGTGAAAGGTCGCCATCAGCTTCGCTCACATTTTCAACTCTCAACTTTTTAGTTGGCGGCTCAGCAGACTCATCTGGGTTACTCATCTTTTTACTCTACCTACAGTTAATATCAAATTATCATACAATAAAATATTGAACTAAAGATTCCCTCATTACCAGACAACTAAATTTTAGAACGGTCACAATTGATAGAAGTTAGTTGATAAATTCTAGTTGAGGAAATTTCAAAAATCTTTGTTGATTTTGATAGAAAACTTTGTGGATGATAAAGAAACTGCTTGTAACAAGCAATTTCTTCATTTTCAGCAATGTTTTCCAAAGCTTTTTTCTTGGAGGTGTCCAAAGCGTCATTGAGTTAGAATGGGTTAACCCTGTCATGCTGTCAGGATAAAATCCTTTCTAAGAGATTAATTTAATCAAAGGACTGAAAGCACTTATTGATTGACAATATTTTTTTGAAAATCAGGTGGTGAATAACAAGATTGGACTGCACATTAATGGAGGCTGATCTTTGTCTATACCCCCTGCTAAGACAGGATCATATAAAACAAGATGTGTTTGTGAAACACAATGCCCCTGCAACAGGACTAGGGGCTTCGCCTGCGATCGCCAATGTCGCCAAATGTGAAAATTAAAGCTAAGTGGCAATAAAAAATCAAATCTGGCAAAAAAGCTGGAGGTCAAAGTAAGTCAATGAAAGCAATATTGATTTTCATATAAAGTACCACATGTGCACCAAAAGTTTGTGTCAGACTGCAATCAAGGCAGATTATTATAGTTTAGGTGTTGAAACGGTGATAATCATATCGAATTTCAATAAAAACGTGCGAGTTAGTCAATAAATGAAGTGTGACAAACACTAATCCATGACCTACTATACAGATTATTTCTGACCACAATCGAAAAGACTCAAATGACAGCGTACGTTACATAAATTAAATTCAACAAAATCAAAATCAGAAAATCTTACTTCAGTGGGTTTACAATTAATCCAGAATTAATTTTCAACAAAAAAAATCATGAATTGACTAAAATATACAAATGACCAATCTGAGTCTGAGTCTTCATTCTTCTCTTGGGAAATTGTTCAACGTGGGAAACCCCCTCGAGATTGTCTTGTTGGTCTCTTTGATGTACATCACAACCCTACACTCCCATAGAGTAGAATGGTCAAACTCATCATTTTTATGACATCAGCTGTGTTTTGCATCAACATAGGAATATTTTAGGGTAACTGGTTGATAGAAAAATGCAATTACTTTGATCCCCGTTAAAGAAAATCAACGGTCTTAAAAAATACTTTGGATAAAAAGTTTAGGAAAAGAAATTTACAAAAAAACTAATGTCATTTGATCTCCAATTCACTCAGATTTGACGATTGATATGGTACAAAACAGTAACAGAAAAACTTGTTTGCGATTCTCTGTGAGTTGGTGGGGTACTGTGAGTTGGATACAAATTTTTACTGAAATATCATTAAATTGCTTGAAAAATTATGGCTTGTCTGATTGAATTCAAATGGAAATGATAGATTATACATTCAGTTATCAAGTTTTTTTTGTATGTGTATGTTGTATGTTTTTGGCTCAACAGATTTCAATGACATGAAACTCGGCAAAAAATTTGGCTTCTCATTTGGCTTCTTGGCGATGGATTTGGCTCCTTTTTTTCAATTTGGCAAAAGTGATGGCGAAAAGAAAAATCAGCCCAGGGAAGGCCCTGCAGGACTTAACTATGAAACTTGTTGTTGACTTGTACATGCATTTTAATAGTCTTTTAAAAAAGCGACAAGGACATTTCTTTGGCGTTTGACCTTGGTATGTGACCTTGACCTTATCACATGACCTTGACAAGAGGAGACACGTATTATAGAGATGTATGCCAAATATGACCATTGTATCTTGAATAGGCTGGTAGTAATTGGCAATGTTAACCCTTGTCATGCTGAACCCAGAATATTCTGGTTTTGGCAAGAGGTGAAGAGCAAGATCAGCCTGCACATAAGTGCAGCCTGATCTTGGTTTACACTCCCTGCTTGTACTTTTCCTGCCAGAGATGTTTATGAAATTTATTTAACCCTTTCCCGTTCAAACCCAGGATTTCACGTTGGTGTGGTTTTATACTTGAGATAATATTGTGGAAAAAGGAGAAATCTCCTTTTCCCACAATATTTTCTATCACATAGGATTTTTTTTTTTTCAAATTGCATCCAATTTTTCATTGTCGTCTGCAACCTCTTTCAATTTGGACCAGTCTAAAATTTGGAAAAACAGGAAAGGGTCATAAAAGAAGTATTGATTTTTTAACAACAAGATGTGTTTGTGAAACACCATGCCCTCGAAACAGGAATTCTTTAGAAACAGGTGATTTTTATTGTTTTTTTCTTTGTTTTAGGGATTAGGGTTGAAATTTTGACCTTGACCTTGATGAAATGACCTTACCCAGATGTCCTTGTTGAGATCTATCGACATACCAAATAATTTTAGCATTGAAACTTAATTAGGGATTAAGCGATAGGAAATGTTTAGTTGGCAGGTTAAGTTTTTGAGTAACGTTTTAGGGAAAAGGGTTAAAATTTTGACCTTGACCTTGATGAAATGACCTTCCCCAGTTGCCCCTTGTTGAGACCCATCTACATACAAAATATTAGCATTGAAACTTAATTAGGGATGAAGTTAAAGGAAAATATTCATTTGGCAGGTTAATTTTTTGAGTAAAGTTTTAGGGAAAAGGGTTGAAATTTTGACTTTGACCTTGATGAAATGACCTTCCCCAGTTGCACCTTGTTGAGACCTATCTACATACCAAATATCAGCATTGTAACTTAATCAGAGTTGAAGTTATAGGAAAATGTTTAGTTGGCAGGTTGTTTTGCAGACAGACAGACACCGGTAAAACAATATGCCCCTGATCTATCGATGTCGGGGCATAATAAAAAGTTCTATCAGTGCCTTCAGCCCTTTGATTTTACAGCAATTCAGTAAGGTAATTTATACAGCATGACAAGGGTTAAGTTTTTTGGTTAATTTTCACAGACAGACAGACCAACACACAGAAATACAGACAGACAACGGCAAAATAACATGCCCCGATCTTTCAATGTGGGGGCATAAAAAGGACCATCTCTGGTGAGGGCAAACTCAACCCTGGTCAGACCGCATGAATTGCCTTGGGCAGATCTTCTGAAACTGGACAATTTACCAAATAATGTTCTCCTTCTTGGAATACAACCCAAGTTTAAAAGAATGATTTCTTTTCAAGATATTTCTTCTAAACCCATTACCAGACAGCAAAATTTTAGACTGGTCCAAATTTAAAGGAGCTACAGGCTACAATAACAAGTGTTCGAATGAGTTAATTTGAAATTGGATAATTGATGACTCGCTGTTGGCATTCAAATAAATACTTGCTGTTGCCATTCAAATAAATCAATCAAAACTTATTGAATTTCACTATTTATCAAAACCACCATATTTTTCAAAGACGCATGTAAACTAAAGTTTAAACATTATAATTACATTTTATTATAAAAATAAATTGCTAGGGATTGTAGGTCAAAATCTGACTTTTTGGTCAGAAGAATATTTCATGAAGAGGAATACATTTTCAGTTAAATTAATTGGCAATTTTCTACTTATTATAATAATAGTAACAACTTATAAAATCTACCCTGTAACATTCATTTTTGAGAGCATCTAATCAAATGACTGTCGAGATATGCGGCGAAAAAGTTGAAATCTAAATATAGCAAAATAAAAAAAACATATGTCTGAGAAACTAGACTATGTTTCTTGCATATAAAATGGGAAAAACAAAATTTTGTAAAATGCATTTTATTACAAATAAAAAAATTGTACATGTTTACCTGGGTTGAATAAGATATGAAATGTCCTTTCTACAATAAAGTTTGAACTTAGACAATATTTCATTTTTAGAAAAATCATAAAGCTAACAGGGTTGAAAAAATAAGTTCTAATCACAAAGGCTTGGATGCATTTAGCTTTCCCTTAATAAAGGTGAATGAACGTTTTAGAATAAAGGGTTATTTAAGCTAGTCAGCCTCGTTCTGAAATCAAAGCAATTGATCTTTAAAAACCTACAAAATTAGATTTTAACTGGAGAGGTGATCTTGCTGTATAGATTCATTTCGTAAAAACACTCCTGTCTATTAATTGCCACCCGATAAAAGCGATTATTGATGTCAAAGGTTTAATAATATCCCGTCCTAAGAAGGTTTGTTCGCCCGCACCGCAATTCCTGTCCTGCGCGATGCCAAAAACGAAAACGGGTTGAATTCCGGTCTAGTTTTCATCACTTTTATACCTACCTGTACAACTTATGAGAAAACAAATATCATCCAACTTTAAAACAATTTACAATCTTAATAATAACAGTAAATTGTTGTAGTGACAGTGTAATGAATAAGAATAATAATTATAAAAGTAAAATAGTATACTTTTTCCCGTGCGCCATTTGCATTAACATTTGACGTAGGAGTAAGGCGGAAAAGCGGAAGCCTAAACCGAAACTAGAATCGACCATTCTTTGATGTTATCCATTAAATGAACGAAACAAGATGTTGCGATTGTTTTATTTACAAAATTGGAATCCCTGGCACGGCTTTTGATTGACACATCTGATGCAAAAAGCAAAAATATTTCACTAATTCGTGCAATTTAAATAAAACATTCTCAGGCCTATCTTTCGATTAATCCTATTTATTTATCTAGAACACGATCGGAATTCTCGTTTATGTTCATGAGTTGTGACGTCATAACCTCAAATGTTTTTGTTTTGATGATCTTCAATGGCTGCATCAATACAACTCCCTTACAATAAAAGCTTGCTGTCAAAGGTATAGCTGTTTTTCTTCTGAAAGAAATAATATTTTAATGTGGACTTTAACTAAATACTTCATTCTTATTTAAATTGTTATGCCCCCTCTTTTGTGTTTGACCTGTCACTTGTGTCCGTGTCACTTTCCCATCAGCTGATCATACGCAGTACAATATGTAAATGTCAACGGATTTTGGATAAACAAAATCGGATATAAACCGCACGACTATATGGCAAAGCATTCGTCCGCCTTACAACATCTTGCAAGCTACATGTATTGCATTGGAAAATTGAAAGGAGTAGAAAACTGCAGATTTCAACGAAACAGTTGTAACTGACGAAACAGTGTTTTGGAGGGTTGCATCCGTTTTTCAATAATGCTGAACAGAATTTCTTTTCTTCTCTACTATATGCTTAACCTTATATACCATGACAACATATTAGACTGGTTCAAATTGAAAGAAGTTGCAGACAACATTTTCAAGTTGGTCGATTTTAGATAAAATCTTTGCCTTGTAGGATAGAAAAATTGTGGACAATGAAGAAATTGCTTGCATATCTGTAAATCTCGATTGTGATTACTGCTACAAGGATTTAGTCTGACGTCGTCTACAAAGTTGGGACGAAGGGACTTGACAGTCTCTTTCATGTGGGTTCCTTCTAAATCCATTCTCACACAAAAGAATTTTAGACTAGTCCATATTCAAAGAAGTTGCAGACGACAATTTTTAGCTGGTTGAATTTAAGAATATTTGTCTTTTGTGGTAGAAAATATTGTGGATAATAAAGAAATTGATTGTGTCAAGCAATTTCCTGATTTTCTACAATAATTTCCTAAGTTTATCTCTTTGGGTGTGTTAAAAATGTTTAATTGATTGGGAATGGGTAGCGGTTATGAAGTCCCTGGTTTAAACAATGACAAATATTTAAGTATTTATTATCTATCTATTTATACTGCCTAACTCCCCTTTCGGGTATTACTGGCAGGTGATACACTCACAATCCAGATGTTTTCACGTCCCTGATAGAGAGGCAATGGCTGAATCCCACTGCTCCCCACTTTTACAGCTGGGTAGACTGGGGCTGGCTTTAAGTGTCTTGCCCAAGAACACACGCCGGTGACAGTGGGACTTGAACCCTCGACCTTCAGATCACGAGTTAATCACCTAAACCAATTGGCCATCGAGGCAGACAAATTAAGTATTTGAAATCTATAAACTTCTAGATCTCCACTTCAAAAAAGAACTGAACTATGCTAAAACAGTCTTCAGTTCTTTACTTAAGTTGAGCCCCAGAGGGTCCATATGACTTGTATCAGACAATTTTGAGGGTCCTGGCAACTTATTCGTGAATCTCAAACTCACTAAATATGCATTAGTTGTATACCTACTGGTGAACACAGAGACAAAGTGTGATCTACAAAAAAAAAGCCAGATTGTTAAAAAAAGTAAGAAAAACAAAATTAATGTTCCCAGCGTTTTCTCATTTTTCTACAAAATTTCCATTACTAGTGGACAAAAGATTCCTCAAACTGAGCAACAAATGATGAGTCATGTAAGAGATTTGTACATGCCTTTGATTGATAATCTTCTTCATCTGAACTGGAATTACATATTGTTCTGGGGGTTAAAATGGGTTATCAAATTGTTGTACCAGGTAGCTTGGATTCAATTTTGTAGCTGAACTGGTTTCAGATACAACAGGAAAGCAGTAATATGTCTGAAATGATCTTAAATAAAGACTAATTGTTAAGTTGTGATCTAAATGCTGTAAACACTGAATTTTTTAATAACAGATAATAGGAGATTAAAGATCACAAAAGCACATGGTGCTCAGGTTTTTCTGGTAAGCCTATAAAAGGAGACAAAACAAAGAAAATGATTGGTCACTTATATTACCTCCTCCCATCATATTTTCAATGCTATTTTCAATTTTTAGTTGTTTTGAACAGTAGCAATAGAAGATGGGTGGAGCAGTGAGTACAGGACATGACAACGATGATCTCGTTGATAACCTTCTGGACGCAGATTACATAAAAACTCCACTGGTTGAGAAAGTTTTCCGTGCTGTGGACAGGGCAGATTATTATCTACCTGATCAGAGGGATGCAGCATACAAGGATCTGGCATGGAAACATGAGCACTTACACTTGTCCGCCCCTTGCATTTACTCTGAAGTGATGGAGGCATTACGGTTAGAACCAGGGTTGTCGTTCCTGAACCTTGGGAGTGGCACTGGATATCTAAGTACGATGGTTGGGTTGATTCTTGGTAAGGATATTATTGCAAACACTAATTATAATACTGTTTGATTTCAAATTAAGCTTGTAATACAGTTTGATTTTAAATTCAGCTATTCAGATAAATATATATCGAGGGCTTAGAGCAAAAACACAGTATGGCTCTATACAATGTATAGAGCCATACTGTGTTTTTGCTCTAAGCCATCGATAAATATATTGGTTAATGGCTTGTACAAGCATTTGAAATTTACCCTTGTCATGCTGAACCTGAAATATCCTGTTTTGGCAGGAGATATAGACAAAGATCAGCCTGCACATATGTGTGGTCTGATCTTGGTCTACACCAACTGCTTGTCAAATTCAAGCCAGATTTGTTTGTGAAAACATTTTTCAAGGAAATATTGACCAACCACAGAAGTTTTCAGTCCTTTGACTTTAATGCATATTTGAGGAAGGGTTAAGGTGACCCATTGACCATGACATTTTAGGAGTCAAAACTGACTTTGAAAGGGTTATAACATCAAAATGAGCAAATCATACGTACGGACAGACCTTAACCCTTAACATGCTGAATAAAATCCTTTTCAGAATTGGATGAAAATCAGAACGCTGAAAACACTGGTAGTACTTGTTGTGAAAAATGATTTCATAAAAACAATGGTTTCAAAAGGACATACAAGGGGTATAGACTAAGATCAGACTGTACTTGTGTGCAGTCTAATCTTTGTCTATACCTCCTGCTAAAACCGGAATATTCCAGGTTCAGCGTGACAAGGGTAAAATTTACCTGATTATGTGATTCACTATTATAAATCTCATACAAAGATATGAAATTTGCTATTATTTTATAAGTACATAAGATACATCCCTGAAAATTTTAAGGATGAGAGTTCCCTTTTTGATCCTCAAAATGACCTCCATGACAGAAATTTCTTGGGTCTTAACTGGATATTTTCAGATTTTTGACGGTCAAACACGATCACTGGTTGGTATTCTGGTCATAATGGATAGAGTTTCTAACAATTTTGCAATTTCCAGACATTTGGATTTAGAAAACAGCATCTTGTTCCACAGAAAATATAATTGTAGTGTTAAAAAATAAATTCATCTTTCAATTCAATGTGCCGCCGTCATAGCGCAGTCTGTAGGGCATCAGACTCCTAATCTTCAAATATGTGATGTCATGGGTTAGATCCCTGGTGGTGTCACATATCCTTTCCAACATTTGTCTCTCACCAATGGGTGGATAATCGTTAACCTAAGTGGGATAGCAGTTGAAGGCTAGGAAAGGATGTAGTGGTAGTACTGGTGTTAGAAATACCAGGAATCCATTTTTTAGGTGCTCCAGCCAGAGCGATATGACTGAAATACTGTTAAAAGTGCTATTAAACCCATTCAATTAATCAGTTCAAGTCAATGTATTTCTGCACATAGCATCTCATAGCCATGATTATTTTAGAAAGGTTAATATGGCATTCACATGATCTGGTATGTTGGAATATACATGTACCAGGATAGAACATTATGGCTATCAAAATGACCGAGTAAGCCATTCCTGCACCCCTCAAGATAAAAGCTGAAGAAAATATTGTAGAAAATGAAGAAATTCTTGAATCATCCACAATATTGTCTACCCATTCAGACAATAAACTGAAAAATATCGTTTTCTAAAGATTGTGATTTGCAAAATTTTTGAATTCTGACCAGGCTTAATTCTTGTCATCTGGTAATGTGTTAACCTTCCTCCCAATATGCAATGCTATTATGTCTACCATCCAACCTATTACAAAACAATGGTGCTTTCTGGCAGCCTGAGGAATTACAGCCATTGAAAAAAAATATTGTGGGAATAGGGGGGATTGCTTGGAACAAGAATTACTCCTTTTCCCACAAAATTTTCTTCTCTATTTGGCACTTACCATTCAATTTTGGCACAATTTGAAATGATGGCTGCAAATCCATACAGTTGTGAACAGTCTAGAATTTTTTGTCTGGTAATGGGTTGACCCATTCCCACACCGTGATGCTTTTTAACACCCCTCAATATAAAATATTTGGAAAATATTGTGGACAATGAAAAATTGCTTGTAACAAGCAATTTCTTCATTATCTACAATGTTTTCTGCCCCAAAAAACAAAGATTCTAAAACTTTCAATTTTTTTACTAGTTATCTGCAACTTCTATGAATTTTGACTGGTTTAAAATTTGTTGTCTGGTAATATGTTAAGTCTGAATTGCCATACAGGTCCATATGGCATCAACCATGGTGTGGAGCAGCACAGCGATGTTGTAGAGTATGCTCTTGAGAGATTAGAGGAGTTCAAAGGCAAAAGTCCTGCGTTTGATGAGTTTGATTTTTGCGAGCCAAAATTTATTGTCGGAAACTGTCTTTGCTTGAATTCTGGATGTCAGCTATATGACAGGGTGTATGTAGGGGCAGCCTGCCCACCTGAACATGAGAACTACATGAAGAACCTTATTAAAATAGGAGGTGTTCTTGTGATGCCACTAAATGATAAGGTAATGTCATTTACATCCCCTAGTGATTCATTTAGATATTAAGGTAATGTTATTTACATCCCCTAATGATTCATTTAAATGATAAGGTAATGCCATTTACATCTTCTATTGATTCATTTAAATATTAAGGTAATGTGATTACATCTTCTATTGATTCATTAAAATGATAAGGTGAGGTCTTTTGCATCCCCTGGTGATTCATTTAAATGATGAGGTAATGTCATGTACACCCCCTGAGTGAGAGCATGAATCCGATTTAAAACCTCATTAACTCAATCCCACAATATCCTGCAATAAGAAATTGCTTGTATCAAGCAAGAAATTGCTTGTATCAAGTAATTTCTTTTTTTTTTACATGATGTTTTCTACTGTGATTTCTTCTTTTCCCATGATGTTTTTATCCAGGTTTTCTGAAGGAAAATCTAGTTATTAGATAGTAGAATGTCCATGCAGGCCTTTGGCTGGGCAAGCGTCAACTTTTCAACTACTCCTACAATTCTTGACAGATGATTAGCTTCATTTGACCTGGCACATACCCAGTATTATACGTGTTTTGTGAATCAATGCTGTGTCACAGAAAAGAGGACTTATTGTCAAAATACTTGTGTGGGCAACTATGCCTACATTTCTCAAAGGATTTTGATGAACCATTGAAATTGAAAACCTGGTTTTGTGACAACTCTGTCTCTTGTTTACCCTCTATAATTGTTACTTATCAAATTTATATCAACAGTGTTCCTTGTTACATTGGTCTGTACATTACCAGAGAATATATATATATTGAGGGCTTAGAGCAAAAACAAAGTATAGCTCTATACAATGTATAGAGCCATACAATTTTTTTGCTCTAAGCCATCGATATAATGTCATTGACTTGCGTATATGTGCGTATATAATTTTCTGATTATGATTATAGCTTGTGCAGGCCAAGCGTATTGGAGAGACTGAGTGGGAGACAACCAGTATATTACCAGTTTCCTTTGCTACATTAGTCAGTCCATTACCAGAGAATGTTAATGATGTCATTGATTTGCGTACGTATAATTTGGTGCTTCCAACCAAAATTTACTTCACTTGTCTTATAACTATGAGTCCAAGGATCACACACATTTAACAATACTCTTAGTAAAATCAATAGACAACAATTTTTTTCTTCTGGTATAATATTTTCAAAAGTTTACTGCTCTGTGTCTTGAAAATGGGTTAATCCATTATCATATGACAAGATCTTAGATTGGTCCTAATTAAAAAGAGCTGCAGATGACAATTTTTATTGCAGTCAGTTTAATCTGTCTGTGATATTGGACTCCATGGAATTTCCTCTTTGCTTCCGGAAACCTGATGACCATATACAAATATTTAAGAGATGAAGAGAATATTTTTTGTTTTCATGGAGGTATGAACCGAAAAACCTAATCACACTGTATGAATACGCGAAGTGTATTCATACATTGTGTGATTAGGTTTTTCGGTTCATACCTCCATGAAAACAAAAAAATATTCTCTTCATTTCTTATAATTTAATAGCAACAACTTAACAAATTTTGACACCTTTTTGTATGGGACTATTTTGTGCGGAAGCATTCAAAATGGCTGCGTACTTAAAATTTTGTTCATGGAGGTATGAATTAAATTTTTCGACCAATCAGATTGCTTGTTTTTGATAGACGAAACTAACAATCAAATTATGTATAATTGAAATCAAATTGATCCATGATTACCCATAGTACTACTTGAAAAAGTAAAGCCATTCATGACAATAACCACAGGAAACCTACAGCAGGAAGCCAAATCACTGATATACATAGTGATAAAGGGCTTCTTTCTCTTGCACTATTTATCTATGTTTTTAACTGACATCTTAGACTGGCCTACTTGATTCTGAGCAGTACTTAGAATCTGGCCACATTCGCAACATGTGCTGTTCAAAGAATCTGTTTGAAAACGGAGAGTTTTGTTGTCATTGAGTAGCAAACCAGCTACAATAAAGTAACTTTATGCTAGTAACTTTAGTACATAAAAGGTTACCATATTTCTTTGAAAAAAAGTCAAGCCTGCCAACATGAGCTATATTTCCAACAATGTGAATTGGGTAGATGTGTACAATATGCAATCTCATTAGTTTACTAATACCCAGGTAAGCACTAGATACCAAATGATAACCAAACTTGTATGTGAAACAAATTTCAATCATTTTCACAAATTTTTTTTTGGCATTAGGATGCAGTGGCCAGATTTAATCAGTTCTTGTTATATTCAACACATTTCACCAAGACTGGCTTTGGTCATTGTCTATCAATTGACCAATTGCAGCCGTAAGTCAAGGAATCATCCGACCAATGAAATAATTTATTCAGCCAGGACCTGAGCTTATCAACCTTAACATTGGCTGCTATTTTGTTTACCTTCATTGTTGGTTTGGCGACTTAAACCTCCTATCTACAGTGCATTAAAGCTGTAGTTACGACATTTAGGTCACCAACCAACCATTTTACTTTTTAGCTCGCCTGAGCATGAGCTATTGTGATCACCTTTTATCCGGCGTCCTTGCGTCGTCCGTAAACAATTTCTTTAAATCACATCTCCTCCCAAACTACTGTGACAATTTGAACCAAATTTGGCAGAAATGTTCCTAAGGTGGTCCCCTTTAAAAATAGCTAAAAAATCTGTTTAAAACTCTGGTTGCCATGGCAACAAAGGTGAAATTTTAAAATAATTTTTAAGTCTTCTCCTCCTGACCCGAAAGTGTAGATCCTTGATATTTTGCATGAAGCATCAGTATACTGACCTCATTCAAAATAGCTAAAATCATAATCCTGGGGTCCCCAGGGGCGTAGCCCCGGGGGGATTGGGTTTATATAGAAATAAAGAACGATTTTTAAATGACATCTCCTCCTAAACTACTTGGTCAATTTGAACCAAATTTTGCACAAATGTTCCTTAGGTGGTCCTCTTTAAAAATAGGTAAAAAAATTGAAATCTGTTTAAATCTCTGGTTGCCATGGCAACAAAAGTGAAATTTTAAAATTTCCTATCCCAGAAGGCCTAAACCCTTGATATTATGCATGAAGCATCAGTATACTGACCTCATTCAAAATAGCTAAATCATGATCCTTGGGTCTCCAGGGGTGGAGCCCCAGGGTGGAGGGGTTTATAAAGAAAAAAAGAACAATTTCTAAATGACATCTCCTCCCAAACCACTGGGCCAATTTGAACTAAATTTGGCAGAAATGTTCCTTAGGTGGTCCCTTTAAAAATAGCTGAAAAAAAAATTGAAATCCGTTAAAACTCTGGATGCCATGGCAACAAAGGTGAAATTTTAGAATAATCTTTAAAAATCTTCTCCTCCTGACCCAGAGGGTGTAGAGCCTTGATATTTACATGAAGCCTCTGTATATTGACCTTCTTCAAAATAGCTCAAATCATGATCCTCGGATGCCCAGGGTCTCAGCCCCAATGTGGTAGGTTTATATTGAAATAAATAACGATTTTTAAATGAAAGCTCCTCCCAAACCACTGGGCCAATTTGGAACACATTTGGCAGAAATGATCCTTAGGTGGTCCCCTGTAAAAATAGCTAAAAAAAATTGAAATCCGTTAAAAACTCTTGTTGCCATGAAAACAAAGGTGAAATTTTAAAATAATCTTTAAAAATCTTCTCCTCCAGACCCAGAAGGCGTAGAGCCTTGATATTATGCATGAAGAATCAGTATATTGACCTTTTTCAAAATAGCTAAAATCATGATCCTTGTGTCGCCAGGGGCGGAGGCCTGGGAGGTGGATTATAGGCATGAAGCGTCAGTTCACAGTCTTCTTTCTTATTTCTGAAATTATATCCCATGGATCAGAGGGGGAAAAAAGTAAATTCCTTCTTTCAAATTTACCCCAAAGCATTGGAATTTGTAATTTAGACTTTTGGATCCCCAGGTACATAGTCTACATATGTAAGTATGGCCCACTTTTATCATAATCCTAACCTTAACATGAAATTAGACTGTTGAAAGAAAAAGTGCCTTTATCTCAGGTGGGCGCTCCAGGGCCAACAGCCCTCCTGTTTGTTACATCATACTGGCCATAAATTTTTCAAAATAATGCTGTTAAAAATCGAAACGGGACTTCCTGTCGGAGTTGGTGGGCGGGGCCAACGATGTAAGTGGGCGGGGCCAGCGATTGGTCTATTACATGTATGATTCAGGTTCAACTCTGGCCTAGGACCAAGTCAATCTCGATCACAAATTACTGGTATATTTACAACCAAAGTTTTTCAAATTCAATTATATAAGTAGATCCCAATACGAGTCCACCCTTTTAGCTCAAATGGATAGAGCTCTTGACTTTGACCTTGGAGGTTGTGGATTTGATCCTATTGCTGACTCAAAGGCACTTGGTTTTGGTCTGTTTGGTAGATTCAAGCATGCACTTTGTCAGGAACCAGTTCCCTCATCAAAATATCCAGAGGCATTTAAAACATTTCAGCTGTCTTCAAATATGATTTCAAAATAAGGAACACTTGACAGAAAAATTAGAGAATGGCTTTAATTATCATTCCAGTTAGTATTGCTTCCTGACTGTAATTGCCAGTGTTCAGGCCTCTATTTGTTCAATAGCGTTTTAAAAAACTTTGTGTCTGTGTAGGAAATAATGTTAGAAATGAAGAAATTGACATATTGCTTTGCAAGCCCACTGCCCTCTTACAAGACAGTTAGAGATATCAAACAACATAGGTTTGCAAAGAATATTGTTTGGAACATAAAACAAAAAACAAATCATTAAGGGTGACCCAAACATCATTATTGGTCAATGTCTTCTGTCTGGTATAAATAATTGAAATGACTGATAATGCAATTCTTTTCCTGACAGTGGATTGCCACCAACTATTAATATATCATAATGGTTTAACCCTTTACTGTTTTTTTGACTTGTCCAAATTCAAAGGGGATAGCAGATGACACCAAATGATTACAATTCAAAAACTACCTATTCTATATGATAGAAAATGTTGCGGGAAAGAAGAAATTGCTTATTTCAAGCAATTTCTTCTTTTTCCACAATGCTTTCTCAAGTAAAATATCACAGGGATGTAAAAATCAGGGATTTTACAGGAAACGGTTAACAAGTACCTTGTTTATACATACAGCTGAAACAGAACAACCGGCGCTGCAGGAACTATGTAGGACCACAATTAGACGAGTGCTGCGCTCCAACATTCACAAGAGAAGACCAGAACTTAGTAAAGTCCGCAAGAGAATACGAAAAACCAAGAAAAAGACTGGTCCAGGGCATGGAATGTCGAACATTAACATAATACCTATGAGTATGGGAATGATGATTCTTCGACAGTTTAATCAGGATTTGAATTCCAGTGATGAGAATGAGAGAGAGGATAGTATTGAACGTGAAGATGCCATGGACAGTCAGGATGCTGTAAACAATGATGATGATGATGAAGATGGTGCTTTTGAAAATGATGATTGCAGTGATATGGATGCAGAGGAAGATGAAATGCAAGAAACTGATAAAGAACTGGCCACCACAAGTGATAATAAAAATCTAAATGGAAATCAGTCTTCTTTAGTGGAAGAAGTAGAGAAAACAGAAAATGGATTGAGTGCAAAAAGTGATACTAGTAATGGTCATGAATCAAAATACACACTGGAGGATAAAATTTGTGAAAGTTCAAAGGAGTCTGCAAGTGACTATGGTAGTGATGAGGACGCAATTGATGAAGTAGCCATTGCTAACACTAGGGCTTCTATCACAGAGGAGATTGATAGGGAACTCAATAGAGCCTTGACTTCAAGGATAAACGAAATGAGACGAATGATATCGGAGGAAATCAATTCATGCAGTTCCCGTGACCCTAATAAAACCCCTTCTCCTATAATTCCACCTGAAATGCCAGACATGTCCGAATCTGATTCTGATGATGACGGGGAGTCCAAACAGAAGTTAAATGTTGAGGAGTTTATACGACAGGGAGCTAAAGCAGATACATCTGTACCAGTAAGAAAGACCAGATACTCTTCAAACACTAGTGTAGATACGTCCACAACATCAGGTATTGGCTCGTACAATGGGTCGTATAATGATGATCACTTGGATCCAGAATTGTACAAAACAGACAGTCAGAAAACATCCCCTGGTTGGACAAATCTTGATACAGAAGTTCATGGTAGACATGACTGTGATATGACAGAAACAAAGAAAGAAAAAACAATGTCGGACATTCCGAGTGAGGATGAGGATAAAGAGGATGAAGAAGAAGAGGAATTCCAAGTGAAGGTGAAACTCTCAGAGTATTTAAAACAGGACGTTGAAAGTCTCCCTCTTCCAACAGCCTTGAAGAGCTACCTGCTCTTCTATAGAAATGTTGAAAGTTTTTAAATCTAAACAAATAACAAAAGTTCATACTGATCCAAAATGAAACAGGTAGCAGAAGACTGTTTAAAGTGACTTATAATTGAGAAATAAATGTATGGTAGGGTCGAAAGCATTTCAAGAAAAGCAGAAATTGCTTGAAACCAGTAATTTCTCCTCTTTTTAACAAAGTTTTGGTAAAAAGTTCATATTTCCTAGAAAATCAGGATTGTGGGGTAAAGGGCAAAGAAAGATGATTTTTTTTGTTTGTTTGTTTATCTTAAGCTCACTTGAGCAAGGGGAGCTTTTGTGGTCTAGCTGTGTCTGGCATCCATTTTCTGTCATCTGTCTTTTACCGACATCTTATGTGCTCTCTAGAGGCCACATTTCTAGGTCAAATGTCTTAAAACATGGTCAGAATATTTATTTCCATGAAACCTCGTTCAAGTTCAATATTTTGTCACATGGGGTCAGAATTTAGGTCACCAGTTCAAATCTTAGAAAAAAAAACTTTTGCGCACTCTAGACATCACATTTTTGCCTCAATTGTCTTGATAATTGGTCTGAATGTTGGTCTGCCTGATATCTTGGTTGGGTCAAAAACTAGGTCACAGGGTCAAATCTTGGAAATAGGCTTGTGTGCACTCTAGAGGTACCATTTGAGGCTCAAATTATTTGATATCTGGTTAGAATGTTTATGCCCATGATATCTTGGCTAAGACTGAATTTGGGTCACATGGGGTCAAAAACTAGGTCACTTGGTCAAATTGTATAAAAACCATGTCTCTAAAGGCCAAATGTTTGGCTTAATTCATTTGATATTTAGTCAAAATTTGTGTTCATGATATACTGGCCAAGTTTGACTTTTGGTCACATGGTGTAAAAAACAAGGTCATCAAATAAATTTTAGATATACCTTGTTAACACTCCAAGGGCTGTTTTTGGAGAAAACCCGAGGTATTGCTTTAGCCTTTGTGTCGTCGTGGTTGAAAGATTTTGACATCTTGTGATATCTCTGGTTCTACTAAAGGCATTCACTTGAAACTTGGCTCACTTGTTCACTGTCAAAAGAAAACCTATTCTATCATGGGGGATAACTCTAGATCCTTTTTGACCACTATCCAGCACCAAACATCTGAGCATACGCACCCATAGGCAGTGCTCTTGTTACTTAAAATATTTGCAGTCAGGAGGCTGCATGTTTTTAATCAGTTGACTTGAGGTAGAAAATATTGTGGGAAAAGGAGAAATTGCTTGTTACAAGCAATTTCTCCTTTTTCCACAATGTTTTTTGAGTATAAAATCACAGCAACGTAAAATCCGGGGTTTAAACAGGAAAGGGTTAAAGGTCTTGAATAAAGCCTAATCAAGTCCATGACCGCATATTTTTTACAAAATAATGTTGAACTTAATCTGAGATCTGTGAGCATGGCGAGTAATCCATCAGTTGTGCACAAGATTACAAAAATTTGGTTCGTCAAATTTTAACCCCACCTGTACGCTGAGAAATATTGTTTTTGCATTGTCCATCTGTCTGTAAGTATGGCATCAATCCGGGGCATAATCCTTGATTTATAGATGGATATCAAGATAATTGACAATAGATAACGCTGTTTAAAATCAATACATGACTTCCTGTTGGAGTCATTTCGCATGGCCAAGAAAGTTGAGTGGACAAGGCCAGCGATTGGTCAATTCCTTGACATTTCCTGTTTTGGCATGATCTTATTTGAATTGACTAACTTGGTTTTTAATTGGTCGTAGACCAATTTATATAACCATAAACTCGAGATTGTGTCGCTGCAATTTACCAAAACTGCCTTTAGCCCAACTGGACGTATATTCTGACGGGAAAACAGAAAAAATCATTTCCTTTTACAAGTTAAGAATTATCAAAAGGAGTAAAGGAAAACTGGACGGTCACACGCTTTAAAGATGCATGCTTCAAGGATCCAACCCTTTCTTTCAATCATATCGAGGTGTAAACAAAGATGATACTGCCACTCAATTATTTTCAAGCCATAAGTTAATCAAAATACTGAAAGTTCTTCTGGAGAGCAAATCTGAATATTATGCTTTCAAGCTGTCTAAATAATTCGCCCTTATAATAGTTTCAATTGTATTTTCCTTTGTTTATAATCAGTGCTGTTTAGGAACATGTTAATTTCTGCCCAGAAAAGGGAAGGTTTTGAAATTTCATGAACCCGCTGTCAGCATTTGCTCTTAAACTTAAGTTATCATATTTCCATAATTTTTCTGTTTTGGCTTTATAGAAAAAGCTTGCAGGGATGATCTAACCATGACTATATAACAATCGAGAATTTTTACAAATTGAGTTTTCACAAAAAGTTGCTTATTTGTCGGTACCCATGTTGCATCAAGGTCTTACGTTCGTGTAAAATAATATTAGTTCTAATTAACATTCACGGAAATATCATACACTAGGATAGAACCTACGTGTTATAAAAGTAATAGAAATTAAAGTTGTTTGACCCTAATTCTAAAGTCGGAATGCAACGATATGTCCAATTTCTCAGTGACGACCAATTACAGTGCGTACGGCACTTTGATTAGCTTATCTGAGCGTGAAGTACTCTGGGTGAGCTATTGTGATCGGTCATCGTCTATCTGTCCGTTCACAAGTACAAAAAAATCTTCTCCTAAACTAACCATTGAATTTCAAACAAACTTCATGGAGTTGAATTGAAATCCATGCAGAATTTTGGTTGCAATGGCATCTGAGTTAAAAAACTTTAAAAATCTTCTCGTCCCAAACCATATAGCCTAGAGTTTTGATATTTGATATAAATCATCTTCTATTGAACCTCTACCAAAATACTTCAAAGAGTAACTGTATCTTGAAAATTAGCACTTTTCTCTGCGATCCCTGATTTTCATATACTTAAAGGAGGAAATCTTGGAAAATCTTCTTCTCCAAAACCATAAGGCATAAAGCTTGAATATTGTGTATGTATCAATGTCTTTTGACCCTCTACCAAAACACTTCAAAGAAATACCATAATCTGAAAATTAGCCCTTTTCTGTGTGATCCCTGATTTTATACAGAATTAAAGAAAGATATCTTTGAAAATCTTCTCCCAAACCATAAGGCATAGAGCTTTAATATTGTGTATGTTACAATGTCTATTGACCCTTTACTTTGTAGAATTACCGTACTCTGAAAACAAGCAATTTTCTGTGTAATCCAAGATTTTAGAAAGGAATAAAGAAGGATAATTTTGAAAAACTTCTCCTTCTTAACCATTTGGCTTAGAGCTTTGACATTTGGCATAAATCATCATCTATTGACCCTCTACCAAAATACTTCAAAGAATTACCTTAATCTGGAAATTAGATCTAAATGGTAGGATCTTCAATATACCTATGGTTAAAGGAGAAATTCTTTAAAAAATCTTCTCCAAAATAATTAGGTGTAGGGCTTTGATATTTTATCTCATACATGTTTGAATTTGAAATTCTTACAATTGCTCATTTCGAAAGCATCCGACAAATTATCGCCATTTAACAAATCTTTACACGTAATTACTTCTTTATTTCTCAACAGGTTTTCTTCAAGTTTTGATTATTGATTCTTATCCTGTATCTTGGAAAAATTAATCCTTGTCATGCTGAATAAAATCTTTATTGAGAATTATATAAAAATCAAAGCACTTATAGCACTGCAAGGCTCAAATTTATGGTCAATATTTCCTTTGACAATTGATTATATGAACAATTCTGGCTTGAAATGGATAAGCAGTATGTGTATACAAAGATCAGACTGCACATATGTGCAGTCTGATCTTTGTATATACCTCCTGCTTAACCAGGAATATTCCAGGTTCAGCATGACAAGTGTTAAAGATTTGCATTTTTAAAAAAGCCCACATATTTCAAGAAGGTATACAATATTTCTGTTGTTGGAACAAATATCTGACACACAGTAGCCCAGACTTGTTCAAAGTTGAACTTTTAATGCCTTATGGTTTTAAATAAAAGGTGTTGTCAACTTGACCACATCTTAAGCTTATCGATTTTTGCCCAGCCAGTCTTGCTTTGTTGCAGTTATAGGTAATGGCTTGTAAGTATGTAAATAGCACTTTTTGTTTGTAAATATTTTGATTTATGCAAATTAAGCAATGCAAACGTTCACATATGAATAGGTGTTAGATAGTTTCTTTGATTCCTCAAAGAATGTGCTAATTCCAAAGTGTTTGTGATTTACTGGAGTGACCTTATACATTCTGTCATAATTTAGTACAAAATCATTGCCCAAAATAAATGTTTTTTGAAGGTTAGAGAGCTTTTATAAGGTTAATACAGTAAATACATTTTGATAGTGCTAAAATAGATTATCTAAAACCCATTGCCACACAATCCCTTGGTTAGATGTGCTTAAGTGATTTAGCTGTAGAAAGCACTAAAGTTAAAGGAGAAATTGCTTGTAAAAAGTAATTGTTTATTATTATGCTGTGCATCAAAGTGGCAGAATTTCCCCCGTTTGTCTGTAGGGAATGTTGGATGTGTGAGGGGGTATTTGTGTGTCCAGAGAATATCTCCTACATATATGGAAGGTTTCAAAAGAACATTTTACAGTTCGATAGCTAAGTGCAAAAACATCATAAGTGTTTATACTTTGTATAGACACTTATGATGTTTTTGCACTAAGCCATCGAATTGTTCCCCTTGATGAGTACTAGTGTCATGAGAAGATATGCCAAGTCATAGTCAAAGATCAAGTGAGAATTTGACCTGGACTGGAGCATATCTACAATTATGGGTCAATTTCAAAGAAACTTGGCACAACTGTTCTCATCGGTTATTGCTATCCTGCTAAAGATTTGGTTGGATACACAATATGTCAGGGTATTAGTCATAGGTCAATTGAAAAAAATGACCTTGGGCTGAGCATATATATGGATATCAGCGTAACTTAGAACAGTTCCTCTCCTTGATAATTGTAGTGACATAAAAATGTGCTTGGATATATTCAGGCAGTGTTATGCCTGGGGCAAATATTTTGGGAAACTCAGCTGTGCCCCCTATTATTTCATGGGGAAATTGAAATAAATTAGGGACACATTTGAAAAGCTCCCAAATAATATTTCCTGCTAAGTGTAATTAGAGGTACCCTCTACTTGACTGTTAGAAATTTTGGAAGGCTAAAACTGCTTTTCCAATAATGGTTTTAGACAAAGTGGTTCAAATTTTATTTCAGATTTGAGGAATCTAAAGTATATTAATTAAAAAAAAATGTCTTAACCAGTTATCGTAAGATCCATCTCCCAGCCTATTCATCAAATTTTCAGATTGCATATTTTTAATTAAATGTGGCAAAAACCATCACACCCATCCACTATCTAGACAAATTAGTTGTATGAAGTAGCAATAGTATTGTAAGATGTATGAGTTCTGTGAAATCTCACTTGCTTTAATCAATCATCTTAAAAGTCTTTCTTGCTCGCCCAAGAACTTGTAACTGTTCCTTCAACTAGCTCATCAAAATTAGATGCTTAGAAATTGCAAATTACAGGCCTGTATTACAGTGGTTTCAAACTTTGCATGTAATTTTGTCATATAGTGGTCCATCAAATAAGTCCAAACTATCACACTTATTCAGAATGAGATTACTCCAGAAATGTGCATAGAAATAAGAAGGAAACCTTAAAAAAAATCTCCAAATCAATAAATCCTAGAGCTATCATGCTAATGTGATTGATATGGGGACCATCATGGTCTTCTTGTTTATTTAGCTTACCTGAGCACAAAGTGCTGTGGGTGAGCTATTGTGATTGGTCATCGTTCAGTGTCCAGCCATTTGTCCGTATAAATCATCATCTATTGGCCCTCTACTAAAATGCTTCAAAGAATTACCATACTCTGAAAATCAGCCCTTGTCTGTGAGATCCTTGATTGTACAAAGGAAGGAAATCTTTGAGAATCTTTTACTCCCAAACCATAAGGCCTAGAGCTTAATATTTAGAATTACCGTACTCTGAAAAATAGCCCATTTCTGTTTTGTCCCTAATTTTATATATGAATAAAGAAGGAAATATTCTTCTCCCAAACCGTAATGCCTAGAGCTATGATATTTTGAGTGTATCAATAGCTATTGACCCTGTACTAAAATACTTCATAGAATTATCATATTCTGAAAATTAGCCCTTTCTGTGCAATCCCACATAGTAGAAAGGAATAAAGAAGAATAGCGTTGAAAATCTTCCCTTCCTAAACCAATAGGCCTAGAGCTATGAAAATTGGTATGTATCAATGCCTATTGACCCTCTACCAAATTCTTCAAAGAATTACTTTACCCTAGAAATTAGCTCTATATGGTAGGATCTTCAATATACCTAGGATTAAAGGAGAAAATCATTAAAAAATCTTTTCCAAAATAATTAGGTATAGCGTTTGATATTTTGTATTATATCATACAGGCTTGAGCCATCATACTCAGGGGAGCGATATAGGACCCTCATGGTCCTCTTGATTTGTAGTAGTTCACTTTTTTACAGAATATTCTGTGTTTATTATTAAAATATTAACCCATTCCAACACAGAGATACCCCTCAAGAAAAACAATTTTCAAAACATTGTGTACCATGAAGAAAATGGCTTGCATCAAGCTATTTCTTCATTTTCCACGTCATCTGCTTAAAAAAAAAAGTTTAAATGAATCCTCTGTGATATTTTCATATACTGTAACTTCCCACTTCAAAAAGGGGCAAAAACCCCTAAAACAAAGAAGGACAAAACTTTACTGACACCATTGATTTCTGCAATAATAATCAGTTTGAATGTTAAAAGAAATTTTATTGGCTTGTAAAGGGAATTAACCCATACCAGACACAAGTTTAGACAAGTTTTATTTGAAAGGTGATGCAGGCAATAATTTAAAGATAGAATTTAAAAATCGTTGTCTTTTAGAGTGGACAATTAGAAATTACTTGTTACAAGAGGTTTCTTCATTATTTACCCTTTTCATGCTGTATAAATTACCTTACTGAATCTATTGCTGTAAAATCAAAGGGTTAAAAGCACTGATAAAACTTTCAAAAATCTGTATTTCCTTTAGAAATCAATTTCATAAACAACTCTGGCAGGAAAAGTACAAGCAGGAGGTGTAGACTAAGATCAAACTGCACTTATTTGCAGGCTGATCTTGGTCTACACTACCTGTTAAAACCAGTATATTCCGGGTTCAGCATGACAAGGGTTAACATAGTTTATTTTTTCTTGGGTTTGTGGAAGAGCGATTGTGTGGTTATGGTAAATGATAAATTATGATGTAAATAGGTTTTGTTTTCAATATGAGTGAAGACAGGGATCAACTACACAGAGTCCTGAATCATTGTGATAATATTGTACATGTTCAGTTCATGCAGTTTGTTATTATCATGTTACCTTTTTTCTGTAAAATCACAATGAATTATTAGAAATACAAGTTGTTTTGTTTTGAATTACAACTCCTTGGGTGGAAAACAGCCCAAACACAGTATCTATCCAGACCCCCTAGAGGTTTCCTTACAATATGATTTCTGAAGAATAATCAATCAAAATTAACCCTTGTCATGCTGAACCCAGAATATTCCTGTTTTGGCAGAAGGTCTAGACAAAGATCAGACTGCACATAATTATGTCCTTTGATTTTAATACAATTTTATAGAGGACTTTACTCAGCATGAGAAGGGATAAGACAACTTATAAAAGTTTATTTGAAAATAATGTAGAAAAATTGAGAAAAAGGAGGAATTGCTTGTTACAAGGTTTTCCATGAAATTTGTGGTAATGGGTTTAAGAAACATCATCAAAACTTGTTTGAATGAGTTTAACACCATTTTTAATGTTATTTCGGTCTTATTGTGGTGGCTGGAGCACCTAAAGATGGATTCCTGGTATTTAATACATCAATATTACAACTACATCCTTTCGAAGCTTCCAGCTGCTTATTACACTTAGGTTTACAATTATCCACAGTGGGAGAGGATATTTTCCTCAACTCTGTTGACCATTTCAAGCAAGTATTTCTTCAGTTTTCAACGCATAAATAACAAGAGCCAACAGACAGATTATGCTTCCTGTACAAAAAGTATAAAATAAACGGAAAAAGGGTTCGGACAAACAGATAGAAGAAAATGCAGCTATATGCTTGCCCTAATCCAAACATGCGAAATTTTAACGTACAACCTTCAGCTGTGACCTTGAAGCTATCATAGAATTTATTTCCGATGGTATATACAGTCATAATAGGGAACAACTGTGCAAAGTTATTTTGAAATCCATCAAGAATTTTAGGAGCTATGCTCAAGACGTGCTTAATCTTGATGTTTGGCTTTGGCCTTGACCTTGGAGCAATCTGATTTTTTTTTTCAAATGGCACATCTACTCATGATAAAGAATAATTTTGGCAAGCTATATTGAAATCCATCTTTAATTGAAGGAGTTATGCTCTGGATATGATTATTTTTAACATTTGACCTTGAGCTGTGACCAAGCTCTTGGAGGTATCTGATTTCTTTTTTCAAATGAGACATCTACTAAACAAATGTGCAAAGTTATTTTGAAATCCATCCATTAGGAGCTTTGCTCTGGACATGCTTACTTTTTATGTTTGACCTTGAACTGTGACATTGACCTATCTAAATATTTCTATCAAATGGCGCATCTACTCATGAGAGACAATTGTGCAAATTTATTTTGCAATCTATCCATAGTTGAAGGAGCTATGCGGTGAACAAGGTCAATTTTAATGTTTGACCTTGAACTTTGACCTAGCTCTTGGAACTATCCAAAAACCAGGAAAAATACGTGTATCTTGGTGCATTACCATAAGAAATCCACATGCGAAGTTTCATCCAATTTGGCCTGAGGGATTGTGAGATATGGAGGTGGACCGATGGATTGAAAGACGAAGCAGCAGCTATATGATTGCCCTTTGGAGCATAAATATTGTTTTCCTAAACCCTTGTCATGCTTAACCCAGAATATTCTGGTTTTAGCAGGAGGTATAGATGAAGATCAGTCAGCTAAAAAGTGCAGTCTGATCTAAGTCTACCCATCCTGTCTGTCCATTTGAAACCAGAGATGTTCTTGAAATCAATTTTCAAAAGAAGTATTGACATCTGAACAACAAGTACTACCAGTGTTTTCAGCCCTTTGATTTTATTGCTATGATGTTGAGGATTTAAAACAGCACGATAAAGTTTAAACTTGCTATCTCCATGCACACATTTGCTGAAAATTCTAGTGTATATTGAAAGACTATTAAGCACATAGAAAAATCAAAGTACTGAAAATACTGTAAGCTAGCAAAACATGGTTTCAGTAATCTTCTTTGTCAAAGGTTATCATGATAAATAAACAAGGTTAAAGTAATCTAGGAGTTAACCCATGATAACATGACAAAATAGTTAGACTGGTTCAAATTGAAAGTTCTAGACGAAAATTTCAAGTTGGTAGAATCAAGATGAATTTGCCTTTTAGGGTAGAAAACATTGTTGGCATTTGAGAAGTTACAGGCATTTTTTTTTCATCATCCACAATGTTTTCCAAAGCTTTTTACTTGAGATGTGTTATAATGTAGGCTAATCAGACTGATTTTGAACACATCATGCACAAGCCAGCTAAAAATACCTAGGAGATGAACTTGCAGGCAGAGTTTGCATTATCTCTGTAATACAGAACTACTTTTTATTGCATAGGCATTGAATGGATTTGGATTGCAGATGGAGGCTATGAAAGGATGTAGTAGTAGTACGGGTGTGAGAAATATAAGGAATCCATTGTTAGGTGCTCCAGCCGCCACGATATGTATGGAATACTGTTAAAAGTGGTGTTAAACCCCATTCAATCAATCATTCAATTGATTAAGTGGTTAAGCCTCCAGTGGCAGTTTGCACTCATTGAACTCTGAGAAGGCCTCAAAATTTTGTCTGTTTACTTTAAGCTATCAAAGACGACGCCTTGCTAGCTAAAAATCAAATTTTGCTTTTTTAGCTCACCTGGCTGAAAGCCAACAAGCTTTGGTCATGGTATTACTTCTGTTGTCCATGCATGCATCCATAAACTTTAATTAAAAAAATCTTCACCTCAGAAAGTACTGAACAGAATTCAACCAAATTTCACGGAAGTGATCCTTGAGTGACCCTTTATCAGATATCTTCAAAGAATGATAAACAGATGATAAACATGGCTTTAATGGGCTGGGCTAATTTCCATATATGGTGAAACCTTTAAAAGTCTTCTTCTAAGAAACCTGTGGATGGATTTCAACCAAAATTCACAGGAATGATCCTTAGATGACCCTTTATCAGATTATTTATAAGAATTTTGATCTGATGATAACATGGCTTAAAGGGGTGGGGGCTAATTTCCATGTATGGTGAAAGCTTTAAATTCTTTTCCTCAGAATTAAGTTGAAGGATTTCAACTAAATTTCAGTAGAATGATCCTTAGATGATCCTTTATCATATTAAAAACGTTGATCTGATGATAATGAAAAGTTTGAAATACTTCTTTAGAACTATTTCAAAGATTTCAGTAACTAGATTTATTTGCAAATTATGGCAATGATGAATCAGTTTATGTTGAATTCATGAAAACAACATTTGCTTAATCAGTACATTCAGGCCTGTGGAGCTATACAGGCACTCAAGAGCCTCTACTTGCCAAAAGAATTTAATTCTCTTTTAAAGTTTTCCTTCTTTGTTTCAATCTTGGAATAGGGTGTGCCTGGGAGGCACTGACAATGACTTATAAATTCTCAAAGGTATCAGATGAAGAAACTCTTTACAACTCCCCTATGAGATGTTGCACACCTAAAGCACACTAAAAAGCAATGCTTTAGGCTTTCTCAAGTATATTGTTTCAATGTAAATGGGATAGGCCCAGGCAAATACAAAGATACAAAGGGTATCACATGACCTTACTTGATAGAGGTCCTCAATGAGATGCTGCATACAAAATATCGATGTTCTAGGCTTTCTCATTTCAGAGAAAAGTTTTCCTTATTTGTTTCAATGTAAAATGGGGTGTGCCCATGCAGAGCCAAAATATGACCAAAGGGGCAATATTTGAACAAACTTGATAGATATTCCAATGAAGGAGCTGCATACAAACCTGTTAGTTTTCTAGTTTCAGAGATTTTAAAAATTTTCCTTCTTTGTTTAAAAAAAAAAAGAGGTTTGCCACGGCAAAGCCCTTATATTACCCCAGAGGCATCATTTGAACAAACTTAATAGACGTCCCCATGAAGGTGCTGCATACAAAATATCAAAGCTCTCTGTCTTCTGGTTTCAGACAAGATTTCATTATTTTCCGTCTTTTTGTTGCATTGGCAACCAGAGTCATGGGTCGATTTCAATTATTTGAAGAATTTTGGAAGAGATTCATCCAAGGACCATCCCTGTCAAGTTGCATCAAGATTGGCTCACTGGATCAGGATGAGATTTTTCAAGAAATTGTTGACACTGGTTGCCAGACATTTGGTGATCCAACAGCTCACCTTGAGAACTTTATGCCCAGATGAGCTAATAAAAGTTAGGAAAATCTTAAGTGTGTCTTACTGAACAATCAAAAGATTTGCTGTTAATGTAGGAAAGTTCTATTCGTATTTTTTAAAATACAAAATCACTTGACAACAGTTTGTAATAAAGGTAACTTGGTATACCTTTCACAAAAGTATCTCAAGCACTATAAATCCTGAAGAAAAAAAAATAAAATTGCATGCATTCTTGCAATAAAATTCTGCAAAGACATGTTCCCCAAAGAATATATCTTCAACTATAAGAGATGTCAGGCAAGGTTAAAGTTTATTATACCAATACCAACATTGCCTATGTCATGACAACACCTAATCTTTTTTTGGTTCCAAAATAGCCAAGCTAAAAATTGTTTGTATGGGATTTTACAGATCTTTACAGACACAACACAATATCAATAGAAGCAAGTTTTTAGCCAGTGGAGTTAAAATACCAGATCCTCTGAACATATTTGCTGTGTATTGGTCACAAAAAAAACAACAAAAATGACATAAA
Organism: Fragum fragum; assembly: GCA_946902895.1. Lineage (NCBI taxonomy): Eukaryota > Metazoa > Mollusca > Bivalvia > Cardiida > Cardiidae > Fragum > Fragum fragum. Next base: position 51,285,842 of record OX336367.1, on the reverse strand, counting down.
CAACAAGCATTTAATGTTCACTTATAACAATACAAACCACAAATTATGTAAATCAAATCTTCGAGGACACAAATTGTAAGTACTTATTTTTCAAAAATTCTAACTGGGGAAAGTTGATTTGCTCAGCATTTCCTGAGCCCATCACCAGATGACAAAATATGACTGATCCAAATCAAGAAATTGTAGATAACAATTCAAAGTATGCAGAATTTAAATAATAAGTGCCAAATATAATAGAAACATTTGAGTCTCCGTGTTAAAATTGGGTGAACCTGAGCAGAGCTCAAATAAGACGATAGGGGCATTACATTAACACACTTTGTAGAGGCTTAAGAACAGGCTCTTAGCACATAACATACATTGAGTGATCATGATAGCTCACCTGGACCACTTTGTGTCAAGGTGGGCTTAAAAGATAAATCATAAAAATAAGACAAAAAAAATATTGCACATTATATTGCACATATTTGTAAAACACAAAATCTCAAAAAACACTGAAAACAATGGAGAAATTTTATTTCTCTTAAGCCCTAACCAGACAAATAAATTCTAGACTGGTCAAAATTGGAAGAGGCTACTAACAACCTTGTCTTTGTCTTTTTGGGTATAAAACATTCTAGATAATGAAGAAATTGCTTGTAACAATCATTTCTTCATTTTCCATGTTTTCCTGAGTTTTCTTGTAAAGGGGCGTAAAAAGGCAGGATTGAGTGGGAATGGGTCATAAAACACAAAATCCTTTCTTGTTGGTACTCATTTGTATTATAGCACAAAAGCAATTCTTATGAGTACATGTACTGATAATTAAGGCAGTGATAGACAAATGCTGAAATTCTAAAATTGAAATCATTCCCACTATCACTAACTTTGATTATCCCATTTCCAGATGACATATTTTTAGACTAGTCCAAATTGAAAGCACTGCATACAACACTTTACAAAATGCTTGAATTCTAAAATGAAGTGTCGTACAGAGTAGAAAATATATTTTAAGCAAACATGAAACTGCTTGTTACAAGTAATTTCTACTTTTTTCACAATGTCTTCCTCAATCCTTTCCTGTACAAACCTAAGATTTTATGTCACCGTGATTTAAATTTTGAGAAAACCTTGTAGGAAAAGGAGAAATTGCTTGTATCAAGTAAATTTTCATTTCCTACAATATTTTCTTCTGCATAGAATTGTTTCATATCAATTGCATCCAATTTTGATTATCTGCAACCTCTTTCAATTTTGACCAGTCTATAAAATTTCAATAAAAAGGAAAGGGTAATTTGCTATTCTTCAGTGTGTAAAGAAGCAGGGCTGTGTTAAAAACAGTTAAGGGGTGACCAGAAATCTTGCTTATTTGATAGATTTCTTAATACGCTGACTGACCTCTGATACAGCATTTCAACTAGATATCCAGCTAGATTATTTTGAATAAGATGTGTTTCTGAAACACATTGCCCTCACAACAGGAGTATATGTTTGACCTAAGTATGTGACCTTGACCTTATCACATGACCTTGACCTTAACACGAGGAGATGCATAAAATAGAGATGTATCATCATGCCAAATATGAGCATTGTATCTTGAATAGGCTGGTAGTAATTGGAAATGTTAAGTTTTTTTGTTAAGTTTTGGAGACAGACGGACAATGGTAAAACAATATGCCCCTAATCTTTCAATGTGGGGGCATAAAAATACAAAAATATATGGTAAGGGGAAAAAAAAACAAGAGGTGAACTATTGATTGGAAACTTAGAAACAGAACTACAGCTCTGCTTACCTATAATTATATAGTTTAAGTTGCCAAACCAACATTAACCATTATCATGCTGAATTAAAATCCTCTACAGAATTACTTTAAAATAAAAGGACTGACAGCAATGGATGGCCTTAACGAGAGTCAACACTTTTTTTTAAAATTTATTATCTAAATAGCACTGGCTGAAAGGGGATAAGCAGGAGGTGAAGACCAATATCAGACTGCACTTATGTACAGTCTGATCTTTGTCTATACCACCTGCCAAAACAGGAATATTCTGGGTTCTGCATGACAAGGGTTAAATGCTTGTCATAAATATCCCCACTTCCTGTCTAAATGAGCTTTATCATTTGTCAGTCAATTTTTTGATGTGACAATTTCCTGTTTGAACATTCAATTCATTCAACATTAACTATGGAATTGTGAATTTAATATAATAATAACAGATACAAGGTAGATATTTCGTAAATATGGAATGCTCTTTATTCTTCATTTGGAATGTTTTTCTTTTCACAAAATGTTTTAAATCCTTCACATTCAAGTATCATTATTTTCTTGCAAGACTAAATTTGCCTTTCACGACCATACAGATATCCTAACCAGCTTTTTTAAACATCACAATGTTTACATAAATAAAAGCCTTAAAATCTGGACTAAATTAACCCATTACCAGATGGCAAATTTTTAGACTGGTCCAAATTGAAAGAAGTTGCAGACTACAATTTAAAGTTTATGAAATTTTGGATTTTTTCAACTCTGGATAAAAAACATTGTGGAAAATGAGGAAATTGCATGTCACAAGCAATTTCCTCATTTTGCCCAATGTTTACTACTAAAGCTTTTTCCTTGGGGGCGTCTAAACATTATTGAGTGGGAATGGGTTAAGGTTTTAACATTTCCCCACTTGTGAGTCTAATCATCATGAAACAAAAAATACTGCTAAATGAAGAAATAAATAAACACAACAGAAACTTCAAAATATTGCACACAAGACATTACGTAATAATAAATAGATGTCTAATAAATAATAAATAGAAAAAGAAAAATATCTAAGATAATGCTTCCTAAAGTTAAGCCACTGGTATTTCAGCAACCACCATTTTGAGAGTATTCTGTAGGTTATCTCCCATGGAGCCTCTAGTTGCATACAGATTATGTATCATACTGAGACAGTTGTCAAAGTTCTCTTCCCTTATCACTGCCTCTAGGGCGGGGTCTTGTAAACCTTGTAGACTGGAAACCAGTTTGTTACGTATACTCTTTAGATACTCATCCAATTGATGATTCTGTATCTCCATAAGAGAGATCTCCGTATCATTCTGCTGCACCTGTGTTGGATAAATGATAACTTTGATATATATTTGATCCCTTTTCCAGGAATACTGGTTGATTTGTTTTTTATTTTACATCCAAGCTTACAGTTGGTTGTTCAGATGTGTAATTATCAATCATAACAGACATTTTCATTGGTATAGAGTTTTCTGTAAGTCGGGTTTTCAGAATGTTAGTCAATCAATAGCTTTTTGACCAATAGAAGATCAAAGTGTTGTAATTTTGTTCTGCATCGGATGTTGATGTTTTTAGTTATCTGATCGGCAGATCTTAATCTATACAAAGTTATTTCAGACATCTAGAGACAAAAAAGGTACGAACTGACACAATAGTCAATTAGAGCAACTGGAAACATACTCAGATCAGTCTTAGTCTGCTAGTGAGAAAACAAAACCATACCAGAAAGGGTTCCAGAATAAATGGTTTATAGACTTTTCCCTAACAGACCCTAATACAAACTTCAGAAGAAGTACTTTGATGAGACATGAAAAATATCTTGAGGTTTCTTCTCACTGATTGTGTTTGTCATTTGTCCAATCTTCATAACATTAGTTGCCCCACATTAGGAAAAAGTGGCCCAATATTTGGGCTTCGATGAGCCAGTGGCACCATAAGGTAAAAATTTTGAAAGAACACAGAGTCTAAATTTTTTGTCTTCTGGTAATTGGTTAATAAACAGAAATAGTTGTAACTTTGTCAGTTTTTAAGACATTGACACGTTTCATTTTTGTGTATCGGAAAGATAGTTTATTCTAGAATTTTAAAACAAGAAAAAAAAACAAAAAAAAACCCAACAATCTTTTGTGATTTTGGCAGTTTATCAAAGATTACATATCAATATCAATTAAAGAATTGATTGACTTCCACTCTTATTGTCTGAACAATTCCACAAGTACAATATGACTAATGAAATTAACCCTTGTCATGCTGTATATAACCTTTCTTCAGAATTGCATAAAGATCAAAGGGCTGAAAGCACTGCAAGACCTTGATATTGTGGGCAAATATGTCTAAAGTTCCATCAACTTTAAATTGTGGTTTGCAACTCTTTTTCAATTGGACCAGTCTAAAATTTTGTCATCTGGTAATGGGTTAATGGATTTCAAAATAACTTGGCACAATTGTTTTCCACCATGTGCAGGTATACAATTTTTTCAATAATTCTTTGATATCTCCATGGTAGAGGTCACAGCTCAAGGTCAAATATTGAAATTCAGTTTGTCTATAGCATATGTTTTTCATTTTTGGATGGATTTCAAAACAATCTGGCACAATTGTTCTCCATCATGAGTAGAAGTGCCATTTAAAACAATTTTCAGAAAACTCAAAGATCGGGCCACTGCTCCAGGGAAAATATTTGGTGGGCTCGACATGGTGAATATCATGCTGAAGACTGAAAATATTTTATATCTACCTACCTTTCCTTCTAAACAAGCCATTTCTGCTTTCATCTTGATAATTTGAGATTCCTCCATCATATTGGTCCTTTTTAAGTCTTTTATATCCGAGTCAAGTAACTCTAGCTCTCCATCTTCATTCAAATCTAATAAATATAACAAGTTTTGTATCTCTTTCCTTAAACCCACTACCAGATGACAAAAACTTAGACTGCTTCCAATTAAAAATATTGCAGGTGAAAATTTTTAGTTGATGATTTTTCAAAAAATCTTAGTTATTAGACATAGAAAATGTTTTTCCCTAAAAGCAAAATGTTGATGAATTTTATGAAAGAAACAGCACTGAAGCCATTTAAATCTCTGCCCTGTTTCCTCAGTTGTTAACCAATTACCAGATGGCAGAATTTTATACAAAATTGATGGAAGTTGTAGACAACAATTTCACATTTATGAAATTTTTGATTTGTTCAACTTTCTTGGTAGAAATCATTGAGGAAAATGAAGAAATTGCTTGTTACAAGCAATTTCTCCATTTTCCACAATGTTTTTCAAATTGTATTTCTTGTGAGGCATTTAAAAGCGTCACTGTGTGGGAATGGGTTAAGTAATACATATAAGTGGAGATACACGGGGCATCTTAAAAATGTCTTATGTACAGTATGTACACACATGCTAGATTTGAATGGCCGCTTTAGGATTTCATGTATTGTAGTGGATAAATCCTTTTAACAGTTTCAAAACATGCACACAACACTTCAAACAAATAGTGAAAAGTTACCAAATTACAAAATTTTAGACTAGTCCAAACTGAAAGAGAACTTTCTGAATGTGATCAAAGCTTTATATATCAGTCATGGTAGCAAATGTGGGAAAAGAAGAAATTGCTGCTTCTCAGCATTTTCTTCTTTTTCCACAATCTTTTCCTAAATGAATTTTCTAACCTCATAAAATCTTTTTCACACTTTTATGCCATTATCAGACAAGAACTTTAGACTGGTTCAAATTCAAAGAAGCTGTACATAACAATTCTAAGAAATGCAGCAAATATTCCTTCCTTGCAAGAAAACAGGTTGGAAAATGCAGATGAAAATGCAGATAAAATTTTCAAGGTGATAAATTTAAACTCTGTTTTTATGGATAGAAACATTGGAAAATTTACATATTGCTTGTTACAAGCAATTCCTTCATTTTTTACAATGTTTTTCAAAGCTGTATCTTAGGGCTTGAAATAAAGTTGGATCGGGTTAAAACGGGCTCTTACACTTTCTTACTTACCTTCCCCATTCTCGACTTTCTTCTGTAGAGTGGCCATCTCAGTTGGACTTAGTTTAGCTTTTTTCATGGCATTTGTTGCTCTTGGACATCCAGACAAACTTCGGTGAGACAGGAAACTTCCGTTAGAATGACCGGACCCATCACATCCAGGTGTAGGACAGCTGAAAAATTTCAATCATCCTTTATATCATTATGACTTGAAACAATCATACACAATCCTGCCTTTTTAAGCCCCAAAAGAGAAGAGCTTTGGAAAATATTGTAGAAAATGAAGAAATTGCTTGTTTCAACAAATTATCCACAAATTGTTTTTCTTCTGAAAAAAACCAAGATCTTTGAAATTGTAGTCTGCAACTTTTTTGAATTTTGACAGGTCTTGCAATGAGTTAAGAAAATGTGTACTTTATTATGTGGAAGATGGTGACTACTAATAATTTCTGCTTTTTCTACAATATTTGCCATCAGGTAATTGAATTATCTAATGTAGATTTCATCTTGTCAAGAGCAATCTAATGCACACAAATCAAGGGTTAATTGTAAAACTGTTCTTAGTGTCAATACAGTGTAAAAACACTTCCAAAACTGCTTGATGCAAGCAATTTCTTCATTTTTCACAATGTTTTCCCAATGGCTCTTCTTGAGGGGCGCAAAAATCGTTATTGTGTGAGGGTGGATTAAACAGTTAAAATTATGTCACCTTCTTTACCCAGGAAATAACCTATATGAGGGGATACTCTGGAAAACACTTTGGAAAATGAAGAAATTGCTTGCTGTTGTCTGCTACTTCTTTCAATATGGACAAGTCTAAGGTTTTGTTCTGTTGGAATGGGTTAAATCAATCCATAAATCATTACAAGATTTATTTCTGGTTGAAAATAAACAAAACACCACAAGGCCCCAACAAAAGTTACCCCACTCGAAATAGCATACACATACATAAGGGACACTAGAGACGCAGAGGCAAACATATATTTGTTTAATGAATTCACTAAAGTTTCCATAAAAGATCGATTTATCAAACAAATTGAAAGCAAATTTAGTTTTGATTTATTTTGACCAATTCTAGGTCCTGCATCTTTATATAAGTATGTTGCTAGAATTTTCAGACTAATACAAATAACAATATTTCAGCACAAGTTTTCTGCAACCCTATGGAGTTATTTTGGATTCATCAATATGTGCCTTATTGCTAGTACATGTATGTATGTGGGTATTTATATTTTGAGTGTTAACCCAATCCCACTCAATGACGACCTTCAACTTTGGAAAACATTGTGGAAAATGAAGAAATTGCTTGTTACAAGCAATTTCTTCATTTTCCACAGTGTTTTCTATCCAGAAAGTTGAAAAAATCCAAAATTTCATACGCTTTCAATTGTCATCTGCAACTTCTTTCAATTTGGGCTTGTCTAAAATTTTGCTGTCTGGTATTGGGTTAATGTCAATACAATTTAAAGTATCAACATTATCACAATTAACCCTATATTTGCATCATAACAAACACCAAGTTTTACACAATTAAAGCTTGTTACTACCAAGACTTGTTTTTTTCAATTGATAGTTAAATTGGAAGGCATTATGAGATGTTGTGTCCAAATGATACTTGGTTTGTTTTGTTATCAACTGTTTCAGGTCCTGACCACCAGGCAATAAGTCTAGCTTTGCTTACATAGCCCATCAAATATAAGCTATTAGGGAAAGAAGTATAGGCCGTCGTAGCACAGTTGGTAGCGCGTCAGACTCCTAATCTTCAATCATGGTATGTCATGGGTTTGATCCCTGGCGGCAGCACATATTCTTTCCAACATTTGTCTATCACCAATGGGTGGATAATCTTAAACCTAAGTGGGATAGCAGCTTGAGGCTAGGAAATTGATTGATTGAATGGGGTTTTACGCCGCTTTCAACAATCTTTCAGTTATATCGCGACGGCTGGAGCACTTAACAATGGATTCCTGGTATTTCTCACACCAGTACCACCATCACATCCTTTCCTAGCCTCCAGCTGCTATCCCACATAGGTCTACGATTATCGACCCATTGGTTGGAGACAAATATTCAGAAAGAATTAGTGCCGCCGTAGGGGATCGAACCCGGAACCTCTAGAATGACAGTCCGACGCGCTACCAACTGCGCTATGACGGCGGCTCGGAGGCTAGGAAAGGATGTAGTGATAGTACTGGTGTAAGAAATACCAGGAATCATCTGTTAGGTGACAGTGATATGACTGAAATACTGTTAAAAGCAGGGTTAAACCCCAATCAATCAAACAATTAAATGATAAAAACAGTTATGTGATCCCTTTTTTTTTCGGCTGATGTCTTCAATTGACAGATCCCAGCTGTCAATCAAAGAATCACTTGACCAATTAAATCATTCATGAACACCAGAAGCTTCTGTAGTTACAAAGTTAAGGTCACAAACAAACCATTTACATTTTTGTTACATGTTACTGGCTACATTTTTATGAAAAAATAAAGTTGATCAATATTTCAGGGCCAGGGAACCAACAATTCCAATGTTTATCCAAAGGTGCACAAAAATATTCAGAACAATTCTACAATACCTTGCAACCATTTCTTAGAATTACATATTCAGAGATTTTAAACACAATTTGTTAACCCTTTCTTGTTCAAACCCTTGCTTTTACGTCCCTGTGATTTTTATAATTGAGAAAACATTGTAGAAAAGGAAGAAATTGTTTGTAACAAGCAATTTCTTTTTTTTCCAAAATATTTTCTAACCTACTGAATAGTCATTTTTCAAAGGAAATTCACTTTCAATTTTCATATCCAAACCCTTTCCAACTCAAGAAAAATACTTTGGAAAACATTGTGGAAAATGAAGAAATTGCTTGTATCAAGCAATTTCTTCATTATCCACAATGTTTTCTATTCAAAAAGACAAAGAAATTCGAAATTCCGTCAACTTTAAATTGTCGTCTGCAGCTTCTATGAATTTGGACCAGTCTAAAATTTTGTTGTGTGGGAATGGGTTAAGCCACTAGTAATCATTTTCTTGAAGACAAGACCTAATTTATTAACATTTATTAACATTACTCTAACCCATCCCCATACATTCCAGACTTTATAGGTCCTTCAAGTAAAATCTTTGAAAAAATTATTAACTTGTTAATTTCTTTATTTTCCTTTTTTTTTCTAGCTTTTGAGACAAAGATTCCTCAAATTAAATAAACATAAAATTTGTCATCTGCAACTTCTTTGAATTTGAACCTATGTAGAACTTTGTTGTTTGGAAATGGGTTAAAATTGGCCCAAAGACTTACACACAACCCTCCAATTTAAAAGCCGAGGACAAATCTAATCCTACATCTGGGTCCAAGTTGGATATAAGTTGACGTTGAAGTTTGTGTCTGTTGGCTAGGGGACAACCTGATGCACTGTAAACAAAGGCAAATTTTCAAGGATTTATCTCATTCCCAGATGGCAAAATTTTAGACTGGTCCAAATTGAAAGGAGTTGCAGACGACAATCTAAAGTTTATGGAATTTCAGATTTTTTCCACTTACTTAGCAGAAAACATTATGGAAAATGAAGAAATTGCTTGTTAAAAGCCATTTTTTCATTTTACACAATGTTTTCCCAAATGTTTTCTTTAGAGGCATCGAAAAGCATCACTGTGTGGGAATGGGTTAACGTAGATCTAGTATTAGCCTAATTTTAGACAATATTTCAGCATATTCATATGCTTAACTATTCCCGTACTATCCCTGGTTTTAAGCTCCCGTGAAATTATATTTTGGAAAGCATTGTGGAAGAAATTGCTTGTAACAAGAAGTTTCTACCTTTTCCAAAATATTTTCTATCATAGAGAATGGCTACTTTTTTTATTGTTCTCACTTTAATTTGCTGTCTGCTACCCCTTCGAATTTGGACAAGTCTAAAATTTTGAAAAACAGTAAAGAAATATTGAAGAAATGATGGCAAATAGTGTAATTCTCATTGCCCAACAATCCCATTTTATATCCCTGAAGAGTTATATTAAGGAAATTATTATAAGACAAGAGGCCCAGTGGGCCTTAACGGTCACCTGAGTAAAAGAGCATCTAGACAAGTGATTTAGGGTTTATTAGAAAAAGATTTTTTAAGAAGTACAAAAATTTACCCCTTTCTGCCCCCGACTGGGGCCCCTTTTACCCCAAGCCCCCAAACCTCTTTTCACGAACTAGAATTGGCATCCCCAATGATGCTTCCGACCAAGTTTTGTTGAAATCCCCTCAGTAGTTCTTGAGAAGAAGATGAAAATGTTTAAAAGTTACCAAAAATGACCCCCTTTTGGTCCCCATTTTAGGCCCCCCTGACCTCCGGCCTTTTAATTTTCACAAATCTGTATAATCAGTACCCAATGATGCTTTTCACCAAGTTAGTTTGAAATTGGCTTAGTACTTCATCATCAGAAGATGAAAATGTGAATTTTTTAACATGATGAACTTTGACCTCTGGGTGTGGCCCCATACATGACCCCAGGGACATGAATTTCACAATTTATAATATATCTGTCCTAGTTGTCATGCACACAGAATATTTAAGCTCTGGCATTAATGGTTTATTAGAAGAAGATTTTTAAAGAAGTACCAAAAATTACCCCTTTTGCCCCCTATTGGGGCCCCTTTGACCCCCAGAACCCCTATTTTCACAAACTGGAATTGGCATCCCCCAATGATGCTTTCTACCAAGTTTGGTTGAAATCCCCCCAGTAGTTCTTGAGAAGAAGATGAAATATTTAAAGGTTACCAAAAATGACCCCCTTTTGGTCCCCATTTTAGGGCCCCCTGACCCCCCAGCCTTTTAATTTTCACAAATCCGAATAACCATTACCAAATGATGCTTTTCACCAAGTTTGGTTGAAATCCCCCCAGTAGTTCTTGAGAAGAAGATGAAATATTTAAAAGTTACCAAAAATGACCCCCTTTTGGTCCCCATTTTAGGGCCCCCTGACCCCCCAGCCTTTTAATTTTCACAAATCCAAATAACCATTACCAAATGATGCTTTTCACCAAGTTTGGTTGAAATCCGCCCAGTAGTTCTTGAGAAGAAGATGAAAATGTTTAAAAGTTAACGCACGACGGACGACGACGGACAAACGATGATTGCAAAAGGTCACCATGACCATTCGGTCAGGTGACCTAAAAAGGTGAAATTGCTTGTAACAAACAATTTTTCCTTTTCTCACAATACGCTTTATCCTATTTGACTCATTTTTTTAATTCAAAGTCTTTGAAATGTTGTTTGTAGGGGTGTAATAAAAATGCTTGTCATGAGCAATTCCTTCATTTTACATGATGTTTCGCAGTTGTTTCAAAAAGTGCCAAAAGTGCCATTGTGTGGGAATGGGTTTAATAGTCCATAATAATGTTAAATTAAGGGTAACAATACAAAGGTTTTTTAAAACCTCTTTTGTTGCCATGGCAACCTGTTTTGCACGGATTTGAATTCTTTTAGCAATTTTGACAGATGACAATGCAGAAGGAATCCAGTGAAGTTTGGTTCAAACTGGCCAAGCTGTTTAGGAGATGTCCTAACAGTTTTTTTTTATCAATTTTGAAAGAGGTCCATGCTCTGAAGCTTCATGAAAACTATCGAGGCTCTAGGCCTTCTAGGTCAGGAGGAGAAGATTTTCTTTCACAGATTTCAAGTCTGTTTGCTTTTCTAATAGAGGATAACCTAAGAAACATTTCTGCCAAAATTGGTTCAAATTGAAAGGTCAGAGGAATGTTGTTTTTAGCTATTTTGAGATGCTGGACAATACATGAAGGATGACACACAAAATGCTAAACACAGGGTAATCACAATTACTCACTTGAACACAATTGGTCTGTGTTTTGTAAACACTGTTTTCTATCCTTTCTGATACATATTTGAAGGAAATGGCTTCTTAGTGTAAAGATTTTTGTTAGATTTGATGATAAAATCTTTATTGCATGAGTATTTAGCACTATGCCTGAAAATTGCATGAGAGTACACATAATTCTGAATGACCCCTCTAATTTAAGATTTACAACTCTTTCCAATATGCAATACCTTTTTATATTTCCATGATAATTTTGAAGAAAATTTTGGCAAAAGAAGAATTATTTGTAACAAGTAAATCCTCTTTTGACCACAATTATTTCTACCTGAAAGACTCTCCTCTATTTCTAAGGAAATGATCCAAGTATAAAAAAACCAAAGGGCAATAACTCAAAAAATAAGCTAGGTAGAGTTATGGTTCTTGTGCACTGCACTTCCCCTTGATGAGATCTATCTACCTATTAAGTTTCATGATCCTAGCTTATATACTTTTAGAGATATACTCTGGACAAAAAGTGCACGCCGCCCACCCGCCGGACACCATGGGTGATCCCATAATACGTCCAGTTTTTCAACAGTGTATAAAAAAAGAGAAAGGGTTAAATTCTGCTCTCCTGCAAGTGTGATAAGATATGGAATCATTTACCTTCTATGGGACAAATATTTTCCAGTGATATGACCACTACCATCACAACCAGGTATTGGACATCTGTAATAGTATATCATACAATGTCAATGGTATTTTACAATACTTTCAACAATTTTAAGCTGAAGAGAGAACTTGGTCTATCACTACACTATCACACTTGTTTTTAGCACACCAAGAAAAAATCAATAGAAATCATTGTTAATAGCAAAGAAAAATATATTATAGAAAAAGATAAAAAGATTGTGACAAGCCAATTCTCCCTTTCTCATCCCTACATAAACCTTGTTTGTCAATTTACTCACACTTTCAATTACTCTATGCAAAATCTTAGAATTTGGATCAGTCTAAATTTCTGTTGTCAGCTAATAGATTATTTGGGTTGACAAATCTATACAGTACCAATGTTGACTTAGATATTACTAGGATAATTCATGATAGCCTCATTCGTAAAACTTTTCTTTGAATTTGATGAAAATTTTGCAATAAAGGCCTCATAATTATTGGATGTTCGAGAAGTCTATTTGAATACTCCCGTTTGGAATTCATCCATTCCTACAAAAACAAAATTTTAGACTGATTCAAATTGAAGGAAGCTGCAGATGACTATTTCACAAGCTGATGGAATTTTATTTTTATTCTACTTCTTGCATTGAAATCATTATGAAAAATGAAGAAATCGCTTGTTATTTCTTCATTTTACACAATTTTTTCCCAATTATTTTTCTTGAGGTGCGTCAAAAAGCATCTTTGTGTGGGAATTGGTTAAGGTCAATACTTTTGAAATACCTGAGTGGCTCATCATCTCTTCTCTCTCCTTCTTTTCCCAAGATTTTCTTCAGTTTTGCTGCTCTTGGACATCCCGACAAACTTCGATGTGAGGCATAATTTCCTGTCACATGACCTGATCCGTCACAACCCGGAGTAGGACATCTTTAAAAATCCGGGAAAATCATTAACCCTTGTTCTACTTAAGATAATTGCAACCAAATAGTGTAAAATAAAGTCAAATAGTGTGTATATGCGGGCTGACCTTAGCCTTTGGTGCTATCTATGGTGAATTGAAGAATCAGCAGACAGGTAAAGATAAGAATTTTCTTACAAGTACAGTTGTAAACTAATTGCTTTCGAAAATATCTATTTTTCATTGAAACCCTAAGTTACAGGAATCATTAAAATTGTTGTTTTAAGGAAATTATTTAATACTAGCAATATAAGGTCAAAAACAAAAAAGTACAAAGAAATCAAAACAGGATTCAGCATTACCTTCCCACCCTTTTTTTTTATTTCTAATTGACCCATTCCCACACAAAGACGCTTTCAAATTCCCCTCAATATAAAAGGTTTGGAAAACATAGTGGACAATGAAGAAATTGCTTGTTACAACCACCACATCCTTTCTGAGATTCCAGCTGCTCATCCTGCTTAGGTTTAAGATTATCCAACGATTGTTGGGAGACAATTGTCAGAAAAGATATTTGCAACTACCGGGGATCAAACCCAGGACACCATGATGATAAGTATGACGCACTAGCATCTGCACTAAGCCACAGCCACATCAGTTTGCATAATGTATGGACAGCTGCATAAAATAAGGGGGCCAGAATGGTCCTCAATCTCTTACAACCTCTTTTATTTCTAAGCTCCTTTTGTTTTATGTCCCTGGCCCAAAGGGCTTACTGATTCTGAGCCTTCCTTTTCACCTGTCCTAACCCTATTTTTAAGTTTGACCTAGATATCAAGATAATTATTCCACAAGAACTTTGACAATGCTTGAAGAAAAATTATGATCTCAAATGCATAAACTAGGATATTTCTTGTATTTCACCTAAAAACTTACTTTTTGACGACCCAGCCAGACCCATGTCTATGTTGACCTAGAAAAATTTGTAGCAATTTTGACAGAATAACCAAAAATTGTGACCTCTATAACATACATAAACTTATATATTAAAGATTCTCCAGAGTAAGCTACTTTTTGCCTGGGCCTAAACCATTTTTTCGTGAGCTACGGTAGATATTTTACTGGGCCAAACCCATTTTTTCTTGAACTGTATATCATAAGATAAAAATTCTCAGTTCTTTTGAAAATGATTCGGCAAAAAATGTGACATCTAGAGCATTATCATGTGTTCTCTTTGGTTTGACCTAGTGGACTGCCTGATCCATTCTTACCAGAGCTAGTTATCATAAAGATTAACATTCTGAGCAATTTTGATGATAGTTAACCCATTCCCACACAGCAAAATTTTAGACAGGTCCAAATTGAAAGGAGCTGCAGACGACAATTTCAAGTTGATTGAATTTTAATTTTTTTCGTCTTTTTGGATAGAAAACATTGTGGATAATGAAGAAATTGCTTGATCCAAGCAATTTCTTCATTTTCCACAATGTTTTCCAAAGCCCTTTCGTTCAGGGGCGTAAAAAGGAGGGAATGATTGGGAATGGGTTAAGCCCAGATTACGACCTCCAACGCAAAATCAATTATTTTCTTAATTTGATCTAGTGACCTCCTTTTTGACCCAAGTTCTTCATTGATTTCAATTCTTTTAAGTATTTTGAAAAAGAATTACCTTAGGATTATATCTGTGAAATTTGGTTAAATTCTGGTTAAATGTTGGATGACATATTCACCTCTGGTTGAAATGAATGATTTGATTTTTAAGGCACAATACAAGTTTTAATTTTTAATTAAAGATTAACAAATTCCCACACAACCACACTTTTAAACTCCCCTCAATATGAAAGCTTTGGAAAAACTTGTGGAAAATAAGCAAATTGCTTGTTACAAGCAATTTCTTCATTGTCCAAAATGTTTTCTACCCCAAAACTCAGAGATTTTAAAGATTTCAACTTATTTTAGTTTAGACCAGTCTAAAATTTTGTCGAGTGGAAATGGGTTAATTTGGACCACTCTAAAATAATTTATGGGAAAGGGTTAAAGATTAAAAACATACTTACCAAAATGTTTCCCTAGGATTGTCTTACCCTCATAGACACCATTATGAGATTTACAACATCCAAACGCAAAGAAATAAACACAACACCTCAAACTAAGGCAATGAAAATAAATATGCAAATAAACTAAACAGAATACAAAATTTGTACATAAAAAAATTGTAATTTATTCTTTTATCATATTTTTGATTGCAAATTAAAGCTGTTAGTCGAACATTTATGAGAATAAGTGTTTTTGTTATTAAATGATCAGAAAAAATTTACAAATAATCCTTAACTTGATATCCTGGAATCTGGTAAAAACTGGAAAGTCCTGCACCAAGAAATATGATAAAAGCTTCTGGATCAAGAACTTGACATTGTAAGTTCAATTTTGACCGGTAATCAACTACAGTTACAGGAGTCTTGAGATTTTTACCTTTAACCTATTACCACACAGCAAAATTTTGCACTGGTCGTAATTGAAGGAAGTTGTAAACGACAATTTAAAATTAATGAAATTTCAGATTATTTCAATATTCTGGGTAGAAAACATTGTGTAAAATGAAGCAATTCCTTCATAAAACAAGGCAATTCTTTCATTTTACACGTTTTACCAGTTGTTTTTCTGGAGTGACGTCAAAATCCACCATTGTGTCTGAATGGGTTAACCCATCGCAATAGATTTTTAGACCGATCCAAAATTCAAAGAAGTTGCAGACAACAATTTTAAGTTGATGAAATCTTTTAAGTCTTTATCTTTTGGGGTAGAAACATTGTGGCTAATGAAGAAATTGCTTGAAACAATTTCTTCATTTTCAACAATATTCTCAAAAGCCGTCATATTGAAGCAACTTTAAAGGTTAATTGTCTAGGAATGGGTTAAGTCTTTTGTGACACATGTCAAACCCTGCCAAGGGGCTTGTTTTATATCAGACCCTATAACAACTGCTCACAAAGTGATTGCTTGTTATGAAATTTCTTCATTATTCACAGTAATTTCTAACCAAAAACTCGAAGAATTTTGATATTTTAAACATTGTCACCTGCATCTTCTTAGAACTGGTACCAGTCTTAAATTTTGTCATCTGCAATTGGGTCGAACAGACCAAAAGCTATCTACTATTTCTTGATACAAGAACTGAACAAGAGCCATGTCGGACATGGCCATCCCCCCGCTGTAAAAGCTTGATAGTAAACTAAAGCCAGTTAGATTAAGGCTTCTTGTGCACTGCATTTCTTGTCAACAAGTTCAATAATAGCTATTATACTTTCAGAGATATGCTCTGGACAAAAGTCTTAAAAACAACAAACGGCAATAACTACAAAATTATGCAAGCAGGAATTGTGGGTCTTGTGAACTGCACTTCTCCAGTTTGAAGTTAATAGCTATAATACTCTCAGAGAAATGCTCCAGACAAATCTTAGTCTTTAAAAACATAATGAGTAATAACTCTAAAGTTATGCAAACAAGAGTTGTGGTTCTTATGCACTGCTCTTTTTCAAAATGAAATCTATCCACCAAGAAGTTTCAAGTTGATAGCATTTATACTTTGGGAGATATGCCCAGGACAAAATATGTCTTTAAAATAACAACAAAGGGCAATAACACCAAAATTATTCAAGCAAGAGTTGTGATTCTTGTGCACTGCACTTCTGCTCAGTGTGATCTATCCACCTATGAAGTTTCAAGTTGATAGCTATTATACTTTCAAAGATATGCCCCTGACAAAATCTAAGTCTTTAAAATAACAAAGGGCAATAACTCCAAAATTATGCAAGCAAGAGTTATGGTTCTTGAGAACTGCACTTCACCTCAAGGAGATCTATCCACCTATGAAGTTTCAAGTTGATAGCATTCATACTTTAGGAGATATGCTCTTGACAAGCTTAGTGACGGAATGATGGAAGTAGACCATTACTATATCCCCTTCGCAGGGGGTAACAAGCTACAAGAGCTCAACCTCTCATATAGCTACTCCAGCCTGAATTTAAAGAAACATATTTTTAAAACAACATGAAACTCATGCAGCATAGTTAATCAAATTACTTCTCTTTTAATGGTGCAAAGGCAATTCATGCAACATTTACTCATTCTAGCAGAAGGCTATTGCCCCCTTTAAATATCTGACAGAAATGGGGCACTCTCACAAGAGCCATATTTTTCATTTGATCAAAATTTATCAAAGGAAACTAATTAAACCTTTCCTCTTTTGCCAAATTTTAGACCTGTCTAAACTAAGACAAAAAATTTACCGTATTTATTCGAGGAATCGCTTGGGCAATTATTAGAATAGTCACCATTTCCAAAGTCTTGGGTGGGCGATTATTAGAGGTTTATTGGTACGGAGGTAGGGGATTAAAGTGGTATGTTGAATGAAGATGACCCGGATTACAAAATAGCATGAAAATCATAATTACATTTTATTTAGGGTGTATTTATGATCTTTTAAAAGTCAAGTTAATTTTGTTCTGCACTTGGATCGGAATTAAAACAGCTCAAAGATGGGGAATTAGGAATTCCACGACACAGCAACTTAGTCGCAATGAATACATTGTATTTAAATGACCAATAAGATGACCCTCGCAATATTGTGTATCATCGCCATTTCTATATTCCAAGGATAATTAAGATATACCTGTTACAAAGTTCAAACCATTTTTGAAAGACAAACTGATGAAGTTTGACGTAAAGCTAGCTTCGATGGCGTTAGACTTGTACCCCTGTCGCTGTGGTCGATTGATGAAGCCCCGGCTTTGTTCAAGTAGTAAATAATCATAATTATAATAGAAACTAAAAATAAGGCAAATTTTAATACGATGAATTAGTTTTGGTAGTGTCCATGAGTAAGTGTGCCAGGTTTTCAACTCAACAATGTACAGACACGTAACCTTTTGATATGAATACATTGCTTACCTTATAGACTCGAAATCAAATATCATTTAAATTAATCCAAAAAAGGTCAATTAATTATGGGTTGATTTTCAATCAAAGAAGGGGGTGGGCGATTATTAGAATCACCTAATGTTACTGCAAATCAGCGAAAAATGGCCCCATTTTTTTGCAGTATATTATGGGATGGGCATTTATTAGAATATGGGCGACTATTAGAATAAATACGGTAATTTGGATTTAATTTGAATTAACCAGATGACAAAATTTAATACTGGTCCAATTTGAAAGAAGTTGAAGACAACATTTCAAATTGCACTTAAGTTGGAAAATAAGTGCAAAAAGGGGAAGAAAAAATTGCTAGAAATGAAAAAAATTCTTGTTGCAATTTTTCCTTTTCCCACAAAGTTTTCCATAATTGTATTTCTTCAGGTCATCAGAAAGTGTCATTTGCTGGTAATGAGTTAAAAAGTCTTTCATTTTTTTATCAAGATAACTGATCTGTCCACCTTTTAGATCATTATACCAAAAAGTAAAATTTCTCAATTACAATCATATTCATTTCAATTCTTGTTCATTAATTCACTTGTACTTTTTAAGCAAATAATAAAGCATTACAATGAATTATAAGCTCATCATTCATTTATTCATTCCTTGAACTTAACCTAATCCCACACTCTCCTGCCTTTCTAACACCCCCCCCCCCTTCAATTAAAAGTATGGGAAAAACATCATGGAAAATGGAGAAATTGCTAGTACCAAGTAATCTCTACATTTTACGCAATATTTTCTACGCAGAAAGACAAGGAATTATAAAATTACATCTACTTGAAATTGTTATCTTTCTTTTCTTTGGACCAGTCAAAAATTTTGCTGTGTGGTAATGGGTTAACCCATTACCAGATGGCAAAATTTTAGACTAGCCCAAATTCAAAGTTAATGAAATTTTGGATTTTTTCATCTTTCTTGGTAGGAAATATTGTGGAAAATGAAGAAATTGCTTGTTTCAAGCAATTTCTTCATTTTCCACAATATTTTCCAAAGCTTTTTTCTTTTGGGCGTCTAAAAGCGTCACTGTGTGGGAATGAGTTAAGGCAAGGGGCTAAAAATTCATACAACACAACACTAAAGGCAAACAAGACATCACTAATAAAATAACTCAAAATGGCAAGACATGCATTTGAACCAAATCATTGAACACAAACTAAAACTGTGAACAACAAAACCGTGAATAATATCCATATCACAATATTGACCCAACTTACTTCTGTTCAACCTGATTGGCTTGAACAGTAGCTCTGTCAGCCAATGGACATCCAGACAGACTACGGTGGGAGGAGAAATTTCCAGAGACATGTCCTGATCCATCACAACCTGGAGTCGGACACGTCAGAAGCTCTCGATGATCTGGCAGCATTGGTAAGGAGGGGGACAGGGGACTATTTAATCCGGGATCATGAACAAGATTTGGGTCATGCAATTCATTCTCTATGTTCTCTGGCCTAAATATACACAAATAACTAGATCAATTAGAAAGATGTCTTGCATCAACTGCATGCTGTGCTGAAATTCCTAAAAATACTGTTAGTAAAACTAAAATGCAAACCCAAATTTATTCATTCATTGTAATTAAAAGAACAGCTTATCACAAGTGTTATTAATTACAAATGTCAATGTAACTACAATAAATGTGACCTCTTTCATTTGGTCTTACTAATCACTGTAGCAAATCATAGTCAATCTATTATCACACAACCCAACACTTTGACAGTCAAAAAAATCAGCTGAAACATTGTTAGAAAGAAATTGAGCATCACAAGCAATTTATCTGTGTTTACTTTGTTTTCTGCCTTGTACACCCATTGATTTAAAGTCCATATAAATTTTCATCTGCAGCATCTCTCAATCAAGTTGGACCTGTCACAATGTTGCAAAAGTTATTCATGTTCCAGAATTAGATCAAGATACAACACATCCCTTGGTTATCTCTTTCCCGTTCAATCCCTGGTTTTTACGTCTCTGTGATTTAATAATTGAGAAAACATTGTGGAAAAAGAAGAAATTGCTTGTAACAAGCAATTTCTTCTTTTTCCACAATATTTTCTACCCCACTGAATGGTTATTTTTCAAATAAATTCCACTGTAAATTTTTGTCTGCAAAACCTTTGAATTTGGACAGGTCTAAAAATTTGCGAAACAGGAAAGGGTTAATAAATGTAACCTGTCACGATGCACAAATGCATTCTCATGAAAAAACATAGTGACCTGTGTTACCAAAACAGACCTGTAACAGTCAAAGTCAGACTCCATTGATGGTGCCTTCTTAAGAATTGGATCTTTTACCTCTGAATATCTTTTGCCTTGGACTAATCATTTAACCCATTCCCAGATGGCAAAATTTTAGACTGGTCTAAATAAAAACAAATTGCAGAAGACATTTTAGATTTTTTAAACTATCTGGGTAGAAAACATTGTGGAAAATGAAATTGCTTGTTACAAGCTAACCTTTTCCTGTACAATACTTGATTTTTACGTCTCTGATATTGTATTTGGATAAACATTGCAGAAAGAAGAAATTGCAATTTCTTCTTTTCTACAATATTTTCTATCATATGAAATGGCAACTTTTTGAATTGTACTAGCTTTATAACGTCATATGTGACCCCTTTGTATTTGGACAAGCTTAAACTTTGAAAAATAGTATATGGTCAACCTTCATTATTCATTAAGAGATACCGGTATACTCCATAGATTTTTGCTAACCCATCTTTTTTATGTGTTTGTTTCTGCAAAGTTTCCAGAAGGTCCCCTTTTTTAAACATTTAAGTTTGGAGTTCAGAAATTAATGTGCAAGGATGATATTAAAATTAACTGCTTTGATAGGTGGCTTGATTACTTCAAAGAAGCTCTGTAATAGATTTTCGTGAAAATTTGATATAGAGAAAGAATCTTTCTGCTCTATCAATAGTAAATAGTAATAAATATCCTTTTCACAATAAATGTTCATTCTTCATGTTAAGTCCACTAAATTCATTATAAATTGCAATTCAATGAACTGCACTGCTAATGCCCAGAACTTTATGGGTGAGGTTGTTAGTCAGGTGAAGTCGATAATGAAAGAATTGATAGTGGAAGCAAATGACACAATTGATACATCATAAAAACAAAGCAAGAGAACCATGATGGTCCTAAATCGCTTCCCTGAGTATGATGGTTCATGGATTTATGATATATACAAAATAGCAATTTAAAGCCCTCTGTCTAATTATTTTGATGTTTAAGGATTTTCTCTTTTAATTCTAGGTATATTGATGATCCCACCATATAACCCTTATTTCCTGAATAAGGCAATGCTTCGAAGTATAGCCATCAATACATACCAAATACAAAAGCACTAGGCCTAATGGTTTAGGAGAAGAAGGTTTTCAAAGATATCATTCTTTATTCCTATCAAAAATTAGCACAGAAAAATTCTTTGAATTTTTTTGGTAGAGGGTCAAAAGGTGATGATACATACCAAATATCAAAGCTCTAGGCCTTATGGTTTGGGAGAAGAAGATTTTAAAAGATTTCCTTCTTTATTCCTTTGTAAAATCAGGGATCGCACAGAAAAGGACTAATTTTCAGAATACGGTAATTCTTTGAATTTTTGTGGTAGAGGGTCAAAATGTGATGATACATACCAAATACCAAAGCTCTAGGCCTTATGGTTTAGGAGGAGAAGATTTTTTAAGATTTCCTTTGTAAAATCTGGGATCGCACAGAATACAGTAATTCTTTGAAGTATTTTGGTAGAGGGTCAATAGGTGATGATATATACCAAATATCAAAGCTCTAGGCCTTATGGTTTAGGAGGAGAAGATTTTTTAATAATTGTTTACGGACGGACAGATGGACGCCGGACAATTACCGATCACAATAGCTCACATTGTGCTCAGGTGAGCTAAAAAAGGCAATATTTGGTGAAATCAAAAGATAAGGCATTTCAATCAGATTGATCCCCTTTTTATAAATGTCTGAAAGCATTAAGGTCATAAATTAAGATCCAAATTTTCCATCCATTAAATGTGTTTAACCACTTTAATATATGTATGTGTAAGACAAAGAATGATGGACTGGTGAAATATACAACATAAGAGATGATACACAGATCAAAATGAAATATTATAAGTTGTCTGTCGGTTTTCCAATGTTTTTTTATGGGACAAACAGCCCGATTCTTGATTTCTTTTAATATTTTTTTTTCTTTTTCAATGTATTATGAATTACAAAAGACAAATGTTACATTTCAAATACCTTTTATTTAACATCTATCACAAAGGAAATTAACAACTGTAGATCATGGCTATTAACAACAATAACTGATTCATCACACACAAAAGGACCATACAGGTACTCTTTTGGAAAAATGTTTGAAAAGAAGAATGAAGCCAGCATTCATCCATCGCGGAGAGTGGTTCAGATCAAACTTTAACTCATTCACACACAATTTTGCTTTTTAACGCCCCTGAAGATAAAAGATTAGGAAAACATTGCGGAAAATGAATTTGCTTTTAACAAGCAATTTCTTCATTACCCACATTGTTTTCTGCCCTTAAAGACAAAGACCTAGAAGATTTCATCTAGTTAACTTTCCTGTTCAATCCTAGGTTTTGACATCACTGTGATTTTATTTTCTACCCTACTGAATTAAAATTAAATCCAAATTAAATTTGCATCTGCAAAACCTTTGAATTTGGACAGGCCTAAATTGCAAACCAAGAAAGGGGTAAAATTATTTTCTACTACTTCTTTGATTTTTGATCAGTCAAAAATCTAGTTGTTTGAAAATAGGTTAAGTAGGTTAGAATTCCCACACAATTTTGCTTTTTAACGCCCCTGAATATAAAAGATAAGGAAAACATTGTGGAAAATGAATTTGCTTTTAACAAGCAATTTCTTCATTATCCACACTGTTTTCTGCCCTTAAAGACAAAGACCTAGAAGATTTCATCTAGTTAACTCTTTCCTGTTCAATGCTAGGTTTTGACATCACTGTGATTTTATTTTCTACCCTACTGAATTAAAATTAAATCCAAATTAAATTTGCATCTGCAAAACCTTTGAATTTGGACAGGCCTAAATTGCAAACCAAGAAAGGGGTAAAATTATTTTCTTCTACTTCTTTGATTTTTGATCAGTCAAAAATCTAGTTGTTTGAAAGTAGGTTAGAATGATTATGTTAGACTAAAAGAAAATATGTCTGGCGTAGAAAAATTTGACCCTGATAAGCTTGCATACTCCCTATTGAACTGACAAGTCAGATAGTTTGAAAAAGGACAATGTAGGACCTGCAAAAATTATTGACCAAGGTTAGACCACAACAACAGGACTAGCTGACCAGAGTCAGTTATATTTTCATTTGGCACACTTTCTGATCTATCCTTCTCTATTACAGAGAATTACATTACAAGACATATTTCTGAAGATTAAAAAAGTCCTCCATGTAATTATACAGTTTTCACACATAGGATGGAAACAAATGATCCTCTGTGATTCAGTGCAGAGAAAAATATATAACAAATTCTTTAACCCATTACCAGACAACAAAATTTTAGACTGGTCCTAATTGAATGGAGTTGCAGATGACAATTTAAAGTTTATGAAATTTAAGATTTTTTCAACTTTCTGGATAGAAAACATTGTGTAAAATGAAGAAATTTGAATGTTACAAGCGATTTCTTCATTTTTCTCAATGTTTCCCAATTGCTTTCCTTGAGGGGCTTTACAAGCAATTTCTTCATTTACCACAATGTTTTACCAAACCTTTTTTTCATAGGGGCATCTAAAAGCGTCACTGAGTGGGAATGGGTTAAATCAATCATTCTTTTACAGAATTTTGTATGATTACTTTTCCTCTAACTGAAACCTTTTTTACATTCAAATCTAGGCAAATCCTGTACATATTTACATGTATATAATTTCATTTCTCACTTAAAATTAAAACCGAATATCAAATCATTTATGCAAGATAATTGTTTCTTAATTGTTACTGTTTACTTACCCTATTCCTGCTCAGTGACGCTTTTAGACAACCCCATTAAAAAGAGCATTGGAAAACATTGTGGAAAATGAAGAAATTACTTGCTACAAGCAATTTCTTCATTTTCCACAAATTTTCTTCACAGAAAATTGAAAAAATTCAAATTTGATAAACTTTAAATTGTCGTCTGCAACTTCTTTCAATTTGGACCTGTCTAAAATTTGCCTTCTGGTAATGTGTAAAGTGTACAGTACATCCAATCTATCTGGTTGAATGTATAAACATGTCTATTTGCGGTACTGCTATGAACTAAAATTTAGTTTAACCCTTTCCTACACAATCTCTTGTTGTTACGTCCTAGTGATTTTATACTTGAGAAAGTATTGTGAGCAAAGAAGAAATTACTTGTGACAAGCTTTTTCTTCTTTTCCTACAATATTTTCTACCTCACAGGTTGGTTACTTTTAATTGCTGCCTGCAACTTCTTTCAAATTGGAGAAGACTAGAAATTTTTTGGATTTTTTTATGTTATCATTTAGCATTAAACAACCACCTACAGGTGCCTCATGTTCTTCCCTTGGGTGCTGGATAGTGGGTAAAATTCTAAGTCAAAAAAGGGACATAGTTCTATCAAATCAAAGTACTGAAAGTAATGTAAGCTAGAAAAGCATGGTTGAATTTAGAAAATCTGTTGGGTAGAAAACATTGAGGACATTGAAGAAATTGTTTGTTACAAGCAATTTCTTCATTGTCCACAATGTTTTCCAAAGCTTCTTTCTTGAGATGTCTACAAAGCAGAATTCAGTAGGAATTCGTTAAATAGCATGCTTTTGACAGAGTTCTCTATGATTTGAATAGAGTTTGCAATATTCCTGAAATACACTAGAACTATTTTTTATGGTGTAGGCATTCCATGGATTTGGTGGTTAAGCCTCCAGTGGCAGTTTGCACTTGTGGATCTTTCAGAAGACCTCAAAATTTTGTCTGTTAACCTAAGCTATCAACGCTTGTGCTTTGCTAGCTAAAAAGCATTTAGAGGTGAGCTAATAAAAAAAAGAGCTATCAGAGAAGGATTATCTTCCCCTGTCAAAAAATGTATATAATCAACAGGACAAAGGAATCGGACTGACCTGAAGATGCAGATGGGGGTAAATACTCAACATCTTCAAGATATGCTAAATCTTTATTTTTAATCTTGAGCTGTGACCTTGACCTTAGAGCTATCTGATTTTTTTTTCAAATTGCATATCTACTCATGACTGAGAACAATTGTGACAAGTGTTATTGAAATCCATCTATAATTGAAGGAGCTATAATCTGAATATGCTTAAATTTAATGTTTGACCTTAAGTTGTGAATTTGACCTTCAAACCATATGAATAATTTTTTCAAATGGCACATCTACTCATGATAACGAACAATTACCGGTATGTGGTGTTAATTCGAAATCCATCCAATATTGAAGAATCTATGCTCTGGAAATGCTCAATTTTCATGTTTGACCTTGAGCTGTGACTTTTAACTAAGAAATATCTGAATTTGTTTCAAATTGCACATCTAACCATGATAGAGAACAACTGTGTAAAGTTATTTTGATTTCAATCCATACTTTAAGGACCTATGCTCCGGACATGGTTATTTTCAACATTTGACCTGAGCTGTGACCTTGACCTTGGAGCTATCCAATTTTTTTCCCAAATGACACATCTTTTCAAGACTGAGAACAATTGTGCCAAATTATATTGAAATCCTTCTAGAATATAATGTGCTATACTGGACTGGTGACCAACAGTTTCTTCTTTTTCCATCAATATCTTCTGATCTTGATGGTACAAGCTTGACTGATTTCACCCGACACTGTATGACCCCATCAACCATTTACAAATTTGGATAAGTACAAAATATAATCTTTTTGCCTGGTAAATAGTTAACAAGTAATACCAACCATTTAAAATTGATAAAATACTGGCCCCAACCATAACCTTCAACATGGCCTTTTCTGTGAGGTTATAAAGGAAATTATTTTGTAACATACATAGTCTGGGACATAAACCAAACAGAATATTACTGGTTAGCCAAACCAACAAAACACTTGACTTAAATGATTTAGATGACCATTCCCTTCTGGTCCAATGATTTGATTGGTCAATCAGTGTTAATTGACAGTGTCAATTAATCAATTTTCACTTCAGGAACTTCACTTCTTGCCATCTTGACTCTTTGAAGGTTCTGTATCATTTGCAACATTTTTTGTTAACAACACTGGAAAAGGCTTTGCAATTTCTTCTTGATCCTTAAGATTTGGCTCATTCTCTTGGGACTCCATAAACACTTGAGCCTTTTCATCAACAGGTTTCAAAGTTGAAATCAATTGTCTTTCCCTTAAATCCATCAGTGTATTTTTCTCATGGAAGAGATTTGCTTTAGCACTAACCAAAACCTTTTTCAAATGTGAAGAATCTACTACCAATGAATTACATGATGCTGGGATATTACTTGATCGAGATGTGCCAGTAGTTGAAGGGGTATAAGTTGATAATGATATTGGACTTCTAACTAGCTTGTTTGTTGATGGTTGAGTATCTATGGATGTTCTGCTTGAAAGTAATGCTTTCATTGTGTCAGTGATGTTACCTGATAGCTGAGATAAAGAAGTTGTATTATTGGTTATTTTTGAAGCATTTTCAAGTAATGGCTCCATTTTAACACCAACCTTCAAAATGTTGGCTGATGAATTGCTAGTAGAAGATATATCAGAAACATTATATAATGAGGACATAGCAATCCCTTCTGCTGTGTCAGCTCTTACATTTTTAGCTAATGCAATTTGGTCTGTATTTATTGGAGGTATTATTGCAGTATTGGGTTGGTCAGGGTCTTCTTCAAAGTCAATGTTTGGGGAAGAAAAACTAGGTGTGTTTGTAGACATTTTTTCAGCCATTTCTGTTAACCCAATATTTTCATTTTTACAATGTGCATCTAGGATATCCCCTCTCTCTTTCAGACTTGCTTTCAGGGCTTCTATGACATCCCTGTTTGCATGAGATTCAAAGGATACCACATCTTTTTTAGATGTTACCGGTTTTTTATATGAATTTGCAATATTATAACATGTACTGTGATCTATAAATTCAAGCTTGTCCAATTTGTCCGACTTATTTGATAGGCTATCTTTCAAAGCTGCTCTGGTTGATGGATTGATAGCAGCTGATTTAATGGCAATCATATCAGCATCAACGATCTGTTTTACACTTCTACAATAAGTAGTATTTGCATTTGGAATGTTTTCATTATTGGACTGTGGTAGAACAGAATTTGCTATGACCATTGATTGTTGAGGATCCAGTAATTGAATTGAGTTAGAGTTTTTGGGGCATGTTGATACTTTACCGTCTGCTGTATGTAGTGGAGTTGTAAAAGGTGTATGCATGCTTTGTGCTAGTTGTTGATGCCCTGTATGTGGCTCTACCCCCTTTTGTGGATTTATTTTTGGTATGGCTAATTTTGAAACACTGGCTACATTCAGAGATTGATTAGTACTAGTTTGTACAAATAGTGGCAGCCCTTCATGTTCTTTCCCAACTTTAGGAACAAAAATATAGTTATCTGGAAGTGTCTTGCTTTTATTCAACACCTGTGGATCTACAACAGAACTCTGATTTGTTTGCAAGACTGAAGTAGTAGGTGTGGAAATTGATTGCAAAAGACTCGTCATACGTGTTGACGTATTTGGATTGACATCTTGGAGAGCTGTATTTTCAGACTGAATCTCTGTTTTAGAAACAGACAGGTTTACATCTGTTGCTAAGATTGCTGTCTGTGCACTTTGGATAGGTTCTACAATAACTTTCTGCTCTGGTATTCTTAACAATTTAGAATCAATTGTGACATTTCCAGGGAGAGAACTCAGCATTGAAGTTGACAAACCTGGTGAAACAACAGCTTTCCGTTCTTTTGTTGCTGTTTTTCTTTCAGTCATTGCGATAGATGACATCCCCCCAGTTGTTGTGATTGCCTGTGTTGTAAATACAGACGACAGACCCAGTGAGGTTGTTTTTGTTTGTGTTGTAAGAATAGAAGAGAGTTGCAGAGATGATGCTTTTGTTTGTGATGCAGTCAAAGAACGAGACTCGTGTACATCTGCTTTTGTTTGTGTCGTACGGGTAGAAGACAGCCTGAGAGATGATGCTTTTGTTTGTGGTGCAATCAAAGAAGAGGGCTCATGTACCTCTGCTTTTGTTTGTGGGGTACAGATTGAGGACAGCCCAAATTTTGTTGTTGTTTTAATTTGTGAAGACTTAGATTTAGAAGACACAGAGGTTACTGACTGTTGACTAGAACTTGGAGATGTAACAATTGACAAAGGACTCCTGGTCTTAACTAGTTTGCCCTGAACTTGTAGCTGCTTTAATATAGCAGAAATGTAAATTGACTTCTGATGTGGATTCATCTTTACTAGTTTCGACCCCAGCTCTGGCATGTAAATGATTTTCTGTGTGCCTTTTGAAGATGTTGCATTAGTAGTCAATGAAATTTGGGCAATAGCAGCCTGAGCAGGCAATGGTGTCACAGGTGGAGGTGGAGGAACAACATTTGATTTTAGTTTGTTTCGCATTTCCACAATATTGGAACCTATCATTGTCTGTAATTTTGGTGGAACAACCCCTTTCTTGAGTTGAGACATCAAGTATGGGGTAACAGGAAATTGTTGAAGACCAAGAACTTTTGGTAATTCAAGAATAGACTTGGAATATGCAGGTTGGCTTATCTCCGGTACTTTTGGCTCACCATCTTGTGAGTATGCAGAAACCACTACTTGCTTTTGGGGGGCCTTAACAGAAGGTATTATGGGTGAAGTCATTGATACATTTGATCCAGAGACATTTAAATTAGCCTGAAATATTTTGGATGTTGCAACTGATAAATTTGATTCTGAGACATTTAAACCAGCTGCAGATATTTTTGATGAGGCAAGCGATAAATTTGATCCAGAGACATTTAAACCAGCTGCAGATATTTTGGGTGAGGCAAGAGATAAATTTGATACAGAGACATTTAAACCAGCTGCAGATATTTTTGGTGAGGCAACTGATACACTTGGTTCTGAAAAAATTATTGTACTAGAGTTGTGAATTTTCCCTTCATTATTATCAGACATGTCAATTTTAATAACAGGTGCTTGAGGTACTTTAAAAACCATTTTTTCCAAGTCAGATGAATGTTTTGGTAGTTCATCACATTCCATTTTCTTAGTGAAGTCTCCTGAAGATTTAGAAGACATAGGCAAAGGATATGTACGAACTATTTTAGTACTCAGTCTGGTTAACTTTACAAGTGGATACTGGTTCAATTTTACATCTTTAAATTTACATTTAATTTTGTCATCATTTAGATGGCGTTTGATAAAACCCCTAGGTTTAATTGTGACAATATTATTTGAGTTAGCTGTAATATTAGAAGGTTTTATTCTAACATTTTCACCAACAGCTTTAGGGGTCAATATCTGTGAATTAGTGTTACTTATCGGCACATCCCTTATAGATCTAGGATTCAATATCTGTGAATTGGTCTGTGAATTAGTGTTACTAGTCACCACATCACTTATAGACTTGGAAGTTAATATCTTAGAATTGGTGTTACTAGTCAGCAGATCCCTTATAGATCTACAGGTCAATATCTGTGAATTGGTCTGTGAATTAGTGGTACTAGTCACCACATCACTTATAGATTTAGAAGTTAATATCTGAGAAGTGGTCTGTAAATTAGGGTTACTAATCTGCCCATCCGTAATATATTTAGTACTCAATATCTGTGAATTGGTCTGTGAATTACTATTAGCAAATAAACTTTCTTTGGTCTTTCCATCATTGCCAGCATTAGGAGTGTGTTTTGGTTTATTATTGCTGGCCAATTGGGATGGATGCATAACTATTTTACCCTGCTTTGTACAATTGTTTACTTTATTAGGTATAACCCCCACTTTTTTAATTAATTCATCATCAAAGACACCTTTATACAAACCTGTTTCTTTATCATATGTTAATTTTTTATTCAACTCACTACCAACATTCCTAAAAATAACATACCCTGATGGTGATGGAAATGCAACATCCTCTTTCCTGGCCTTTTCAAACTTTTCAATATGAACAGGAACATAGATAGGCAGCTCAGAACCTCCTCTCCCTGGCTTCGGAAGAGCTATGACACCACCAGTTTTTGCAGCACTACTCTTTGTATCAACAGGGTTATTCGCTGAATCTATCACACTACTAGCTGAAACAGTAGAAACAGTAGAAACAATAGCATCATTTTCAGAAGCTTTAACTTGAATTGATTTAACAATACTAGAAGTGACACTTTCAAGATAGTTTGCATTTGATATTGCTACTGCAGCAGGGTTTGGAATTGTCAAAGCAGCATCTGCTGGTATTGGCACTTGATCTCCTTTAAGGAACTCAGTTGGAAAGTTTGGGTCTCCAAATGGTGATGAAAATTTGGATGCAGTTGCCTTCAGTTCTGGAACTTTTACTTTTGATCCCGATACTTTCATTTTCGATCCAGCACCAGTCCTTAATATAGTAGAAGTTGTAGACTGGACAGATGACATGGATGGTCCAGAATCAGTTGAAGAGGACCTTGGCTTTGGTCGTATCCTTGCCCTTTTACTGAGAATATTTGGCCTCTCTTTGGGTGTTGGCTTGACTGCTGGTGGTGGTGCCTCCTCCTGTGTATCATTATCAGTACTATCTTCTTCTGGCGGTTGTGACGCTTCATTCATGACTTTATTGTTAGCTTTATTTTGTGCGTCCATGTTAGCGTCTGCATTTTGTCTGTTGTATTTCTCTAATTCTTTCACAAGATTATTTCTGGGTGTAGATGAACCACCAGAGCCCCCAAGGTCAAGTTGTTTTGTAAGAATCATAGGTCTTAATACTCTGTCAGAAGCTGAAAGGGAATAAAATAAATTATATCAGTCAAGAAAGTGCAAAAAACTATACAATTGATCTGCCTTTTGATGGTTTCGAAGAAATCTATATCAATGTCAAATTCTATTAAAAATGGGTCCGAAAAGTCTTTTTTACAATTGCAATAATGCTCCTTTGCCCTGACTTTATTCATAGAGAGCAAGATTTTCCAAACAAGTACAAAATACTATATTTGAAAATGAACCCTGCTCATGTTTTATTTATTCTCATTAAAAATTCTTGAGTTAACCCATTCCAACTCAAGCCCTCCGTTTTACGCCCCACAAGAAAAGGGCTTAGGGAAACATTGTGGACAATGAAGAAATTGCTTGTAACAAGCAATTTCTTCATTATCCACAATGTTTTCTATCCCAAAAGACAAAGAAAATTGAAATTCCATCAACTTGAAATTGTCGTCTGCAGCTTCTTTCAATTTGGACCAGTCTAAAATTTTCTTGTGTTGGAATGGGTTAATCTAGTAAGGAGTCACTAAAGGATCATCCCTGTGAATTTTGTTAGAAATCCAGCAAATAATTTCAGACAAAAAAATTATGAAATCATGCCTTTAAACTTAGGACTAAAAACAGAATATACTCAGTAGTTTCTGAGGAGAAGTTTCGCAAAGTTTTCACCATATACCACATATTATGGAACTAGCCCTGCCCACAAAACCCATGATTTTCATCCCATTAAAATATTTTGAAGATACACTGAATAATAACTTCAATTGAATTTGAATTTGACTAATTATCGATTTTTGGCACTTTTGTTAATCCCCTTAATCTGCAGGTAACGTGTGAAACCCTTGAATTATTTCGGTTTCAACTGGATTTTGATAGATGGTGGGCGAGTTTATCAATATTTCAACGTGAAATTAAATGAAAATTTCGGACCGATTTTGGTGTTATTTTTCGGATTCCAATCAGTCTGGCAATTCAAAATTCAGTCCAGACCAGCAATTTATCAGATTTGCAGAGCCCTGATCATAACCTTAAGTATTTTTGTGGAGGACAATGAGATGATGCTATAGCTCTAGGCCTTACTGTTTAGGCAAAGATATTTTAAAAAATTCTTTTGAAATTCCTATTAGTTCCCACAGCAACCAGAGCTATAAAATATCTATGATTCCTTGAAGTATTCTAGAAGGCTATCACCCAAGGACCATCTCTATATAAAGTTTTAGTGAAATCAGATGGTCTCTTAAGGAGAATTTATTTCAATGTAAATTCAAAGTACAAACAATATAGGCAATATATAAATCACAACATCATAACCTGAAATATTTTGGTAGAGGACCATGAGATGATGCTATATGCAAAATTTGAAAGCTTAAAGCCTAAAAGTTTAGGAGGAGAAGATTCTCAAAGAATTCTCAGAAATTCCATTTTTTTGCCATTACAACCAGAAATATCAACAAATTATTATTCCTTGAAGTATTTTGAAAAACCATCACTCAAGGATCATTTCTGTGAAGTGTCTCTGAAATCTGATGGGCAGATTAGAAAGATTTTATAAGATTTGGTAACAGATGGATGGACAACTAGTGATCAAAATAGCTCCCCATAACACTGTGTTCACAGATGAGCTAAAAATTTAAATGTAAGACACACTCACAACATCATAACAATAGCCTATTTTTGAAGAATTCAGATTTCAAATATAATATCGTTGATGGATTCTTAGCCCTGCCTACTGACCTCTTGCATGGCATTATGACTGAGGTAATACAAAGCATTATTTTGTAGAACTTGTGGTTAACCCATTCCAACTCAATCCCTTCTTTTTACGCCCTTCAAGAAAAAAGCTTTGGAAAAAATTGTGGAAAATGAAGAAATTGCTTGTATCAAGCAATTTCTTCATTATCCACAATGTTTTCTATCCAAAAAGGTGAAAAAATATAAAATTCCATCAACTTGAAATTGTCGTCTGCATCTTCTTTCAATTTGGACCAGTCTAAAATTATGTCAAGTTGGAATGGGTTAAGGCTTGGATTCACTACATCCTTTCCTAGCTTCCAGCTGCTATCCCACTTAGGTTCAAGATTATCCAGATTCTTGTGGTTAAGGACATGAATAAAGGCAAACTTTTGGTTGGTAACTTAAAGATCATAGCTACAACTCATTCAAGCTGTAGTTATGATGTTTAATTTACCTCACCAACAAAATGCATAACACTAATGTCAGAGTTGAAAGCTAACCAATTCCTACACAATGACACTTTTTGACCCCCCTGAAGAAAAACTATTTGGAAAACATTGTGAAAATGAAGGAATTGTTTGAAACAGTTAGGATCCATCGATTGCCTTCTAAGAAAAGTAAAAAATGTATTTACCATATTTTTTCCCACAAGCCTAAATGGAAACTTGTTTGTTAATTTGTAATTTGTAATTTGTAAAACCATTCCCAAACAATGACACTTTTTGATGTGTTAAGTTTACATATTCACATGTTTCAGGGGTATCACCAGTAAAAATGAAACAGTAGAAAATGTTGAGAAAAAGCTTTCATGCATCTCTTAGCCCATTCCTCCCACTAAACAAAATTTCAGACTGGCCGAAATTCAAAGAAGTTACAGAATGATGATTTTAAGTCACCAAATTAAAAAAATCTTTGTCTTTTTTAAGGTAAAAAATATTGTGAAAAATGAAGAAATTTCTAGTTACAGTGGGATTGGGTTATACTGGACAGTGCACATTACAGCATTGCTTCTATCTATTCATTTCTTTAATAAGTTGAAATTGAAAGAAAAGTTTCGATGATTTATGATGATTACATGTAAAACAAGGACAGGGTCAAGCATGTGGCACTTTGATTTGTTTTGTAGCACAACAACATGCATTTGTGATCTATATGTCTGGGTTTTCAATAAATGAAATTCTAATACATATAGTAATTTCTATAAATACAGAATGAAATCGAGAAATGCATTAAAGACAGATTTTTCTGAGGTCAAAAGTAGATCAAAGATCAAGGTCACTGGGTCAAGGTCAAGGTCATGTAAAGTGGTCCACCAAATTAAACATCTGTCCAAATATGGAAGCAATCCAATGAAGAATAAGAGAGTAAATACAATTTAAATATTCCAGACGCGATTTAACCATTCTGGACACCCCTTTGACCCAAGATTGGGACCTTGACCTTTGAGATAGGAACCTGGGTCTTTTTTGCAACACATTGTCTGAAGGTATTGAACATTTGTATGAAAGAAATTTGTACCTGCGTG
This sequence comes from Fragum fragum, assembly GCA_946902895.1. NCBI lineage: Eukaryota > Metazoa > Mollusca > Bivalvia > Cardiida > Cardiidae > Fragum > Fragum fragum. The sequence continues at coordinate 51,251,592 of OX336367.1, read as the reverse complement.
CATGATTATAGAAGTTACAGAGCGGACACGGCAAAAAGTGACAATTTTTTACCTTTGACCCCAGATTGTGACCTTGACCTTTGAGATAGGAACCTGGGTCTTTTTTGCGACACGTCCTCTGAAGGTGATGTACATTTGTATGAAAGAAATTTGTACTTGCCTGCAAGGTTATAGAAGTTACAAAACAGACACGGCAAAAAGTGCCAATTTTTTACCTTTGACCCCAGATTGTGACCTTGACCTTTGAGATAGGAACCTAGGTCTTTTTTGCGTCATGTTGCCTGAAGGTGGTGAACATTTGTATGAAAGAAATTTGTACCTGCGTGCATGATTATTGAAGTTACGGAGCAGATACGGCAAAATGTGCATATTTTTTACCTTTGACCCCAGATTGTGACCTTGACCTTTGAGATAGGAACCTGGGTCTTTTTTGCGACACGTTGTCTGAAGGTGGTGAGCATTTGCATGAAAGAAATTGTACCTGCGTGCAATGTTATAGAAATTACAGAGCGGACACGGCAAAAAGTGCCAATTTTTTACCCTTGACCTTTGAGATAGGAACCTGGGTGTTTTTTGTGACACGTCCTCTTATAGCAATGAACATTTGTGCAAAGTTATATTGAAATCCACTTTTGCATTTCGAAGTTACAGAGCGGACACGAAAGCGGGACGGACGGACTGACTGATGGACAGACAGTTTGATTACTATATGCCTTCCTTTGGGGGCATAAAAAAGTATTCTTGAAAGGATTTATGCCTTGTTGTGTCTCAATGGCTTTTTTTCACAGAGCCGAATTACTTTCCAATCTGAATGGCATTTTCATTTTGAAATAGATATAGAATCAGTGGTGAAAAAATAAAGATTTTCTCTATTTGTCCCAAACATGTCAGCCATGATTTTCTACTCATTCAGAATTAAAATGAACTTGTCTGCAAAGATTTTAAGGGATGAATTTTGAGAAAACTTTATAAATGAAGAAAATACTTCAATCCAACTTTTTCTTCATTGACTGCAATATTTTCTACCCTTCAATACAAACATTATGCTAGTTATTGAAAACATAATAAATTATTTTCAAGATACAAATCAAAGATTTTCTGTATTTGACATATCATTGGACAGGTGGCATTGAAAAAAGTATGTGTATGTAGAAAATCCCATGTCGGACAGGTACAGTGTGGTAATTCCACACACCTGGAAATTATACTGTAAAAACTTCAACTTGTTTAAAACACTTGGATAATTTTTAATTTGTTGGAAAAATACTTAAATAAAAGACAAAAAAGATAAAAATCTAGGACATGCAGGAAAATACTATATTCTTTCACCTATTCCATCACAATCCTGCCTTTACACACCAGTACAGAGTTACAGAGAGCAAAAAACCCAAAAACAGTGATATCTTAACCCTTGTCATGCTGAACCCGGAATATTCTGTTTTTGGCAGGAGGTGTAGACTAAAATAAGACTGCACTTATGCGGAGACTGATCTTAGTCTATACCTCCTGCTTGTACTTTTCCTGTCAAAGTTGTTTATGAAGTTGATTTCTAAAAGAAATGTTTATTTTTGAACAAGTTCTATCAGAGCTTTCAGCCCTTTGATTTGACAGCAATTTAGTAAGGTGGTTTATGCAGCATGACAAGGGTTAAATGCTGTCAACTTGAAAATTGTCAGTTGTATCTTCTTTGAAGTTTAACCGGTCTAGTTTTTTGTCAGCAAGTAATGGATCAACCAATTCCTACACAATGACACTTTTTGACTCCGCTCAAGAAAAGCAAATAGGAACTATTGTTAAAAAATAAAGAAAACAAGTAATTCCTTCATTTTACACAATGTTTTCTACCCAGAAAGTTGAAATTTCATTAACCTTAAATTGTCATCTGCAACTTCCATTCTAAAATTTTGCCGTCTGGTTTTGGGTTAATTTCATGTAGCATATTTGATTCTCTTAACCCATTCCCACACAATGACGCTTATAAACCTCTCTCAATATAACCGCTTTTGAAAACATTGTGGATAATGAAGAAATTGCTTGTTACAAGCAATTTCTTTATTATCCAAGGTATTTTCTACCCCAAAAGACAAAGATTTTAAAAAACTTCACCAACTTAAAATTGTCGTCTGCAACTTCTTTGAATATGGACAGGTCTAAAATTTATTGAGTGGTAATTGGTTAAAGGGTTGTAAATAGGCAGTAATGTGTGAGAATAGATAAACAAAGAGACAACTTTTTTTCATCATTTAACCCATTTCCAGACAACAATTTTTTTGACTGGTCCAAATTGGAATAGTGTCAATTAAGGTATAGACAATGCTATAAGCAATTTCTCCTTTTCCCACAAAGTTTTCTATGATCATTTTTCTTCTGGGCATAAAGCGTCAGTGTGTGGTGATGGATTAAGAGAGCTGTGAATCAAAATCAGACAGCAATTCTGTACAGATTGGTCTTGTTCTACATTGTGTAGACATCTTTCCTCAGCATCAGAATGACAAGGGGGGATATATATTTACAACAATAAATAGTAATTCAATGAACCCTTTGCTATCCCAAAAATAAAGCAGCCTTCAAGTTATTACATATGTTCATTTGAATGAAAAACTCTTACTTCCAGTTCTCTTTTAGCCTGTGAGAAGTAATGCAATGACGAAATTTTCAGACAATGAAAAAAAATAGAGTTCAAATGATTGAATTTGTTTGTTTCTATGTTTGAATGGGGTTTTACCCTGCTTTCAACAATCTTTAAGTTATATCATGGTGGCTGGAGCACCTAACAATGAAATCCTGGTATTTCGCACACCAGTACTACCATTACATCCTTTCCTGGCCTCCAGCTGCTATCCCACATAGGCCTACAATTATCGACCCATTGGTAAAGAAAATAAGTAATTCATGTCAAGATAAAAGATGGTAATTCGATTCTTCAGTTGTCAGTTCTCGATCAAATATATATTACAAACTTGTTTTATTCACAAATTCAAACACAATCTCACTATTTTATGCCCCTCAAGAAAAAAGCTTTGGAAAACATTGTGACAAATAAAAGAAATGCTTTTAATTGTCAATTTCTTCATTTCTCACGAAATTTTCTACCCTATGAGATAAAGATTTTTACTATCTGTCAATTTAAAATTGTTGTCTGCAACTTTTTTCAGTTTGGACCAGTGTGTAATATTGTCATCTGGTAATTGGTTAAGACAATTCCAATGAGCAGCCTGCCAATGAGTACACACAATGGTGTTTAGGAAATTTTAGGAAAATTTCATTCTTATCTTGAACTTGAAATCAAAACTACCTTCAATAAATGTACATGTTTTTAACTAGAATATGCACTTCCTTTTCTCTAAATCTTTTGTGCTCTCTTTTCTTTATGGGTTTGAAAACTTAGTAGTACATTACATCCATCTAACTTGGACATTACTGCTGGCTTGAATGAGGTAGCAAAGGGTTACATATCAGCAAATGAAACCAAAAAGCAAACAATACCAACAAAAGAGGTGCCACAACATCTAGACTGAAGAATTACAAGCAAACTGATGACCTGTCCTATTTCAAATTGATGGCACTGTTTTTTAATATATCATTCATCAACCTTTTTGTAGATTGATGTACAATTTTAACGTCAGCACTTAACCTTGCAGTTCATATTCTAAACTTATATCTTTTCTATTTGTTTTAGTGTAGTTGTAATAATCTCAAAAGATGTAATCCCTGAAGGTGTTAATTAGATTTTATCAAATGAGAATCTTTTATTCCAATTAAATAAAGTCCTATGTCCTTGCAGTTCACTGCAATATCATTAAACCAAGGTAAATAACTAAAGTTTTTAACACAATGGTACCACACAACATGACTGTAGTTGCATTTAAGAATTGCTGATGTCTCCAATCAATTCTACACAAATGTATTTAATCTTTTCACTCCTTTTCCCCCTCATACCCACTAGGAAATTAATTCAAACATACAAATTTGATCAACATCAGGTGTAATCAATAATCTCCAAATCTGGATCATCTGTTGGTAATATGCTTATACATTTTGAAGCCAAACAATTTCAAACACCATGCTTTTAGTAGATTGTTTGCTTTTTAGTTGTCATTCGCATTTTTTTCATGATGCCAACCTTTACCCGTCTTGTTATTTGTAAGTTGTTTGGCAGCTAGTTTTATCAGCTGTTTTTCAGTACAGGCAGCAAGAATTGCTTTTGACTGATCGTCATGTTTGGGGAGTACAACAAGGTGGTAATCTAATGAAAGCAACAGAACAGAATACAACATTATAACTATTTGAAAACAGTCTTAAATTGAAATAACATATGCTACCCAATCACTGCAGAATATCTCCAAATTAAGTTTTCTTTTTTCCCCAATCTGTTCAAGGCAGATTCAATAAAATTTGAACAATACTTTATATTGTGCAGTAACTGAGTTTAGACAGAAAAAAGTGTCTGAAACTTTGAACAGTAATTGTCTTCATATCCACTTTTCCACGCACAGTTAAATATTGTAAAATTGACAATGCCATACAGTACTTCTCCTAATAAACTTTTACAAACACTCAAAGATATTACACAAATATCTATAAGCTTTGGAAACAATTTTTTCTATCTTGGTAATTAATTGCAGGATTCCTGCTGTCCCTTAGTCTGGATGCAACACTATATTATAGAGGAAAGCTCTGATCAGAAGAAATACTGTAAATGCTCCTTAATTTTGGGGCAATCTTTTAACCCATTCCCACACAATCCTTCCTTCTTACGCCCCTCAAGAGAAAGGGGTTGGAAAACTTGGTGGAAAATGAAGAAATTGCTTTTATCAAGCAATTTCTTCATTTTTCATCATGTTTTATATCCCAAAAGATGAAAACATTATAAAATCTCATCAACTTGAAACTGTCGTCTGCAGCTTCTTTGGACCAGTATACACTTTGGTTGTGTGGGAATGGGTTAAATTGCATAGATCACTATTATTACAATTCTTTTTTCATTTATTATATCCAAAGAATATTGAAATTATATGCCTAGGGATAAAATTCTTACCTAAAACAAATTTGAAACTAAAATTCTTTTTAAAAAGTGACAAAGACTTAATTGACTAAAATTATCTAAATCAGTTCTCCAAATTCACATGTCTAACAAATGTCCTAAAGTTTGACGTCTAATTGAATAAATTTCCACAAGCTTTTCTGAAGGCAGAAATTGTATAAGAAAAAAAACACACAAAAAACTCTGAAATTGTTAAACAATAACATAATACCTGTAAAGCAATTCAAAGAAATCAATTAACAAGAACATCAAAACAATTATAACATTTAACTTAAACATACCTTTTTATCTTAAGATATGAATAAATAGCACATATACAAACTGCAAATTTGATAAAATATCTTAATCATGAAACTTAATTCTAGAATTATCTGTTTCACGTGAGAACAATTCAAATAAACAATTAAAACTCGTCTCAACTTTGTGGGCTGTGGCAAAAAACTGCAGTTTACTAAAGTTCATGCAAAGGCTTAGTCTTTGAAACTGTAACTGTCATCTGCACACATATAACTATGGTGTACATTTTTCATGCTTGTGCTTTTTGTACGTAAAATCAAGTTATGACTGTAATATACTATTAACCCTTGTCATGCTGAACCCAGAATATTCTGGTATTGGCAGAAGGTATAGACAAAGATCAGACTGCACACCTCCTATTTGTCCCCATCAAGCCAGAGCTGTTTAAACAATCAATTTTCAAAAGAAATATTGACCCTCATTAAGATCTTCCTGTGCTGTCAATCCTTTCATCTTAAAGACATTCTGTATAGAATTTTAATTCAGCATGACAAGGGTTAAAATGAACTCAACAACTCTGTCAGCCATCAAGCCTAATGGATTTGAGGGTAAAAGATTCAATTCAGCTTGAAATAAAACTCAACTTATCAGAAATTGCTTCTTTTTAGGTTTGACCCAAAACATTTAACTTCATATGAAATACAGAAGAAAAAAAGTTGGGTGTTTAAATATCTCAACTTATCCAGAAACTCAACTATTCATATGTTAAGACATTGAGTGTCTTCCAAATTTGATGCATAGTGAATGAAAACTCTTTTCAAACTACAATTACCCCATTCCCGTACAATCCTGCCTTTTTAGGCCCCTCAAGAATATGTTTACTATGAGAAAAAAGATCTAGAATTTTGAAATTTCCGAACATAAAATTGTCGTCTGCAACTTTTTTAAATTTGAACCAGTCAAATAATTTGCTATGTGGTAATGGTTGTATGTACTGCCTGAATCTAGTATGTCTATCGCAAAGGGAGTGCATGATATTAAACTGCTCAATTTCCATCTGCAGACCTGGCAACAACACAGTCATACAACCTACACAGATCTATATTGAACTTCTAATAATTTTGCAATTGCCATTCTGGCACCCTACAAGTTTTTGTGATTGGTTAACCCTTTCCTGTTTTAACAAATTTTAGACTGGTCTAAATTGAAAGAGGTTGCAGACTACAATGAAAATTAGGTGCCATTTGAAATCTTTTGTGGTAGAAATATTGTGGGAAAAGGAGAAATTGCTTTCAACAAGCAATTTCTCCTTTTTCCACAATATTTTCTCAAGTATAAAATCACAGCAACATAAATTCCAGGGTTTGAACAAGAAAGGGTCAAACAAGCTTATCAAAAATTGAGTTATCACTGCACATTAATGTGTCCACAGAACTTTTAGACTATGACATGTATTGTTTCAAAGCATTCACCAACAAGCCATATTATTTGACTGTTGATTTTTTTTCTGTCAAGAACCTTATAAAAGTTCTTGACAAGCAAGCATCATTCGCTTGAATTTGACTGGAATCTACCCTAAGGTTCCGCAATTGCTTTTCAAATTATTCTTTATATACCATCATAATTATGTGGAAACTAGTCAAGAAAGCCAATGTTTTCATTGAATTAAATTTCTTCAAGGAATCTTACAATAGCACTATGGGATCTTTCTCATGAAATATAGTTCAGTCTGTAATAAATACATTGTAAATGTTAGACCAATGCAAAGACAAACTAGAGGCACTTACTTTGTCTCTTTCCTTTAGACCTTCTTTCACTTCCTACTTTTCTTGGATCATGACCCATGACAAGTTTACTCATAGCAGCTATTGGACAACCAGATACACTGAAATATTGATTTGATCGTTTACCAGACTACAAAATTTTAGACTGGTTCAAATTGAAAGCATTTGCAGGCGACAATTAAGTTAACAAAGTTTTAGATTGTTTTCAACTTTCTGTGTAGAAATCAGTGGAAAATGAAAAATGCTTTTGAAAGCAATGTCTCCATTTCCCACAATGAATTCCAAATTGCTTTTTCTTGAAGGGCGTTGAAAAGTTATTGTGTGGGAAATGGGTTAAAATTCATTTTTTTCACATGCTTTTTTTATATAGAATCGTAACAAATTACATTTGGGTGTAATATAAGATACAGAACAACCGATGAAAGTCATCTGAGTCCTCCTTTAACCCATTACCAGACAACGAAATTTTAGACTGGTCCAAATCATAAGAAAGTGCAGACAACAATTTTTTGGTAGATGAAATTGTAAAGTTCTTTATCTTTAGGGGAGGAAAACATTGTGGAAAATGATAAAATTGTTTGTAACAAGCAATTTCTTCATTTGTCACAATGTTTTCCGAAAGCTTTTAACTTAAGGGGCATCCAAAGGCGTCATTGTCTGGGAATGGGTTAACTCATTACCAGATGACTAAATTTTAGACTGGCCTCATTTAACCCTTGCCATGCTGAACCCAGAATATTCTGATTTTGGCAGAAGATGTAGACAAGATCAGACTGCACATAAGTGCATTCTGATCTTGGTCTACACCTCCTGTTTGTACTTACCCTGCCAGAGTTGTTTATGAAATTAATTTTCAAAAGAGATATTAATGACTGAAAAAAGTACTACCAGTGCTTTCAGCTCTTTGATTTTAATACAATTCTGAAATGGCTAGTCAGCCCTTGTATCTGGTATAACAAGATGTGTTTGTGAAACACAATGCCCCTGCAACAGAACTAAACATTTGACCTTGGTATGTGACCTTGACATGAGGAGTTGCATATTATGAAGATGTATCATCATGCAAAATATGAGCATTGTATCTTGAATAGGCTGGTAGTAATTGGCAATGTTAAGTTTTTTGGTTCAGTTTTGCAGACAGACAGACAGACAGACTGACAGATGGAAAGACTGAATGACAGACAGATAGAGAACAGTAAAACAATATGCCCCGATCTTTCGATGCAGGGGCATAAAAATTCAACTCTGACAAGGTTGCTTAACCCATTCCCACACAATAAAATTTTAGACTGGTACAAATTGACAGAAATTGCAGACAACAATTTCAATTTTTTTAAATTTCTAAAATCGTTGTCTCTCTTGGTAAAAAGCAATATGGAAAATGAAGAAATGGCTTGTAACAAGCAATTTTTTCATTTTCCTCATTGTTTTCAAGAACTATCTTCTTGAAGGGTGTAAACAGGAAGCATTTTTTGGGAATGGTTTAATGTTAAATGGTTGGAAATGACATGCAAGAGCTAATGTTCTAATGATGTTTTGCCCTCATACATAACCAAATCCACATTCTTACCTTCTGTGAATACTTCTGCTACTATTTATATGTCCCTTTCCACTGCATCCTGGTGTGGGGCACCTGAAACCATATATGAATAAATTATTTTAACCATTATCAACATCCAAATTTGGATTGGTTCATATTCATATTGGTTGCAGATGAGCATTCAAAGTGTCTTACAATTGAAAATTAACTGATAAACAGGGTAAAAATATTTTGGTGAACTGAAAAATTACATGTCATGATTTTCTAAGTATGTTTTCCTTTGCATGTGAAAATGCAGTTTTGTGTTTCTGTCAGATATCAAAAAAATGGGTTCAAGAGACTCACAGTCAGTGTCATAAGAGTCCTTGCTTAACTCATTACCAGACAGCAAATTTCAGACTGGTCGAAATTGTAAGAAGTTGCAGATGACAACTTTAAATACATAAAATTTCATATTTTATCAATTTTTTGGATAGCTAACATTGTGGAAAATGAAGAATACATGCAAACAAAGTGTTAATTTCTTATAATTTTTCAGAATATTTAGAAATTAAACAGTCTCTATGGTGCCTGCAAGGCTTTCCTACAATTTGACCGAACTACATAGATTTGGGCAAAAATTGGCCCAATTTTGAAGTTATACAGGAAACTATTCATACAGCTATTCTGACAAATGTTCATGTAGATTAACCCATTCCCACACAGCAAAGTTTTAGACTCATCAAAATTGAAAAGAATTGCACAAGACAATTTAAAGTTTATGAAATCTTAGATTATCTTAACTTTCTGCCTAGAAAATGTAGTGGAAATGAAGAAATAGCTTGTAACAAGCAATTTCTTCACTTCCCACAATGTTTTCCAGACTTTTCATATTGAGGGGCGTTTAAAAGCATCATTTTGTGGGAAACGGTTAAGCACTAACAGTAGCTTCTAGAGTGTCCACAAAGTTTTGCTATGATTTGTTTGAGTGGAGTTTAGTACCATTGTCCTCAACATTTTCTTACCATTTGACACAAAGTTTCTAAAGTTTCACTAACTTGCAATTGTTGTAAGAAACAGCTTGCAATTCAGACCATCCTAAATTTTGTCATCTGGTAAAGGGTTAACCCATTCCCACACAATCCCTCCTTTTTATACCCCTCAAGAAAAAAGCTTTGGAAAAAATTGTGGAAAAGCAATTTCTTCATCATCAACAATGTCTTCTATCCAAAAAGACAAAATAATTTAAAATTCCATAAAATTGAAATTATTGTTTGCAGCTCCATTCAGTTTGGACTAGTCTGAAATTTTGTCGTGTGGGAATGGATTAAAGCCACAAGTTTCCTCCACCAAATCTCATGACCAGCTATGCAAGAAAGGTCATTCTTGGTAGCTCAGGCTGACCAGGGAAGATTTTCTTTTACATTTAGTGGATATTCTGAATGTAGAATAACCATTCTATTTTGTGTATTTTTCTTTGTGAAATACACAATTAAAGTTAACCTATTCCAACACAACAAAATTAAAGACTGGTCCAAATTCATAGGTGTTGCAGATTTAAAGTTGGTGGAAAATTTTGATTAAAAATCTTTGGTCTTTTGAATGCAATGTTGCTAATGAAGAAATTGCTTGTTACAAGCAATTTTTCCATTTGTCTGCATTGTTTTCCAACATGTCAACCCATCCAAACAATGATGCTTTTTGATGCCCCAAAGAAAAAATCCATTTCGCAAAACATTGTGGAAAATGAAATTGCTTGATACAAGTAATTTCTTCATTATCTACAATGTTTTCTACTCAAAAGTATAAGAAATACAAAGTCTTATCAACGAAAACTTGATATCTGCATAACATAGGGGCTATAAAAAGGTAACTCAAAGGGTACAAAATCTTGAGATAAAAATTTACCTTGAACTATCCATTTCTGTACTTCTAACTTAAGTCTTACAAGGTAGAAATCATTAAAGAAAAAGCCGAAACTACTTATTTACTAAATTAGCATCTTCAAAGACTATATCTTAGGTCAAAAATGGGAGAATGTTTGAGACTAGCTCAGAGGGGTAAAAAGTTTGGTTGAAATCCATCCAACGGTTCATAAAAAGAAGTCAAAAATGTAAAAAATTAACAAAAGACGATGGACAAAATACGAACACAATAGGTCAACATGACCTTCAGTCAGGTGACCTAAAAATTCAAAAGAAAAACATCACTTTAGAGTGAATTGTCAGTACAAGCCCTAATGTCATTTTAGGCTTGTCCAAAATAAAGGAAGTTGCATCAGTAAAATTTGTCTCAATAAGGGTAGAATTATGTTGGGAAAAGGAAAAACTTGTTTAGAGGATTTTCTTCTTTTCTCACCACATAATTCATAGCTGTTAATATTCAGCAAATCAAATTCTATGGTATTTGTTTATCAAATTTGGCAATATTATAAAGGATGACAAATTGGCCCTTTTTCCATAACAGGTCACAAATCTATATTCAATACTTACTTCATGTATGAAGTTTCCACAACATGGTTAACTGAAATTGAAATTTTCAAAATTATGCCTCCATGATCTGACCAAACAATCCATTAACCAGTCAAATAATTCATAGATTAGAAGTGATTTTTGAACTCTGATATATTTGTGTTGTCACACTACACTCCCAATGATGCTTTTTGACACCCCAAGATATACAAACTGGAAAACATTGTGTAATATGAAATTGATTGGAACAAGCAATTCCTTCCTTTTCCACAATGTATTCTACCCAGAGGGTTGAAAAAATCTTAAATTTCATGAACTTAAAATTGTAGACTCCAACCCCTTTCAATTTGGACCAGTCAAAAACTTTGCCTCTTGCTAATGGGTTTAGCATTTTTGTTGGTTTAGGGTCTTAAATATCATAGCTGTAATAATGATTTACAAGTCGCCAAACAACATTTTGCCTTTTGTTTCATGTCTCTAACCATATATATGAGAAAATGATGTCTTTTATTATATACCTTACTGTGAAATCTTGGGATTTCTCAGTGTAATAAATTTTGATGCTAACACTTTTCAGTTTCACTCTCTGTAATAAATCTGAAATCATGTATTCATTCGACCTTTTTTCAATAGGCCTTCTCTGTATCAAAAAGATTGGTTTTGATATTTTAATAAAAAAACATAAAATAACTAGAGCTGTCGCCCTCAAGGGCTGACAAGAATACCCCCCACACCGCTAAAAAGGCGTGGAAAGGCTATGAAGGAGTGGAATTTGAAGCTGTTTAATCACATGCATGTCATGGTGGATGAACATTGCCAACCCTCCACCTCTTTCTGATTTTGTGTTTGTTGCTAGAGTTGACTGGTTAGGAAAGGTTGGTCAATATGAGCCTATGTTAAAGAAAACTGTGTAAGGAGATGATGACACAAAATTATAACCACGAAAAGTCAATATGAGCCTATGTTAAATATTTGACCCCAGGGGGGCGGGGTCAAATTTGACCTCAGGAAATAAACCGTTCGATATTTTGTAAAGGTCAACAAGATGATGTTACTTACCAAATTTGGTAACTCCCCTTATGGTTACTGAGTTTTGCAATTTTAAATTTTGACTACTCCCCCCCCCCCATTAAAAAGTTCAAAATGGCATAACTCTGAAACTAACGACTGGATCAAGATGAAAATTGCAGGTACACAACTTCATATGATAGGAAACAACCTGATTAAATTTCAGCAAAATTGGTCAAAAAATGTGGGAGGAGAAGAGGACACAAAATTATGTCCACGGACGGTCGGACGGACGGATGGACAGACAGCCGGACAACCTGATTCCAGTATACCCCCCCCAATAACTTCGTTGTGGGGGGTATAATAAGGTACATAATAAATAGAATAAACAACTGGTTATTACAGATATGAAAAAATATTTCACTCGGATGCGTTGTTAGGTGTAAAAAATCGTGCTGTGCACTTTTTTTTTCAACACTTAACAACGCATCCTCATGATATATTTTTTCATATCTGGAATTACCAGTTGATTATCCTCTATTTAATACCTCAGTCAAACAGCCTTATCAGAGGTCAGTGGGCTGAGCCAGCAATAGGTCAATATTTGATGTATCTGTTTAAGACATGAAGAGGATATTTTTTGTTTTCATTGAGGTATGAACCTAAAACTTAAACTGTATGAATAGAGTAGTTTCTTATTTTTGTGTGATAGAGTTTAAAGGTTCATGTTATAATGAAAACAAAAATAATCTCTTCTTTTCTTGTAATTTAATGCAATCAAGCAAAACAAAGAAAATAGTTAACTAGTTTTGAGAAAAAATTTATGGATCTACTTTGTATGCAAGCAAACAAAAGGGTGGCATGCTCAAAATTGCATTCATGGAAGTATTGAAAGAAATATCAACCAATCAAACTCTTGACTCTTGACGGAACTAGAAATTGTTGCAAAGTAGACTATTACCCCCCAACAGCGCTTGTAAATATACAACTGCTATCTGCCAAAGGGCTGTAACAAAAAAAGGACTTTCTAATCAAAGGGCCACAAATCAGTCAAAATTAAATGGACCATAACCAAAATAGGACATGCACATGTCTGACTTATTCAGAGTCTTTCTGCGAATTTTGAATCAAATCCGTTCAATGGTTGTGGAGAAATTGAGCAGACACAATTTTTCACCACACGGCCATATTTCCGTCAAAAATCAACGGACCATAACCAAAATACAAAATGCACATCTCTGCTTGATACTGATCATATCAGAGAAGTTTGAATAAAATCCGTCCAATAGTTGCCAAGAAATTGAGCGGACACGAAAAAGCTAGACAGAAAGACGGACCGACCGACTGACAAGCTGACTCCTATATAGCCCCAAAACATAATTTTGGGGGTATAAAAAGTCTTTAACATATCAGAATACAAAGGAAAAATAATTCTAGTAGAAAAACTAACATTAAAGGCAATAAATACCCCAACTCTATATTCCATGTCACAGAAACTTGCATCTTTGAGTAGAAATAATTATGTAATCCTCAAGGAAAACTAATTCTTAAGTCAAATCAGGGACAATAACTCCTCTTTTCTTGATGGAAGATTTGAAAAAGGGGAAACATGTGCTGATGCTAACATTCTGTCGTTCAAGTGCTTGATAGTGGGTAACAATTTTAACCCTTTCCTGTTCAAACACTGTTTTTTACGCCCCTGTGTTTTTATACTTAAGAAAACATTGTGGAAAAAGAAGAAATTACTTGTCACAAGCAATTTCTTCTTTTTCCACAATATTTTCTACCCTTCTGATTGATTACTTTTCAAATGAAATAGACTTTGAATTGTTGTCTGCAAAACCTTTGAAATTGGGAAGGTCTAAAACTTGGCAAAACAGGTAAAGGTTAAGTCAAAAAGAGCATAAGTAATTCAAAAATGAATTTAGAGGTATCCCTCTTGTTGGTTTTGATGGCAAACATATATTCAAAGTTAAGTGAATCTGTTCAGTAATACAAGAGATATTACAGAATGACAAAGTTCCTTTAATTTGAAAAAAGGGCAAAAACTGCTTTCAAAATTGAGTTATCCTCTTGTTGGTATAAATTGAACATATATCAATTTTGACCAGTCTAAAATTTTGCCATCTGGTAATGGGTTATTTGGACTAACAATAAACTTTGTCCTCAGGTAACTGATTCACCCACTCCCACACAAACCTGCTTGTGGAAGCCCTAGAAATGAGATTTAGAAGACATTTTGGAAAAAGAAAAAATACTTGTTACAATTTCTTTAATATCTATTTTGTGTTATACCCAAAAAGACAATTTCTTTCAAATTGTCATCTGCACTTTCTTTGAATTTGGACTAATCAGAAATTTTGTTGTGTGGTAATGGTTTAACTAAGTCTACCTCAATGACCATCATTTACTTACAGTCTGGGCAGTTAAGTTTCTTTGGACATCCAGAAAAACTGAAATATGTAAACAAGAGCATCAACTATCTGTGTCGGTCATTCAGCTGTTGGTTGCTTAAACCATTCCTACATGGCAAAGCTTTAGACTGGTCCAAATTGAAAGAAGAGAGAAATCATGTCACCTGGAAAATACTAGAAGTCGCATGGTTATACTCGACCGTAAGCCCATAGGCCCAGTGACTATCAAATTTATGGACAATAAATCAATTACAGTCTATCTTGCTCAAGCCACCACTTCCATTAAGCGACAAGTCTATCAAACAACCATATTTATAATCCCTCCTTTAAAGCAAAAGCTCTCAAGAAATTAGCTCAATGAGACAATTATAGAGAGTCCAACAACATAGAATTAAGGGAGAATTTTGTAATAATTAATGTATGTAATCGAATTAATCCTTCATATCTTTCACAAATAGGTGTTTTAAGCAACCATTCTTTTACACAACCACTTTTTGGTTATCCCTTGAGTTGTAATTTGATACAAGATTTACTGTATACAACTGATGACAAGCTCTGTCACGGATTAAGATCAGCCAAGTTAGCCATTTTGAATGTTGATGTCTATGAAATAGATGTTACATAGTGTTAGAATATACTGTCATTTCTGAAGAAAGCATTAGCCTAAAGTTCATAAAAAGACTTAAATAGAATATCATTTTAAATAAGAACCTATATATCATACATCTATAAATTGTTCCGACTGTATTTCTTTCTGAAGACTAATATAATATATATACTAGAATATTTACCTTCTATGATGGGTATACAAGCCAGTTATGTGACCTTCACCTTTACATCCTGGGGTCGGACATTTGCTACCTGAATATAGATATGTGAGTCTATAAAAGCATGGTAATTCATCACCAATATAACCTAAATTGCAGTTTTCATCTCCCAATCTTAAATGTTAACCCTTGTCAGTCATGTTCAACCTGGAACATTTCTGTTTTGGTTAGGGTAAAGACGAGGTCAGTCTGCACATGCAGTCTGGGCTTAATCTACATCACTTGATATCCATTCAAGACAAAAGTTGTTTATCAAATAAATTAAAAAAAAAAATTACCAACAGTAAGGATCCCCAGTGCTTTCAGCCCTTTCAAGGCAATTCTAACAAGAATACCACAAGCAGATGTTAACACTCAATTATTAAAGTACTTGAAAGTGGGTAAAAGGGGCATAGTTAATTTAAAAAGGCATTTAGAGTTATCACCCTTATTGGTATAGATTGCTCATACAACTGGATTTCAAGTGAATGTGTATGTAAAAAATTTTGGACAATGATGCTGATGTGGACGCCGACTCGGACGCCAACGACCTGGCCATAGCATTACCTCAGGTTTATCGAAAAGTAGGGTCCCAAAAATGGCCTTTTTTTTTAAAGAAAAGGGTAAATTTGATCAGCGCAAGCAAGTCCATTTTTACTTGGAATGAGAACGAATATTCAAATATTTCGTAATTCTTTAAGACAACAAGCAATTTTATTCAATTTCTCTTTATATACATTTTAAGAATAAGAGAAATTATTCCAAATACTGGGTGGATTTATAATGCTAATGTATTTCATTTTGTACAGAGTACACATGTCAAGGTATCGCTCCAAAGGCCTAAATATACTGATTAAGCAAATGGTGTTTTCAGCATTCAATATTAAGTGGGGTAATTTAAGTTAAAGTTAAGTGGGGTATGATAAACATACAAACAAAAAATAAACCAAAAATGAAATGGTTATTCAAAACACATTTAGATATAAGAACTCTTCAACCATTAGACAGAAGAGTGCTCTGATAACCTATATTTGAACATTCAGTTTTGACCTAACAAAAAAATGAATATTCAAATATATTTGAATAATCAAAACAAATATTCGAATATTGATTTTGCTATTCGTTCCTATCCCTTATTTATACTCATTATCACACAATCAAGTATTTTGACAAGCTGGAGGTCAATGGCTATTGCTATCTTAGAGGGTCGGAGAGCAATTGTAATGTTTTCTTACAAATAAAGTACAATTTTGACATACATTTAAGCACAGTTTTGGTTGTTGTTTTCAGCATCTGTCAATTCTGAACAGTCTAAAATTTTGTTGTCTGGTAATGAGATAAAAAATCGTCATCACTAACTATATAGATGATACTTAAACTATGATTATTTCTTATTTCTGTAATTCTATTTTTTTTTTTAAATATTCACACTCCAATAAAAAAAAGTACCATAGTTCCTCAACTCAAGAATAGCTCTTGCAAAAAGCTAGTGAACAATCGAAGTTGCTAGTAGATTTTATGACGAGAAAAAAAATTGTATTTACAATTTTGTCAGCTGAGTTTAATGTATCTTTGATAGTAGTTATCAGTTGTAAGTTCCTTTTTGAGGATTTTAGACAGTATCCTAATCTTGAAGCTTTGTGATTCTTATCTATTTTTGTTTCGAAGAGAATACCACATAGATTTCTAGAAACCACTGACAGTCATAGATTTTTGACTAATCCATGACATCCCATGTCTGAAGATTGGGACTCAGATGCCCTTCCAACTGCGCTATGATGGCGTTTAAGGAGTACTTATACTGCCTTGCTGTACAAGTAAGCTTATATAGCAAGATAGTAGATTGCTTGCTTTAATACAGAGGTCCCTCATTCAAATTCAGACAGTCAAATATTTATTAGCAGGTTACTCTCTGACAGAGGGTGAATAATTTTCTAAAAGCATATGATTATGCCTTTCCCGTACAAACCCTGGGTTTTCATTGCTGTGATTTTAAACTTGAGAAAACATTGTGAAAAAAAATCAAATTGCATGTAACAAGCTATTCATCCTTTTCCCACAATACTTTCTACCACATATGATGGCTAAATTTCAAACTGCATCGAATTTTCATTTTTGTCAAAAACAGGAATTGGTTAAAGACTTCTGAAATATGACTGTACACACCCATCTTCAGTTTGCCTTTCATAATTATAGATATATCTATTTGTAGCTTCTTCCCCTATTAGTAATAATTTGAAAGCATAACCTTTATACCTTTCATGATTTTCAGATCATCGGAGGAAGTATCTCCATTTTCTTTCTCAGCATCTGCTGTACCAGCCTCTTGTAACTGTCCATCTGTCCATTCAGCAAGAACCATATAGTCTCCACCCTCCTCTTCGTCTCCACTCTCTTCACTCAACTCCTGTTTTACCACTGTTGTAACAGGGCTCACTGGCTCAATATCCACATCATTACCATGACCTGAATCTGAGCATGTTTCTACAGAATTTGCCACAGAATGTGCTGATTCGTCATCCTCTATTTCATCTATATCCATCTCAATACTTCCTGGTAAAGGTGTATGTACTACCTTGGGGTCAGTTGTTCCGATATGTTTCAGGAGGTTAACATTGAGAAGTTGTGAGGTTAATATATGAGATTCAACTTGTTTCTGGTCCTGAGCACTACCCTGAACTTTTTCACATTCCTCTTCTATCTTTTTCAAAATGTCAGCATCATCCACAAACTGTGGAGCTGGTGAATGTTTTGGATCCATATTGTCAGTTGAACAAGTGCCTGCACTTTGATTATGTTCTGCTCTAGTGACAAGATCTTCATCTTTCACATCTTCAACATTGTCAGGGACAGCTGTCTGAGGAACTGGCATTGCGATTCCACTCAGATTTGTGAGGGCTATATTAGCCTGTTGAAAATAGTCAATCTCACTGATGGGCTCATCTTTAATTGGCAATTCAATTGGAATATCTGACACTTCTTTCAGTAAAATCATGTCTGCCTCATCATTTCCAGCATTTTGTTGATCTCCATCCACCATTCTTTTCTTGTTTGGTACTTCCTCATCATTGTCTTTACCGTCCAGCATGCGCTTTCTGGCTAAAGGACAATTTGAGGCACTGCAAAAGTAAAAAAAGAATCTGATTAAATCTCACCTTTTACCGGATAAGACAGCAACACTCAACTATTCTAAGTGCTAAGCAGTAACATAATTCAATATGAATATCTGTTTTATTAATACACACAATGGCATTTTTTGAGAACCCTTGAAGAAAACAGCTTTGGGGAACATTGTGGAAAAATAAGAAATTGCTTATGAGCATTTTCTTCATTTCACAATGTTTTCCACCAATAAGGACAAAGATTTTTAAAATTCAAACAACTAAAAATTGTCATCTGCAACTTGTCACTTCGGAGCAGTCTAAAATTTTATTGTCTGGTACTAATAATTATGCTGCTGGAAGGCACAGCACATTGACCAGGGTTTTCATTAGTACCCAAAAGTCAAGAGTCATTGACCCTTGAGCCAAAATTTTAAAGGGTCAAAATTGAAATCTCAAGAGTCAAAATGCGGTATGAAAAGATATTTTCTTAAATATCTATATTTTTTCTCGCAATGGTTCCTCAGAATAAACTTGTCTCAGATTGGAACATTTTCCAATCTGACAGTATTCTATTTTCAAGACCAGAAAAGTTTCAGGGAAGTTAGTATCCATGCATATAATAAAGTTTGAATCAGATTTAGAAAATCTCAAGAGTACTAAGAGGATCAAATAATTCTTAAATGTAATAAAAAGAAGTGTCGATTTTATCCTTGAAAACTCATGACATTTCTTGAGTAACATTTTCTCTGATTTAGTTTTACTCTTTGATTATATCTTGTGAGGTTTTTGATAAAAGTATTAGGGAATAAGTAAGTTTCAGTAGAAATAGAACTCTGAGAAAGGGTTTAACATTAATTCCATGAATTTCAAGTACCTGTCACATACGATCGCTGATGCATGTCCATAACTCGAGCGTGTTTATTACCTATCAAGCTTGGTGTTATCCATGATGGGAGTGTATATTTCCATAATACCATTTTCCAATAATTTGGCACACTTATGATGACACTTGACTGCTAATTTTTGAGAGTCAATATGACGCACAGTGACAAATTTTCCAGCGAAAAATTGCTTCTTTTTGAATTTCTGTGCGTCAAAAACCCATGTTTCAGGTCAAACCAAAACACTGATTGACTTAGTACCCTCAAAAGTACTTATATGTATACCCAGTAGAGAAGGAGTAATATGCAACTCTTTGATCTGAAAAAAAATCCAAAAGTTCAGACAGGACTTGAACCATGGACCCTGCCGTACCAAATCTTACCTCTGGCCCCACATTCCACTAAATGGGAACATTACAATTCTGTGCTGCAATTTAGGAAATTCAAAACTAGGAGGATCTCCCCCATTTTTTGGTTTGATTAGCGATTTAAAATTCAAAACTTCAGTTTAATCACCCGGTAATTTCCATTTAACTACAAACAATAAGATTTTTATCTTATCTTCCTGACCATAAATTGTGCAAACTATTGCTGTTTTACATATCAGTCTGCCTTGCCTGAGATCAGCGGGCATGGTCAGAGATCTCTTACAGGAAGTCCCGCTTCGATTTTTACAGGCGTTATTTTGCATAATTTATGGCGAGTAGTATGTAGTTTAAAGCCAAAAATATTTAGATTCTATATACTGTAACGGACTCTGGTTTAAACTTATTCCAAACAATGTTTCAGGTAAGATATTTACCGTTATTCGCTCAATATATAAACTGTAACTACAGCTTGAATAAGCTGTAGTTACAACATTAAGTAGCCAAACCAGCAAAAAAGGTTAACAAAAATGGTAACTGATGTCAGAGTTGAAGGTCAGGTCCGGGTTGAATGAAAGTTTTGATTGGTCATTTGATTCCTTAATTGATAGCCGCAATTGGTCAATTGATAGAAGTGTACTTACGTTCTGTGTCTACTGTATTTTCCATTAATGTGACCTTGACTGTCACAACCTTCTGTAGAGCAGCCAAAGTCAGGCTTGAAATCTGTAACAGAATAACATCCTTAAAACATTTTAACCCATTACCAAAAAACAAAATTTTAGACTAGTCCAAAGTGAAAGAAGCTTCAGACAACATTTTTAATGTTTCCTAATTTCAAATATCTCTTTCTATTTGGGTAGTGATAGAAATTAAAGAATTGCTTGAATTTCTTCAATTTCCAAATAGTTCTACAAAACTCTTTTGGACTGCTAGACTCTTATGTGTTACTTTTCAATAACTAGTTATAAAATTCAAAGATGTATTGATAGTGAAATCACTCATTTACAAGCTAAATGTTAACTATCTACTCATTTGTATTTCAAGTGCAATCATCAAATTTCAGAATACACAATAGTAATTCTCAAGTCTCAATTGGTCCAAGTTGGAGAATATGATTTAAATTTCTTGTCAAACTGCAACCAGTTATATTTGACTAGCTATGGGTATCAAAATTGCCCTTTCTTTATTTTTCTGGTCGGAATAGTTGTTTCAATTGTGTTTCATCTGACAAAAATTCACCGGATCAGATTTCTTGAGAATCTGCCACTTTGGAGGGAGACATAGCCAAACTAGAACATTAAGAAGAACTCGGGATAATCTATGTCATCATTTACCTTTCCTTTTATTGTGAAGAACACAGTAAAAATGTCGAAAATAGTCTCAGGATACCTTTGAGTTTGTTCCATCTCTTATAAAAATGTACACCCTAAGCATTTAATTCCCAATAATCCAACATTGATTTACAAAGTGTAACATGGAGAACCATATTGATTTTATTATGGATTAGGCTAAATCACTACTAAAATGATGTAGAAGTCAGATTCTCACCAACGTAGTATTTCAAATCATATTTATGGGCGTGCCCACGGGCCAACCCATCTAATTTCTGTTGATCTGTTATTCCTCAGCCGCAATGACACAAGGGTTCGTCCAGAGAAGAACCCAGTGGATCAGTCTAAAATTCTGTTGTCTGATAGTTGGTTAATCCTTAGTTAAACAAGTTTGGTGAAAATACAACTCAATCTAATAGGAATTTTTTCGTTCTTACATAATCCAACCTTTTAATGACCATCAACAAAAAAGCTCTGGAAATTATTTCTGTATTTCTCATCATGTTTTCTTCAATCAAGGAAAATTCATGAACTTAAATTTGTCTTTGAATTTGGACCAGTTTATGATTTTATCTGTTTATAATGACGTAATTGGAATAATTATGATCAAAATAATATATATCAAGTATTCTTACCCTTTCCCGTTTTTCAAAGATTAGACCTGTACAAATTCAAAGGTTTTGCAGATGATAGTTTAAAGTGGATTTAAATTGAAAAATAACCATTCAGTAGGGTAGAAAACATTCTGGAAAAGCAAGAAATTGATTGTGTCAAGCAATTTTCTCTTTTACCACAATGTTTTCTCATGTATAAAACAAGAGGGCCGTTGGCCCTGGGTGCTCACCTGAGATAAAGGCTCTTTTTCTTTCAACAGTCTAATTTCATGTTAAGTTTAGGATTATGAAACAAGTGGGCCACACTTAAATATAAAGACTATGAACCTGGGGATCCAAAAGTCTAAATAACAAATTCCAAGGCTTTAGTACTGATTTGAAAGAAGGAAAAAACTTTTTCCTCTCTCTGGATCTATGGGTTATAATATCAGAAATAAGAAAGAAGTCTGTGAACTGATGCTTCATGCCTATATCCCCCCTAGGGCTCCACCCTGGGGACCCGAGGATCATGATTTTAGCTACTTTGAAAGAGGTCAATATACTGATACTTCATGCAAAATATTAAGGCTCTACACCTTCTGGGTCAGGAGGAGAAGATTTTTAAAGATCATTTGAAAATTTAACATCTGTTGCCATGGCAACCAGAGTTTTTAACAGATTTCAATTCTTTTAGCTATTTTTGAAGGGGACCACCTAGTGGAACATTTCTGCCAAATTTGGTTCAAAGCGGCCCAATCGTTTGGGAGGAGAAGTCATTTAAAAAATCGTTCTTTATTTCTATATAACCCCCCCCTGGGGCTCCACCCTGGGGACCCAAGGATCATGATTTTAGCTATTTTGAAAGAAGTCAATATACTGATGCTTCATGCAAAATATCAAGGCTCTACGCCTTCTGGGTCAGGAGAAGATTTTTAAAGATTATTTTAAAATTTAACATTTGTTGCCATGGCAACCAGAGTTTTTAGCTGATTTCAATTCTTTTAACTATTTTTGAAGGGGACCACCTAAGGAATATTTCTGCCAATTTTGGTTCAAATTGGCCCAGTGGTTTGGGAGATGTCGTTTAAAGAAATTGTTGAGGGACGAAAGGTGATCACAATAGCTCACTTGAGCACTTCTTGCTCAGGTGAGCTAATAACAGCAACATAAAATCCCCTGTTTGTACAAGAAAGGCTTTAGGTTGAGTTATAAACAATGGCTTGACAAAATCTTTCAGATATTGGAAAAAGGCTTCACAGCATGTTTAACCCATGAGCCCACAACAAAATTTTAGACCCATCTAAATTAATAGAAGAGAATTGAAAGTTAACGAGACTTTAGTGTCTTTGTCTTCTGAGGTAGAAACATTGTAGGAAATGAAGAAATTGCTTGGATTTATTAAGTTTATTACCATTGGACAAATGACAAGTAATGCACTTTAGTTGCATGAGCAGCTTATGGCCGGAATTAACTGTTATTGTTCTACTGGTGTAAGATTTGGATTGATTGAATGACTGAATGGGGTTTAACGCTATTTTTAAGTGTATTTCAGTCATATCGTGGCAGCTGAGAGATATAACTGATTTATTGTTCCATGCGGTGTTAAGCACCATGCAGTTGATCGACTGATCCTAACCAATGACCACATAGAAAAATTTATACTGATCCAAATTGAAAGAAGTTTTTGATAACAATATATAGTTGATGAAATTTTAAACTGTATTTAATGGCAGAAAACATTGTGAACTAGAGGCGTTTGAGTGCCTGTATTGCTCCACAGGCCTGATTGTACTGATTAAGCAAATGGTGTTTTCGGGAATCATATTCACCATGTATGGCAAATAAATCTTGTCAATGAAATCTTTGAATATTTCAACCTTTTCATTGATTTACAAAAGTCAAACCATTTACCAAGTCAGATGAAAAAGGTATTTACTTTTTTTTTCTTCTTTAAAAAATCACTGGATACCATGTATGTACAAAAGCCAAAACCTTAAAAGCAATATTTTTAACATATCAAAATCAATTGATGGAATCTGAAAAAGAGTCAAAAGAGGATCATTCCAGTAAAACTCAGTTGAAATCCATCAACTGGTTTCAAAGAAAAAGTTTTGCAAAGCTTTCACCATATATGGAAATTAGCACGTCCATTTAAGCTATGTTTTACATAGGATCATTCTTTGAAGAAATCTGATAAAGGGTCATCAAAGATCATATCTATGAAATTTGCTTGACATCCATCAACAGGTTTCTGAGAAAAAGATTTCTAGAGCTTTCACCATCTATGGAAATCAGTCTCGCCAATTTAAGCCATGTTTATCATCCAATCAAAATTCTTTGAAGGAATCTGATAAAGGGTCACCCAATGATCATTTCCGTAAAATTAGGTTGAAATCCTTTCACACTTTTCTGAGAAAAAGATTTTTAAATGTTTCACCATAATTATATTCAAATTAGCTCTGCCTATTAAAGCCATATTTTTCATCCAATCAAAATTCTTTGAAGACATCTGATATAGAGTCACCCAATGATCTTTTCTGTAAAATTAGGCTGAATTCCATTCACACTTTTCTGAGAAGAAGATTTTTAAAGCTTTCACCATATATGCAAATGAGCCCTGGCCATTAAAGCCATGTTTTTCATCCAATCAAAAATCTTTGAAGGAATCTGATAAAGGGGCACCCAAGGATCATTTCTATGAAATTTGGTTGAATTCTATTTAGAACTTTTTGAGGAGAAGATTTTTAAAGTAAAAGTTTACAGATTGATAGACAGACACACGCATGCACACTGGACACAACACAATGACAATAGCTTTCAGCTAGTGGAGCTAAAAATGAAACTGCTTGTAAAAAGCATTTTTTTCATTTCTTACATAGTTTTCTAAAGCTTGAGGAATACAAAAACAGTGATTGTGTGGGAATGGGTTAAATCAGTAATGATTTAGTCAAAGAAATATATGTACTACCTTCACTAAGCCCCATGGTTTCTCTGACCTCCATAACTGTCACAGAATCTATTCTTACCTAAAATAAAATAAGGAAGATGAGTTACTGAAACAAACTATTCTATGACAGCATATTGCCAATAATTTTAACCCTTATCTTGATAAGCCCGGAATATTCACATTTTGGCAGGGGGTATAGACAAAGACAACCCTGCACATACATGCAGTCTGATCTTAGTCTACACTACCTGATTGACGCTGTTAAGCTGGAGCTTGTCATAGAATCAATTTTCTAAAGAAATGTTAGTTCTCTGTTACAGCTTCCAGTCCTTACAGCCCTGGAAAATAATGTACAAAACTAGAATTGTGTTAAAAACAAAGATGGTCCTACACAATTGCTCGTCACATGACCTTCAGTTGTGACCTTGAACTTTGGAGTATATCTAAAATCCATCAACAAATGTAGAAGATATATGGTGTAATATTTTAATTTTCAGTTTTTGTCTATCAAAAACGGGTGTTCTGATTGGTCGAAAAAAAATATTCATAACTCCACGAACAAAATTTAGAGCACACAGCAAATTTGTATGCTTCCGCACAAATAGTCCCATACATAAAGGTATCAAAATGTGTAAAGTTTTTGCTGTTTCCGCTCAATGCTATTAAATTATAAGAAATGAAGAGAATATTTTTTTGTTTTCATGGAGGTATGAACCAAAAAAAACTAATCACACTCATGTATGAATCCGCTTTGCATATTCATACAGTGATTAGTTTTTTTGGTTCATAAATCCATGAAAACAAAAAATATTCTCTTGATCTCTTAAACAATAAATGGACACACACACACACACAAACATAACACACATGCACCCACTCACACATAGACAGAGGTAACACTATTTGCCCAAATAAAAACATTGCTTGAAGAAATAGAAATTTCCCTCCTGCTTGGTAAGAAGTCCTTCAGTTTTTTATGATGTCTCATTCTTGTGAAGAAGGGAATGGATTATTGGCCATGTTTAAGAAATAGTGAGATAATCAAATTTTTTCTAACAAGTTTTTAAAAGAGTCATCTAAGGAACATTCTTGACAAGTGTGGTCCAAATACGCCAAGTAGCCCAGCAGTTGAGGAGGAGAAGATTTTCAAAGAATTATTCCATGATTTCTCTTAGTCTGATAAGCCAAGCCCTGCCACTCCCCCGGTTTTAAACAAATCAAAATTTGACAAATTTCAGGGTCAACTTAAGAGCATTTTTGCTGAGTTTGGTCTAAATCAGCACAGTAGTTTATGTGAAGAAGTTTTTAAAGAATTATCCAATGATTTCTCCAAGTCTGAAGAGCCTGCCCCTGCCAAGACGACATTTTTTGAAATCAAAATTTCATAAACAAGTTTTTAGAAGGGTCACCCAAGGTGCATTTTTTGGTAAATTTGGTTCAAATTTGCCCAGAAGTATAGGAGAAGATGTAGAAAATGTTGATGATGCCTGATAGACATTGAGTGATCCTATAAGCTCCCCATGAGCATGTTGTGCTCAGGTGAGTTAAAAAGGAGGAACTGCTTGAAGTATGCAATGTCTCGTCTCAAAGTTTTTCTCAATGTTTTCTACCTCATTATGCTTTTTTCATTTTAAATTGCTGACTGCAACATCCTTCAATTTGAACCAGTCCAAAATTTTGAATGTCCTGTAATGCATTGACCTGTTCCATAACAATATCTTTTTAGATTGGTCCAAATTGAAAGAAGTTGCAAATGACATTTCAAAGTGCAATTAAATTGAAAAATAATAGACATATTGGGTAAAACATTATAAGAAGAGGAGAAATGGCTTGTTACAAACAATTTCTCCTTTTTTCAGGTTTTCTACAGCTTTATTCTTTCAATGCCTAAATATGTTGGATAAAGTGGTGCTGGGCAGGTTGATATACAGATAACTAACAGGCAGGGCTTGAAATTAACTTTTTTAACTATTTTGCTGGTAGGAGGCAGAATCATCAAACCTTAATAGCATGCTTCCTTCTTGATTAACTCATTACCAGATGGAAGCATTTCAGACTGGTCCAAATTGAAACTATTACTTTATTTAAGTTACACACACATGGGATAATTTTCTTCCATTTTTTTCAACTTGGATCATTGAAAAGGTGGTGTTTTCTTAAAGTTCAAGTCCCTTTCTAGGGTTTGGAGATTCTTATGTTACATACCGTGGTGGCAGTGCTCATCTTTCTCTCCAACTGAAAGGAAAAAAAATAATCTATATAAACTTGTAACAAGTAATTCCTCCTTTTTTTTGCAACACTTTCCATCATATTTGTCTCCAGATAATTCTAAAATGTACCCACAGCAGTAGACTTGGATGGGTAATTATTCAACCTGGGTAATTATTCAACCTATCATCACATGACAAAATGTTAAACAGGTCCAAATTGAAAGATGTTACAGACAACAACTTCAAGTTGGTGGAATTTTGAAAAAAAATTCTTTCTTGTGTTGAAAACACTGTGGATATTGAAGAAATTGCTTGTAACTAGCAAATTCTTCATTTTCCAAAATGTTTTCAGATTCTTTATTCATGAGGGGCATCAGAAAATGAAATGGGATCATGTGGGAATGGGTTAATTAAATTTTCATCACTCCGTCTTGTATGGAGGACTGCAATTTTGCATTATATTATGTTGTTTAGAACTTTTCAACCTTATTCAATTGTGAATACACTTATGTAGCTTTGACGATGAACCTCTTGTTCAAGTCAATTCTCTGAATAAAGCTATGTTATATCATGTTTAGTATTTGGCAGGGATCATTTTAGAGAGATATATTGAGAGATTCTCTCATTTTTCTGCCAGAAATCTCATTGAAACTGGCTTAACAAGAGAAAAATCTTAAAGGAAAATGTAATTTAGTGAAGGATTTGGTAAGATTCCTCACCAAAAATTCTTGATTCTCATTAGACTAGTCTAAATGAGATATTTTTGCACACGATAATCTGAGCCAGAATTATCCCTGATTGTCATTATATAGGTAATGGTAATTGGTCAAAATCCTCATCACTCCTGCAAATTATTAGTCTATTAGAAAAAATCATTAGGTTATATTTTCCGATTCTCTTTTTTCAGTAATAACCGTTTTTTTTGCATTCCTGTGATTTTTACGCTTTAGAAAACATTGTGGAAAAAGAAGAAATTGCTGGTTACAAGCATTTTTTTCCACAATATTTTCTATCAAATGGGATGGTTACCAGGGATACTTCTTGAATTGTACTTACTTTGAATTTCGGGAAGTCAAACATTTTGAAAAACAGTAAAGGGTTATTTGAAATAATGAGTCTGATTTATGAATAAAACAAGAAATTGCTGGATATAAGATTATTTTTTTTCGCAGTGTTTTCTATCAAATGGGATGATTACTTCCTGAATTGCACTTACTCTTTAAACCTTTCCTGTTCTCGAAATTTCAGCCAAGCCCAATTTGAAAGATGTTGCAGACAACAATGAAAAGTGAGTGCAATTTGAAACAAAACCACTCTATGTGGTAGAAAATATTGTGATAAAAAAAGAAACTGATTGATACAAGCAGTTTTCTTCTTTTTCCACAATATTTCTTAAGTATGAAATTGCATGGACATAAAAGACCAGAGATTGTATAGGAACGGGTTGTGTCCATCTGCCTTTGAATCTAGGGAAGTCAAAAATTTTGAAAAACAATAAGGGGTTATTTAAAATAAAGAGTCTGATGTAGGAATAAAGTAACACCAGTGTTTTCCATGACCCTCTGTTTCTTTGAATTTGGACCCTCATTTTTTAGGAATGACCTCCAAAATTTCTTAACAGCCTACTTTATCTCCTTTGAAAGGGGTCATAATAGTGCAAAATGACCCCGAGTTTTGAAAGTAGAGGGAAAACTCTGCAACACTTACCTTGATCTTTGCCATTTTAAAAGAAATAAAGAAATATTTATCCCTCACAACAAAACTTTCATCTCTTTGTTTGAAATTATTGAAATAAAATATGTTTCCAAGGTAACTGTCACAACTTTTCTGAACTTTGAAGTGAAAGAAAATCAATAACTGTGTATTCATGTGCCATATGTTGATAATACAATGGAAAATCAATAAATCCAGACTACACTGTCTCTCAGCTTCTGTATTATGTTTTCCAATAAATACCATTATACACTGCAAAAAGTTTGAAAAAATCATTGAGTCCATTTTTAGCACATTGGTGCTTTTTTGATGCCCCCCCCCCCCCCTCCCAAGAATAACAATTGGGAAAAAAATGTAAAATATGAAGAAATTGCTTGAACAAAGCAATTACTTCATTGTCAATAATGTTTTTTTTATTCAAAAAGGCGAAAAAATCTAAAATTCAATATATTTAAAATTGTCATCTGCAACTGCTTTAGATTTGGACCAGTCTAAATTTTGACATCTGGTAATGGGTTAACCAAATACAAATCAAAAGACCTCATTTGACCTGTGGAGGATTCTTTTTAGAAGACATTGTGGAATAATGAGAAAAAGATTCTTTCTGACCTGGTATTCTGACCTACTTTGAAGTTTCTTCTTAGATATATTTTGAATAGATTGATTATTGCTCTCAATTAACCCATTACCAGCGGCTAAATTTGAGACTGGCCCAAATTGAAAGAAGTTACAGACAGCAATTTAAAGTTTATGAAAATTTGGATTGTGACAAGCAATTTCTTCATTTTTCCAAAGCTTGTTTTCCAGAGCTTGTTTTCTTAGGGGTGTCCAAAAGCACTTGGTGGGAATAAGATAATGAATCAAGTTACCAATTATTCAAATTTTCAATAAAATTTTTCATTATGACAAGAAGTAGACTTTGAATTCCCAACATATATGCTAAGCATTTCTGTTTGTTTGACAACTTGAATGTCATAACTATCAGGGGCTCTCTAATTCGCAAAATATGAGTGAAAATCAAATCAAAAGTTTGAAACACTATCCTGTCGTATTTTTTGCGAGTTTAAACATTTTGTTGTAAACAGTCATGATCAGCAAAACTAATGCATAACTGTTAATTACATGCTGGGATTATCGGGAAGATATGTGCTGTCATCAGTTTTGTTTATAATGCAACTGTATATACAAGGCTCTCACTAGGTTTTTGAAAGTAGGATTCCAGGAATCCAATTTAGGAAAAAGTTGGATTCCAAGCAGAAAAGTAAGATTCAAGCCTGATCGGGCAGGATATTCTTACTAAATGCAATTTCCACAAAATCCTTTTTTACAGCGCTTCCTTTGTTGAAAATAGTGTGTAAAGGGGAGATACATTTGGGTTTTCAGAATTATTATATTTTCTTTATAAAAAATGACAAAATATTTTGTAAATCTAATCAAGAAGTAAAGAATAAATGTCAAAAAAGTGCAAATGATAGAATTACCCAACATTTTTAATTTTTCTTTTAATTTATTTTTTCTAAGCACACATGGTAATTAAGTTTACCCTTGTCACACTAAAAAAGGAATACTCCTCCTTTAGCAAGAAGTAAAGACAAAGATGTGCAGGGGTACCCGATGTGCAGTCCGATCTTAGTCTATACCACCTAATTTTCCTTCTTTACTTACAATTACATTTAAAAATTGTATTTATAAAATCAATACTGACTCACAATCAGTCAATCCCTTTTTTACCACTTTGATTTTGATGAAATTTTGCAACAATCTCTATTCTTTTTCATAAGAGTAAACTTTTTTGTTGAAAATTGGACAAAATAACGGCATATATTGGCAGTCAATTTGACAGTATTTTAAACTGAAAATGACAGTAAATTTATGATTCATGCCCAGCTTTAGAATTCTAAGAGCCCAAAAAGTTTATCTAATAATTTTCATTTTAACTGAATTACCTGTTGTACTCATGAAAACCCATGACAATTCAATTTTGAAATATAAGTTGACTTCTTTATTATGTTTTTGTCACTTTGTCACTAAACTGTTCAATAATAATTTGATTTCAGTGAGATAAGAGTGTTAGTAAAATAATTTTACCCAAGTTTCACAGGTTTCTAACACCTGTCACCTACAATCGTCGATTCATGACCGGTCACCGCGGAGTGGTATTTGTCAATCAACCTGGGTGTTATCAACGATTGTGGTGTATGTTAGGTTAACCAATTAACTATTCCCAATAATATACCTACAATTTTAATGACCCTTGAACCATGACAGATGATTTTACGGAGTCACTTTGACATAAAGACTGCTACCGTCGGACGAATGTTATTGAAATTATTGCCGTCCGTCGGAATCCTTTGATAGGATTTTTTGTCGTCCCTTGGGGAAAGTTGTCGTCTCAGACGACAGTACTGTCGTTTCCAAGAGCCCCGATATAAATTGAAAGTGATTCAACTAATTTCACAGAAGATTTAACCGCAAATAAATATCATTTATATAAAAAAAATAACATCAGATACAAAAATTCCTGTCCTTCCCACCCCGAGGCCAGTTATTTGCCGACAAAATCTGCCGAACTCCCATCCTCTAGCATAGTAAAAACAGTGTCCATCCAAACATTCAGGGAGTTATTTCAATCACTAGCAAAATAAAGACTAACATTTCATTTGTATTTAATTATCAAGAAAAGTCTACCGTTTTATTTTGATAGTAGTAACTTTGAAATGTAGGCACTTGCGTTTTTTGCAAGTAGCAAAAAAGTTAATTGCAACCCCCGAACTAAACCTTTTTCAAGTTGTACTTATGCTGCTTAGATTGGTAATTAAAGATTTGCTTTTTACTAAAGTACCTCACCATATTATTGCATTTCCATGCAATCTCACTTTTTGACACTCCTCAAGAAAAGCCTTGAAAAACATTGTGAACAAAGAAGAAATTGGTTGTAAAATGATTGTGTACAGTGTGAGCATACCAAGATGAAAATGACTCAGATAATAAGAGTTATGTTTTGGTTTAAAAATTCAATCAAAGGTAAAGGGTCACAGTTGCAAGGTCAAGAATGCGTTTGTGAAATATGAGTACCAAAGGATGATTGATTGATTGAAGGAGGTTTAACACCACTTTTCAAAGCATTTCAGTCATATTGTGGCAGCTGGAGCACCTAATGAGGATTCCTGGTTATTCTCACACCAGTACTACCACTACATTCTTTCCTAGCCTCCGTTTGCTGTCCCACTTAGGTTTACGATTATCCACCCAAATTTTGAATTGCCAGACCGATTGGAATCCCAAAAATTACACCAAAATCGGTCCGAAATTTTCACCAAATTTCACGTTCAAATATTGATTAACTCGACCACCATCGATCAAAATCCACTTGAAACCGAAATAATCCAAGGGTTTCACACGTTACCTGCAGATTAAGAGATAAACGAAAGTGCCAAAATTAGATAATTAGTTTACTCGCCGGCTAGTCTAATACCCATCAGTTGCAGTGCTACGCTTGACCGTACTTAGGGTATAGAGTTCTGTAAACTATTTGCAATGGAGAATCGGTTTGACTTACACACGTTCGAAGAAATGGACATCTAATACTGCATCGATTTAAATTAAAGTTACTCGTGAATAGGCTTCAGTTGCCGTTCGTTCAAAGTCTGAATAGCTCAGCACAACGCTTTTATGAAATTAATTTATCACAAGTAAGCGCATTAGACCGGGTTTGAAATTTATAAAAAAGTAATGTCGTTAATATATGTTTTATAGTTTTTCATTCACGGTAAGAATCATAGCCAATAGAATTCAATCAATATATGGAAATCTGCAGAATACAGATAATTTAAATATAAACGAAGATGACAGCTTAATAATATCTCTAGTTCTGTCAATAAAATTAAATCTTACTTCAGGAGTGTGAAACGTCTGAATTATAAATCGGAAATCAACTACAATAAATAAATGACCAAGATTTGTGAACAAATTCCACTCTGGGAAAGAACTGCAACACATGGGCGTCCCACTCAAGTTTGTCTCGTCGGTCTTTTTGATGTACGTCACGACTCTGTGATCCCATGGGGCAGAATGGACTGACCCGACATTTTTGTGACGTCATCTGTGTTTTTGCATGAACAGATGCTCATCGACATTACCATGTTAAATTAATAGAACTTTGGATAACTAGCTTATGAAAACAAGAGGGCCGTTGGCCCTGGGGCGCTCACCTGAGATAAAGGCTCTTTTTCTTTCAACAGTCTAATTTCATGTTAAGGTTAGGATTATGAAACAAGTGGGCCACAATTACATATAAAGACTATGAACCTGGGAATCCAAAAGTCCAAATTACAAACTCCAAGGCTTTAGTGCCGATTTGAATAGAAGGAAAAAACTTTTTCCATGGGTTATAATTTCAGAAATAAGAAATAAGTCTGTGAACTTATGCTTCATGCCTATACACCCCCCCCCCCCCCCCTGGGTCTGCCCCTGGAGACCCGAGGATCATGATTTTAGCTATTTAGCTATTTTGAAAGAGGTAAATATACTGATGCTTCATGCAAAATATCAAGGCTGTACGCCTTCTGGGTCAGGAGGAGAAGATTCTTAAAGATTATTTTGAAATTTCACTTTTGTTGCCATGGCAACCAGAGTTTTTAACGGATTTCAATTCTTTTAAATTATTTTAAGGGGGACCACCTATGGAACATTTCTGCAAAATTTGTTTCAGATTGGCCCTGTGAATTGGGAGGAGATGTCATTTAAAAAATTGTTCTTTATTTCTATGTAAACCCCGCCCCCCTGGGGACCCGAGGATCATGATTTTAGCTATTCTGAAAGAGGTCAATATACTGATGCTTCATGCAAAATATCAAGGCTCTACGCCTTCTGGGTCAGGAGAAGATTTTTAAAGATCATTTTAAAATTTCACTTTTGTTGCCATGGCAACCAGAGTTTTTAACGGATTTCAATTCTTTTAGCTATTTTTGAAGGGGACCACCTAAGCATGATGTCATTTAAAAAATCGTTCTCTATTTCTATATAAACCCCGCCCCCCCCCCCCCTGGGGCTCCGCCCCTGGGGACCCGAGGATCATGATTTTAGCTATTTTGAAAGAGGTCAATGTACTGATGCTTCATGCAAAATATCAAGGCTCTTCGCCTTCTGGGTCAGAAGGAGAAGATTTTTAAAGATCATTTTAAAATTTCACTTTTGTTGCCATGGCAACCAGAGTTTTTAACGGATTTCAATTCTTTTAGCTATTTTTGAAGGGGACCACCTAAGCAACATTTCTGCAAAATTTGGTTCAAATCGGCCCAGTGGTTTGAGAGGAGATGTCATTTAAAAAATCGTTCTCTATTTCTATATAAACCCCACCCCCCTGGGGCTCCGCCCCTGGGGACCCGAGGATCATGATTTTAGCTATTTTGAAAGAGGTCAATGTACTGATGCTTCATGCAAAATATCAAGGCTCTATGCCTTCTTGGTCAGGAGGAGAAGATTTTTAAAGATTATTTTAAAAATTCACTTTTGTTGCCATGGCAACCAGAGTTTTTAACGGATTTCAATTGTTTTAGCTATTTTTGAAGGGGACCACCTAAGCAACATCTCTGCCAAATTTGGTTCAAATCGGCCCAGTGGTTTGAAAGGAGATGTCATTTAAAACAACGTTCTTTATTTCTATATAAACCCCACCCCCCTGGGGCTCCGCCCCTGGGGACCCGAGGATTATGATTTTAGCTATTTTGAAAGAGGTCAATATACTGATGCTTCAAGCAAAATATCAAGGCTCTACGCCTTCTGGGTCAGGAGGAGAAGATTTTTAAAGATTATTTTAAAATTTCACTTTTGTTGCCATGGCAACCAGAGTTTTTAACGGATTTCAATTCTTTTAGCTATTTTTGAAGGGGACCACCTAAGGAACATTTCTGCCAAATTTGGTTCAAATTGGCCCAGTGGTTTAGGAGGAGATGTCGTTTAAAGAAATTGTTGACGGATGACGCACGACACACGACGCACGACGGACGCCGGACGGACGCCGGACAAAAGACGATCACAATAGCTCACTTGAGCACTACGTGCTCAGGTGAGCTAATAAAAAAGTATATTATTACTATCATTAAATCGGCCGTGCTCTGTAAAACCCGGAAATTTTAATAATGTTATTTGTTTGTCTAACTAATTTAACAACATACAATGTATTGAAATTTCGTGGACTGCCGTACATTACCGGAATTGCAATTTATACTAAAACAAAATGAAAGTAGGATCTGTCAGTTGTTTTCATCTATCTTCCACTCGTTGAAGATTATAATCATCTTTTGAACATTTGAAAAAGAAGGCAACTACTGAATGAATGATGAACTCTTTTACGTACAGGATAAGTTGAAAAAAGGCGGGGGTATTCGTTTTTGTCGGGGAGGGGTGGGGGTTGCCGGCGGGGTTGGGGGGGGGGGGAAACAATGTCCCGGACAGATTTAGATTTCAAAAATTCTGGAGCCCTGGGTGAGAGACAAATGCGAGCAAGGATATGTGCCACTGCTGGGGGTGGAACACATGACATCCAATCATCTAAGATTGGGAGTCTGATGCGCTACCAACTGCGCTATGATGTTGGCCCAGGATGAAAAATGACCACAGAAATAAGTCTGTTTTTGGTAACAGGTTTAAGGTCAAGGTCACAAGATAAAGGTCAGGGTTCTCCCCAGAAATTTTTGAAGGCGTGGTAGCAAATGCGCGGCATAACAGCCTGTTAACATCTTGATATGACTATACATAATAATGGTCATTAAAAGTGGTTTTTAGCTTGTTCATTGACATCTTGTTTTTTATTGAGAGTTTTAATTATTATATCATGATTTCTCTTAGGCTAATTTTGATACCAATCAATTATGACATTACTCAGCATATTCTGCCTCTC
Source organism: Fragum fragum (assembly GCA_946902895.1). Lineage (NCBI taxonomy): Eukaryota > Metazoa > Mollusca > Bivalvia > Cardiida > Cardiidae > Fragum > Fragum fragum. The sequence continues at coordinate 51,216,261 of OX336367.1, read as the reverse complement.
TATCCTAATTGTTCGAAAGGGCACTAAATTGTCACATAAAAAAGGATGTAAAAAGGCAAGAAGAAAATAAAAGAATATACCCCAAAGCCTAAAAAAACAGCGAGTCAAATAAAATCAAGGTATCAAGTGATCAAATAAAAGAATAAATTACAAAGGCTCAAAGGAAAGAGTAAAAAAAGTGTCAACTACAGTAAAACCCCTCTAATAAGACCACTTGCGGTACTTTCTGAGAGTGGTCGTAATAGCAGGGTGGTTGTAATACTGAGGTTTGGTCGTTTGTTGTCAAGTAATTCATGTTTATTTTATTTTCGATATTTGAATATATTAATACTATAAATACAAAAATGAAACTAAAAGAACATGTATTACAGCGGAATCTTATGTCATTTTTCAAATATACGATCTTTGATAAGTTCTACTTTCGCTATTCTCCATTTGATCCATCTGATTCAGAAGTCCGATCTCAGATTATTTATTCGTAGGTACAGGTACAAAGTGTCACACTGTCGATAACATATCTTCTATAATGCGATTACCAAGCATCAATTATGTTGAAATCAAAATTTAATTGCTAATTAACTGTTCGGAACGCCGTAAACAAACTAATCGTAACTTTTCCGATACTTTTTCACTTTCGAATTTATAACGAGTCGAAACCTGTGACACATTCAAATAACAATTGAAAAAAATACAAGCTATAATTTCTAAAAGTGATCGGCCACTTTAATCATAACACCGATTATAATAAGGGTTCGATATCACGTAATCAAAAATCCGATAAGGTATTTACAATGTATTCATACCCAGTGCTCCAGCTAGGCCATTTCATAAGGGCGCCCCGCCCTGCCCTCAAAGTGTGGCACCCTGCCCTTTTTTCAAATGCCCTGCCCAAATGATAGACCCTAAACTCCACCAATACTCTAGAAATTACGAACTTTCCTTTAAATGTCGCATGAATTCGATTGATATCTCAAGTTCGACCTGTTAACCGACGCGTTAAACCAGCATACACATTATGACCCTATAGAAGTGGGGAGCGCGGCTTATATCATCAAGTCAACCAATCACAAAGTGCGATTCGTTATCGAGGGAGCAGTTTCTGATAATCTTTATATGACAATTAGCACATGCCAGAAAATCAATTTGACAATTGTAAACAAACACCAATTACTGTTTGAATGCGTGCATATGGTTGTACGCAATAAAGCGTGGATGATGATCGAGTTTGACACCCTTCATTTAGAAATTTCAAATTTTTTGAAAGGTTCAAATAGATATAGTTTTCGCCCTTCTACCACGATTTATTCTTCCCCTGTTGCATCTTCGGAAATTGGGTAATTTGAGACCTATAGATAATTCTTTTAACAATCGTTCGAAATCATTTTTTTTAATGAATATTGAAAATTAATGCAAGAAAACTAACAGATAATAAGATCAATTATTAAAATCGCGCCGCTTTGTGGTCATTTGTCGGTTTCTTTAACATGGAATGAGAAGTTGAAACAATACGAGGCAAGTTTGTTTTTTTTATCACGGTTTGTCATTCTTTGAATAATTACCTCCTTAATGCACATTCCAGACAGTTTTTTACTGAAGGAACTTCACTTATTCATTTTAATTCAACAAGCGAACACGTACATTTTCAAACATTTTGATTTTCATAATGCCTACCAGAGAGCGTACTCTACGTTATCTTAGCAAGATTAGAAATGCTAACAAGAGAAAACTTACTGATTTCTTCGCGTAGGTTTCTATAAAACATAAATGATTTGACCATATCTAAAGAATGTGATGATTATTTTGAAATTGATATGAAAAAAATGAAAAAAAAAGAAAATAATCTGTGAGTGACATAAGGTTGGTGGCCAATCATAGTATTGTAATTACAGCTGATTTATAGTTGTAGTTACGATATTTGTTTGTACAGCTACAATATCATGAAGGTTTTTTTTATAGTTTATTGACAATAGATGAACCCTCAGAAAAGTCACCTTTTTCCAAAATATTTTTATTCTAAAACATGTTGATCTATCAGTAATTAACAAGAAAAGTTTTTGTAATAAAAATAAAATGAAAATAATGAATAAATAAATGATATAAATGATGTAAATAAAAAGTCACTCTTTTTGAAAACCAAAATACTATTTTAACTAAAACAATCCACCAGAGCCCATCTTTAACCCTTTCCTGCACAATCACTTGTTTTTACACCCTTTTGATTTTATACTTAAGAAAATATTGTAGGAAAAGAAGAAATTGCTTGTAACAAGCAATTTCTTCTTTTCCCACAATATTTTCCACCCTATAGGCTGGTTGCTTTTCAAATTACATCTACTTTTATTTGTCGTCTGCAACTTCTTACAATTTGGACTGGTATAAAATTTTTGAAAACAGGAAAGGGTTAAGCTCCATAAATTCAAAATTTTCTTGGGGGAGACCCCCTCCCATACCCTCCCCATCTTGTCGCTTCGCAACTTGAAGTGCCCTTTCAGGGCACTAGCACCCTGCCCTTTTTCAATCCCAGCTGGAGAACTGCATACCCAATTAGAGTGGCTCTTATCAAGGAAAATTCGGGTGGTCAGTCTCAATGTGTTAAGTTACTGGTCGTTTTAGTGGGGTTCAAAATAGCGTATCAGCTATAGTTTGTACTGAATTTAGTGGTCGTAATTCGGAATAGCGGGGTGCCCGTTTTAGAGGGGTTCATCAGCAGTGTCCAATCTGAACCTTAATTCTCAATTTATAACACGAAACTTAATCAAATTTATAAAACAAGTGTCCTTACTCTTCTCTTCTCTAAGTGATTTCAGTACTTTGATTTTCAAAAGTTGTTTTTGTTTTCAAATTATTATAGAGTGATTTATCTTTTCCTGGATGTAAATAATTATTGAACCATGACTTTTGATAAAAAAAAAAAAAATAATAATTGGTCTGAGGCATTCTTTTCTTGGGGCGCTTTTAGCACTTTGATTTTTATGGAGGTATTATTTCTTATATAGCAAAAATCATAAGAGAGTGAGATATCATTACAAGATTACTTGAATTATAATGATATTTTCATCAAAATTTTAAAAAAATCTATTGACAAAAAACGGGTTGAACCAGGGTTTTCCCTTGACTTTCAAAACAGGGGGTCATTTTGCCACATTATGACCCCTATCAAATAAGATAAAGAAGGCTGTCTAGATATTTTGGGGGTCATTTCTGAAAAATGGGGGTCCAAATTCAAAGAAGGAGAGGGTCAGGGAAAACCCTGGGTTGAACAAACCAGAGTACGAATGTGTGAGATAATACCCTCCATGTTGGATGAAAATGAATGGAATTAATCCAAAAGATACATGTATGTAATTGTAAACTGAGGTTAAATCAAGAGCTAAGTATTACTAGAATGGCTTCTATCCCAATTTATCTTTATTATTTTGTCATACTCTAGTAACTAAGAGATCTTCAGGTATCTTTAGAAAATATATGCCTTAATTCGCCTGGGCTTCAAAGTTGAAAATATTTCAAACGTATATTTCCTCAAACCGCATTTAACGCTAGAAGGTTCAGTGCGAGAATGACAGAAAATCGGTTCGAAAAAGTATTTTACTAAATTGGGGAAAGCCCGGGCCAGAGCAGTACAAACACAATTTTTGTACAAGACAAATCATATTTGACATGCAATCAAATTATAACCTTTAACAGGAAGTGCAGAAATTGCGGTAGACGTCTTGAGAAAACCATGACCTAATTTGGCGTTTCCATCCATCTGGTAGGTAAGTCAAATCAGCCTATCGAAGATATGACATTTATCTCGGATATAACCATAGTCTCGAGGGTGAATGCCTTTACTCGTCATTAAATAATCTTTGTCCATTGTCACAAAATCAAACAATCAGGAATCAACATTCTCGTTTAGTATCAGGGCAGGATATAAACAAGTGCACGCGCATGCGTCGTACACCAAATAGTGTTGATAATGTGCATTCAGTAGGTTAGGTTTGCCCCAGTATATTTGAAATCACAAATAAAACTTCACAAAATCAATATTTAATACATTGATGTTAGTATAAATGACAGATTATAGCATTTTATCCTTACAAATACCAAAATAAGTTAATATCGTCAATGCAATTCCCTACGGACCCATTTAATATATACGAAGCTGTACGGCCCATATCACTTATACTGAGTGTTTCAATTTAAGCTCAATTTCGTTGATAATTTGTTTCATCGGAGGTAACAGATATGAGATTTGTAATGCATTTGCAGATATATTTCTAAAAAATATAAAATGATGTGAAGATACACGGTGTCCTCTCGAATTTATGGTCTTTTAATCAAAACTGACGATCTAATTATTTGTATGTATCGAGGTTATTTACGTGTTGAATGTAGTTTGCTTGTAAAATCAAAATTTTTGAAAAAATTAGGACAATTTTGTAATGAAACCTTTAAAAATGATGCCATCTTTTAAAAAGAGTGTCCAAAAATTTGTAGTTTGGGCTGGTAACACAGAATGAGCCTATTCAAGAAACGACAATGTCAGGAAGGTTATTTGTCCTGAGCCATTGGAGGAATACATGAGATAGTTAAATCTTGCGACGACAATGAGTAGCTTCAAACCTTCCGTTAGCCGCAACTCAAAAAGGATATACAAGCCATAGAAAACATTCAGTGGAGAATTACCAAACTACTGCCAGAAATTTCAAATTTATGAAGAAAGACTTAAGAAACTCTCTTTCACAACCTTTCTATATAGAAGACACCATATGGATATGACGCAAGTCTATAAAATTGTGCAAAATATTGATGACATTTCTATGGGTGGACTTCTTGAATTTGCTGACTCCTGCACACGTCGCAATTCAAAGAAACTGAAAAAACCAAGGGCTTTGAAATCATTCAGACTAAACTCCTTTTGTGTACGGACAATTAATACATGGAACTCTTTACCAGTTAATTGTGAATGCTCAGACAGAGTTAAGTTTAAAAACACAATATGATAGATACATGCAGAGTGAAAATTCACCACTGAAGTATTCTATTAATAAAATGATGAACTCATGAAAAATATGAATAATAAATAAGAGACATTATATAAACCCGGAAGTCGGAAAAGTTTAAATAGTTATGACGAACAAAGACAAGCTTTTAAGAGCTCATCAACTCTACAAACACCAGTAGTAGTAACGTTACTCTTTTCCCAACATGTTTTGTAAATTTATCTCAGTGATAAATGAGGATGAAATAAGTACAGTCAACGAGACGAATTTTGATCCCAATGGTTGTTAAAGGAAATTGCAAGTCAACATTCATAGTAATTGTCACTTGTAAGACATGCAACGGAGATGCAACCTAGGATGCAGCACGTTGTTTACGTTTTGCAGGTGCCCCTTTAATTGACTCGGTTTACATTGAATCTTTCGCGCCGAGGGCCAGTATGTGTCGTACAGGTGGGACTACATAAATACTTATACCGGGAGCGATCTATATGAAGCACAAACATACCTCCAGAAACCATACTATCTTTGAATTTTGTTGACCATTTTCTCAAAATGGCGCGCTACAAAGTTTTTGTGTGTACGGAAGTGCATAAGTAATGTCAAGTAGTGCGCATGCGTTAAAAATCCGAAAATAGACTTGAGGTTCTCCGGGGTCTCCGAATATATTAATGTTCCCGACAGCTCGAGATTTTCTACTACTTTTGTTTCGTGTGAGAGATTCAGTGTGTGTGTGTGTGGGGGGGGGTAGAATTAACTAGTTAATAAAGTAAATATCGAGGGTTAAAAGGATGTCTGGTCATTTCAACTTTCCCGGTTTTCTCACAATGTTTTTTTCTAGTCTGCCGTACTGTAAGGTTAATAATTTACCGCTCGACAAAGGTTAAAGATAGCCTCAAATTCAGGTGGGGGCGGGGTTCAGACTGATTGTGTTGAGTTGGTTAATAGACTCATCAGTCTAAAACTATAAGAAACTCTTGGACTCGTCATGTAAGGGGACTTACGGGTTTAGGGCCCTCCGAACCGGGCGTTAACGGTGTTTAGCAGCGTATTCGTGAGCGCAAAGACCACAGGGAAATTATTGACAACGATCATTCTGAATCTTAGTCGGACATGCGGCCAATTTTAAGTAATGGCATGATCCTAGTCGATGGTTTAACCCATTACTACACAATGCCGAATTTTTACGCACCGAATAAATGTAGTGGTGCAAATTTTTAAACATCGTGATACAAGAAGACATTGCTTGAAACTACAAGAAGACATCGCTTGAAACAGGCAATTTCTTTTTTCGTCACAATGTTTTCAACCTCATATGTCTCTTAATTTTCAATTTTACCTAACTTTTTTTTTTATTTTATTTTTATTTTTTTATTTTTTATTTTTTTGTCGTCTGCAACCGCTCTCAATTTGAACAAGTCTAAACTTTTGTTGTTTTGAAATGGATCAGAAGTTAGAGGCGACGGCGGCACCGGACTCGGTAATGACGAATAAACATATAAAGATAAATATACCCGGAAAGACCGGGGTCGTTTTGAAAGCTGCCATTAATATATGTAGGCGAACTATGAGTTTTGCAAGGAAGGCCGACCAACAATCTATGAGGTCACTCGGTGTGGCCGCGGAGAGAATAGTCAAATACTTTAACCCATTCACCAGACGACACAAAATTAGACTGGTCCAAATTCAAAAATATTGCAGACGACAAATTTCATTTGATGAAAATTTTAACCTTCTTTGCCTTTTGCAGTAGAACTTGAAACCATGATAGTCGTTAATGACAAGCAATGTCTTAAATTTTCCACAATGCTTTCCAAAGCATGCGCTGGACCAGTGCTGGATCCGATCAATTTTTAGGTATTTGTTTCTAACGAGGTCCTATTTTGCATACATTAATAATTATGTTACGATACTCGAAAGAGTAAAATATGGAGCGTTAGCGTGTACTAAAGAGACAAGTTACTTAAACCATTCCCACACAAGTCCTCTTTTTTACGCTCCTCAAGAAAAAAAACCCTTGGAAAACATTGTGGAAAATGAAGAAATTGCTTGCTACAAGCAATATCTTCATTTTCCACAATGTTTTCTATCCAAAGACAAAAGAATGAAAAATTCCGTCATCTTAAAATTGTCGTCTGCAGATATCCCTCCCCCGAAAAAGGCTCTCTGACAAATAAGTTATGGCGTTGAAATGGCCACACAAACGTGAATCAGTGATTAATGGTATTACTGAAACGGTGATGAATATGGTTAAGAAATCTATATGATAACGTTTATGTTTTTGTTGTTATAGTCATAATCTCATTTGATAAGACATACACAATCCTGAATCAAGCAACTATAACTTGTTCCTGAGCATTAACCCAGTCCAACACAGTAATACTTAAACGCCCCTCAATATAAATTTTTTTGAAAATTTTGTAGAAAAATGAAGAAGCAATTTCTTCATTGTCCACAATGTTTTCTAACCCCAAAATACAAAGACTATTAAAATTCCATCGACTTAAAATTGAATTTGAACTTCTTTGAATTTTTACTGGTTTAAAATTTCATCGTGTGGGAATGGACTAAAACGTTTGTTCAGGGAACTTTTAGCGAACTATTTTTCTTAGTGTCCTAAGACTTGTAGGAATTTCATTCCATCATTTCATAACAGTATAGTATATTTTTCATAAAAAGAATCAGTTCTGTGAGATAACTATAGCCCCCCGAAACATAATCTTAAATAATGAAATTGGTTGTTAATGACTGCTACAAATTATAACATATACAAAGGAACTAGCCCGGCCATGAATCGCTTTATAACCCACTAAATATTGTGTAATATTTACATCGTTTTTAAAATGTTAATTGCTTGTGGCACGAAAAGTGCAACGGTTGGTTGCCGACCTTAACGCCGTAACTACGAATTGAATGAGCTGTAGTTATAATGTTTAAGGTCGCCTAACAAACAAAAATACTCCACATAAATGTTGCAATGTCAGAGTTCAAAATTCACTTTCGGTATAAATGATTTTATTAGTAGTCTATGATTGATTCTTTGATTGACAGGACAGCCATTATCCGTGTATTAAACACTACAGAGAATGACATTCTCTTTATTAAACGTATACCAATCACGGGTCCCACCAATCACATGTGAAACAAATTGCTGCATCCACACTTGAGAACATTACGCAATCGACACTTGAACACTTTACTCGATTTCATACAAAATTGCGCGCCCCGGCTAATCATTCCGTTCAATTAATTATCCCGAAACATTTCAGAAATTTTCCCAATCGGTCAAAACATTTCGCGATGTCAATGGTCGACCTAGCTGGTATTTTGCTGGTTTGAAGTTCAAGCTTTTCCGCCACTATGGAAAATGAGGCCTTGACAGGTCGCCGTTGTGAATCAAAAAATCTATTGACCAATGAAAACACTCAACGTTGCACCGAAAATGAACATTTGACTACAAATTCTTGTTCAGTGATTTTGTATAATGGTACTTGAAAAGTTGTTACTACAGCTTATTCAACCCGAAGTTACGACGTCTAGCCGCCAACCAAGGATTTGCCGCTTTGTTTTTATGTCCCTAACCATGAATGAAACCTTTCCTGTTTTTTTTTTAAATTATAGACTGGTCCAAATTCAAAGAGGTTGCAGACGACAGTGAAAACTGGATACAATTTCAAATAATACCATCCTGTATGGTAGAAAATATTGTGGAAAAAGAAGAAATTGCTTGTTACAAGCAATTTCTTCTTTCCCCACAATGTTTTCTAAATTATAAAATCACAGTAACGTAAAATCCCAGGTTTGTACGGGAAAGGGTAAATGACAAATAACTTTATTTGATGTCTGATGTGACTGATGTCAGAGGAGTGGGCCAGCGCCCAGTTATTTGCTAGTCGCATTGGTTTCTATGTCTGAACACCCCAACCCCAATTGAATTTATAAAGGCTATCTCAGTACACCCACAGTGATCAGGGCATTTGTCTTAACCCATTACCACACAAGGAAAATTTAGACTGGCCCAAATTGAAAGGAGTTGCAGATAACATTTTCAAGTTTATGAAATTTTAGATTTTTTCAACTTTCTGGCCAGAAAACATCGTGTAAAATGAAGAAATTGCTTGTGACAAGCAGATTCTTCATTTTACATAATGTTTTCTCGGTTGTTTATCTTGAGGGGCGTCCAGAAGTGTCACTGTGGGAATGGGTTAAACAACGGGACACTGCGACCTGGAAACAAGCTTTGTGTACATTTACGGTACTATTGTTATACTCCATTGGGATTGAAATCTCCGCAAAACGCTACTTCTACTGGTTAATTTTATATTGTTTCTGCGTTCCGTGTATAACATTCGCGAAACCATCTCGACTTAACAACAACCTAGACGCTCTAGCTATGTTCACGTCTGCTTTTACTCTACCACGCGTTCAATTTTGAATACGCCCAGAGATAGATAGAGAGACGGGGGAGCTGTTTGTTTGAATGGACTTCAATGCCACTTCTAACGGTATTTCAGTAGCGTTTTGAGGAGATTTCAATCCCGATGGAGTATAACAATAGTACTGTAAATGTACACAAAGCTTGTTACATGCAATTACTTCTAGAAAAATAACCATTCAGAAGGGTAGAAAGTGTTGTAGAAAAAGAAGAAATTGCTTGTTACAAGCAATTTCTTCTTTTTCTACAGTATTTTCTCAATTTTAAAATCACAGGGACGTAAAAACCAGGGATTGAACAGGAAAGAGTTAAAAATCTTTCACCCACTAAAAGTCTTATTCAGTCCAAAATATAAACATAATACTTTTTACCCTTGTTTCTCTGTCCATATGTCTGTTCAAAAATTCACTGTAAGTAATAGACATTTAATGAGGGCAAAAACTGAACAACTACTGTTAATTAACTTTCTTTATTCTTAGTTGGTTATACATTGATTTATATATAAAGTTTTCATTGCAAAACTAATTTGTACACCAACAAAGTTTGTCTTTACATCTACTTTAAAATTTATTGCAAACTAATTTGTACACCAACAAAGTTTGTCTTTACATCTACTTTAAAATATATTGCACAATATCCCTGTTACCAGTTGACCCATTCCCACTCACCCCCTATAAAAATGATTGGGAAAAGATTGTGCAAAATGAAGGAACTGCTTGTGACAAGCAATTTCTTCATTTTTCCTATTGTTTTCTACCCTAGAGGACAGAGATATTTCAGATTTCATCAGCTTGAAATTGGCGTCTGAAACTTCTTTAAATTTGGACCAAACCTAAAATTTGGTCGTTTTGTAATGGGTTAAGTAAATCCATTGCAACATAAACCCCATTTGAATACTAGAAAAAGGCAGGGGCCTCTATCTTTATGTCAGCCTTCAGTCATATATCACAAATACATTGACAGATGACCACCCAATTAATCATTCAGAAATTCAAAGCGTTTTTCAATTTCAACTTATTGCAACTCATTTTTAGCGGTTTTGTAGGAAAAAAACGGTATTTCACATCGATCAACCGGAAACAAATTTTCGCGAATTTTCCACTCATTTCCACGCATGCTCATAAACTTGAAGTGAAAATCTATTTGATCGCCTCCATCTTGTTTTATTGCTGATGAAGAAAATTACTTACTTGCTGAATGCCAATAGCCTTCTTTTAGTAATGAATATCAAGGAAAATGGTTTAAAACTTTGACTTAATATATCCATAGTAAATTGTCTAATGAACTGTCTAAATGAGAGAAATAATCTCCTCGCGTTTCAAGATAGAATCTAGGTCAGTGGTTAGTGGAGTAGGCGAATAAATGTAAACAAACTCCTAACTCTGTCTGTTAGTTTTGACCTGGCAGGACTGTGCAAATTTACACCCCGTATACACAGTATATGTTTCAAGTTACAATCCTGTTATAGTCACGATTCAAGCGCCTATTAAACCCCACCAAATAAAACACCCTTTTACCTCTCAAATTCGACTATATCTTCAATTGTAATAATAATATGCTCAAAGCAAAATTAATTGAATGTTAGCTTTGATTGCTTTACCTTTTATCATTTAACCCTTTTCCACACAACCATTAATTTTCACGCACTGATGAAATAATATTAAAGAAAACGTGATGAAATCAAAATAGCAATTTGGGTAAACAGTAAAGGGTCATGATTAATTTAATGGGGTTTTAACGCAACCTTTAATAGTATTTTAGTTATATCGGGCGGCTGGAACTCCTAACCATGGATTCCTGGTAGTTCTCACACCAGTATTACCACTACATCCTTATAGAGCATCCAGCTGCTCATCCCACTTAGATGTACGATTTATTTACTCATATTGATGATACATGATGGCATTATTGAATGCGGTTAATGATAAACCAGCAAAACTGCTCTAAGAACTTTCAGTCCTTTGATTTTTAGATTGGTCCAATTTAAAGAAGTTGTAGAGGATAATGTGCTGTTCATGAAATTTCGAAATGTTTGGCTTTTTGGGCTGGAAAACATTGTTGATCTTGAAGAAATTGATTTGAACAAGCAATTTCTTCATTTTTCACAATGTTTTCCCAAGCTTTTTTCTAGAGTGACATAAAAATAGGCTTGATAGGGAATGGGTTAATGGTTTTGGACCTATTACGGTAAAAATATTTTTTCAATTCAATTAATTTATGAAATGTTTTTGCACAAGTTTGTAATTTTCTTGAGCCTGAAAGGGTTTAATTCTTCCTTCCTTGATGACCTATTAAAAACATGTGTTATGATTTGTTTGCTTGAATTGGGTTTAACACCGCTTTTAAGAATTTTCCTGTCATATTGTGGCAGCTGGTGCACCTAACAATGGATTCCTGGTATATCTTGCACCAGTATTACCATTACATCCTTTCCTAGCCTCCAGCTGCTATGCCTCTTAAGTTAACGATTACTCACCCATTGGTTACCATATGTTATGAATCTTGTATGGCACAGTACATGTATTATCAAATCATTCATTTTGACCAGAAATGAACTATAAACTCATTATTATCAATTGTGTCAACTTTGTTTTGGTTGAACATAGTAACTTTTTCACCCTTTAGTTATGAAGTGTAGGTTGCAAATCAACCATTTTATATTTTTGTTACATGTTACCTCTCATAAATTTTGCAAAATAATACAATTCAATATGTACGTTGAACTTTCTGTCCGAGGCAGTGGGCGTGCCAAGAAATCTGCCAATTGATACCCAGCCTGCTATCATATCATATCCATCAAGGAATCAACAGGAGGACGATCTGAATATCCATCTTGTATTTCATATCTTCATGAGTTGAAAATAACTTTAACCCATTACAAAACAGCAATATTTTAGACTTGACCAGATTGAAAGGAGTGACAGATGACAATTAAAAGTATGAAATTATATCATTTCAACTTTCTGGGTGGAAAATGAAGAAATTGCTTGTTACAGCACCACAATGTTCTCAAAAGCTTTTTGTTCTCGGGCGCCAAAAAGCATCATTGTATGGGAATGGGTTAATCCATTACCACATAATGTCCCTTTCCTACGTCCTTCAGTAAAGGAGACTTTGGAAAACATTGTGGAAAATGAAGATATTGATTGTTACAGCACCATAATCATTTCCAAAGCTTTTTTTTGGGGGGGGGGGAGCGTCAAAAAGCATAATTGTATGGGAATGGGTTAACCCATTACCACATTATGTTGCTTTCTTACACCACTCAGTAAAAGAGAGTTGGGAAAACATTGTGGAAAAAGAAGAAATTGCTTGTTACAGCACAATAATGATTTCCAAAGCTGTTTTTTTCTTTGGGTGTCATTGTATGGGAATAGGTTAATCCATTTCCATATAATGTCGCTTTCTTCCGCCCCTCAATAAAATAGAGTGTTAGGAAAACATTATGGAAAAATAAAGAAATTGCTTTTTACAAGGAATTTCTTCATTTTCCACAATGTTTTCTACCCAAAATGACAAAAAAATAAGATATCATCAACTTGAAATTGTCTTCTGCAACCTCTTCAATTTAGACCAGCTTAAAATTTTGTTGTCTGGTAATGGGTTAAAGAAATGCACATATCAACAACACAGGTTGGAATGTCTTAGACTCTTCTATCACTGACCATACAAATGGATTAATCCAAGTTAGTACAATCACAGTAAGATCTTATATTTTTCTGCCCTTGGAACACGATTTATCACAAGTCTACCATCATAACTCAATGAAGCAAAAACCCACGGATCAGCTGAGGACCAGTCTACAGTGTATACACTATCTTCGTGTTCTTCATATGTTGATATTACACCGTCTTCTGGTGGTGACATCTCCCTGTAACATAGTAATAGTGATAAAATCATTATTAGAAAGCTTAATTTCTTACATGTATGGATTGAAAGAAGCTGTTGACAACAGTTCTATATGAGATTGAATAAGTAATTTTAAGAATAAGAATAATGAGACAATTCAATATTTTGCTTTTCCTAATTTTTTTCCTTGATACAAATTACGAGTGTCATAAAAACTGGTAATTGTATTGGTTGCACTGTAAACACTTTAACAATTTACATTTCTAGTAAGGCTAAAATATACAAACATTTCAAATTGCACTAAATTGAAAAATATGTACCAAATAGGGTACAATATTACAAGCAATTTCTCCTTTTGCCTCAAAGTTTAATATTATCATATATCTCTTAAGGGTGTCAAAAAGCATCATTCAGTGGTAATACGTTAATCTTCTTTTCCACAGCAAACATAAGTATCCTTGTGTTATACAGGTATAGAATCGTTTCAAGTATTCCGTCATCAAGTCATCATGACATAATCTCCCTAGAATTAGTTTTTAAAAGTACAAAATGTTATCTGAATCTGTCAATCAATTTTCATTTAGACAAACTGGTTGTTGCATACCAAGACTCACAAACTAACTTTCTTATTCTAGACTCAGTTAACCCATTACCACACAATCCCCCAATCTTACACACCATTGAAGTAAATTTATAGAAAACATTGTGAGAAAAGAAGAAATTGCTTTTAACAAATAATTTCTTTTTTTCTCACAATATTTTCTATGTCATATAGCCCTTATTTTTCAATTCTATCAAACTTTGATTTGTCGTTTGCAACCTCTTTGAATTTGGACCAGTCTAAAAGTTTGTTGTTTGAGAATGGGTTAAGATAGCCTTATCTCAGAGAAAATCTCATGACAAATCCATAATGTCTGAAGCAACATCTCACCTGCTGTCCCTATGATCATCATCATCAGCATCATCTCCACTATTTTCATCATTTTCTATCATGTGACCATATGGCTCTGATGACAGAGACACTATGTTGTTCAGTATAACACGACTGTCACTACTTGAAGATAGGACTAACTGATCATGGAATCTATTATATCGAACAGACCAAACCCTGTGAGAAAATGGTGTAAATAGATAAATATTGTTCAGAATCATATGATCATAATCACTTGAAGACAAGACTTACTTATTGTGGAATCTTTTAAATCATACAGACCAAACACTGAATTAGTGCATGAAATTATATTAAAATCAACCAAATAGTTTCAGAGATACTGTTTGAAAAAAGTTAAATTTCTATCTTTGACCTTTAACTTTATAATAAATGAAATCATATTTGTTGCTCTCACAGCTAGTGCTATGATTGACCAAGTGTATGAAATTACATCGTAGGTGCATTGAAATATAAAATAAGTTTTGTTTCCAGTGTTGTCAAATTCTATTTAACAAATGAGTGAAAATCATCATTCATTGGGCAATTAATTTGAGAGATATTATTTGGAAATGAAAAAGCAGACAAACTGCTGGACAGACAGACTTGTGGTACTGCCAAATTTAAATGCCCCCAAAGAGTATGTAGGCATAATATTATGATTATTCCTTCTCAAACACAGGTCAAAAGGATCAAGGATTATGTTTTACTGGCCCTGTGGGAGAAATTGAATTTTGGGGGCTAGTTTTAAGTGTAAGTCTGAAGTTCACATGTATTTCTTAACCTTTTACCACACAATGATGCTTTTTGATGCCCTTCCAGAAAAAAAACGCTTTGGAAAACATTGTGGAAAATGAAGAAAATGTTTGTGACAGATAATTTTTTCATTATCCACAATGTATTCAGCGCCAAAAGACGCAGAATCTTAAAATTTCATCAACTTGAAATTGGTTGTCTGTATTTTCTTTCAATTTCCACGTGACTAAAATTTTCTTTTTTGGTAATGGGTTAAGAATGCTATAAGAAACTGCTAAAACAAAGGTAAATACTATTTGACTTTCACTAAATGATCAGAAAAATGATTCATGCTAGTAAACTGGATAAGTAGCTAATAGAGAAACCAAATAAACTGCCAATAACAAATATTGATAACATGCATGTCATGTACTAGTACATCTATATCATTTGACAAAGAGAAAAGTACTCATCCATGTAATTAACTATGCATGGTTAAACCCATTACGACACAACCCTGATTTTTAAGAATACTTAATGAAAATATTGGGAGAAAAGGAGAAATTACAAGCAATACAAGATGTTTTCTACCCTAAATGGCACTTATTTTTCTATATGAATGCATTTTGAATCATAATCTGAAATTTCTTCAATTTAGGAGTAGTCTAATATTCTTGTTAACTGTTTATGGGTTCATACATGAAAAGTGTTCTAAGGCTCCTACCAATGTGAATGGTCTGACAACACCATGAGTGATTCTGTTGGATTTCGAATGTCCCAAAATTTAACCTTACAGTCATCTCCACAACTCACTAAATGATACTGTTTGTTTGGGTTGAAGTCTAAATCTCTAACCAGCTGACCATGAGCATTCTCTATGGCATAGGTCTGTCTGAAAATAAACAAATAATCAGAGAGTCAAAACTCACTAAGTATACTACCCCTTGCACTACCTAGTAAACCACAGTGAAGTACAATGTAGGACAGCAAGTTGAAACACCATACAAAATTTCAGTTTCATTAGTTGCTAAGAAAAGTGGGATGATAATATACAGCTATACCAGGCTTTATCCAAAAAATAAATTAAGTTTTAATACACAAATTAGATAACAAGCAGTCTTAAATTCGGTAAGTGCCATGTAGGACCCCTAGCTGAACCTTAATACCAAGTTTCAAGGCAATGCAATTAATAATTGCTGAAAAATGCCACAAAAAATAATGCTTACATATTTTACTTCCCTCTTCTTTGATGCAGGATATAATTAGAACAGGTATATTTTCATAGAAGAAACATTTACCAAAGTAAATTAATCACTCTAACCAACAAGCGGACCATGATTGTGATTACTCTTCATCAGTTTTAGGAATGTAATTTCATGTAATAGAACACATTTTTCTATCAGGTTAAAATATATATATGAATTGTAACATGTAATTTTTCTAAATACCTTAACTTACTTCATTGTTCTGATATCCCAGCCCCGTATACAAGTATCATTTGCTGTGGCTATTTGTACACTATTATGATGTGGGTCCCAGCTACAACATGTAAGTTTAGGCTGACCTTTACCCTCCAGGCTTGTTGAACTTGTCACCTTTATAAAACAATGTAGACTGGTTAGTGCAAAAACATTGTAAGTGTCTATACATAGTATAAACACTTATGATGTTCTTTAACAAACCAGTTGACATGCAGACTTTATGTATTTCATATTCAGTTTAGTAACCGAATAAATACAATTGAAATTTTCATGACAGATACCATACTTAATTACAATTCCATGATTTTCTACCAGGCCACACTCGCCTACTCCCACACAATCCTGCTTTTATTACCCCAAAGAAACACAGAGTTGGATAAACATTGAGAAAATGAAGCAAGTGCTTGTTAAAAGCAATTTCTTCACCATTTTCAACAATGTTACCCCAAAATCAAAGTTTGTAAAAAATTTACCGCCTAAAATATTTTGTCTCACCTGAGATAAGGCTCTTTTAATACAAAGCCTAATACTAACTGGGTCGGGAGAAGACCTCCTTTTAAAATCTAATTAAAATCAACTTATGTTGCCATGCCAACCAATACTTTAGACAGATTTCTAATCTTTTAGTAATTATACAAAGGGGGCAACCTACGATAAATTTCTACCAAAATTTGGTTAAAATTGGCCAAAGTGTTGCTCCTTTGTTTCTTTTTAAGCCCAATCACTTTTTGGCTCTTAAATATAAGCAATTTTGAAAGAGGTCAAAGTACTGATGCTTCATGCAAAATTAAAGATTCTTCAACTTCTGGATCAAGAGGAGATGATTTTTTCATTCTTTTTTTTAAATTTTACTATTGTTGTTATAGCAACCAGAGTTTTCAACTGATTTAATTTCTTTAGTTGAAATTTGCCCGGTGGTTTGAGAGGAGATATCATTTTAAGAATCCTTCTTTATTTCTAATCTCTGGCCCTGGGGACACGCGAGTGATGATTTAGAAATTCTGAAGGAGGTCAATGTACTGATGCTTCATGCAAAACATCAAGACTCTACTCCTTCTGGGTCAGGAGGGGGGGTATTTTTATCTAAATTTCAGTTTTTTAACCATGGCAACCAGAGTTTTTAAGGGATTTCGATTCTTAGCAATTTTCAAAGAACACCACCTGAGGAACATTTCTGCCAAATTTGTTTGAAATCGGCACAGCAGGTTGGGAGGAGATGTCCTTTTAAAATTTTTGATACACGATAGACGCCCGACAGAGGACAATAAAAAAACTCGCCATGAGCACTTTGTGCTCAGGTGAGCTAAAGATAAAAAAAGAGAAAAAATTGACTGTTATTAAATTTTTTGTTTTGTCCGGTAAAATGATAAAGGGTGTGCCTATTCATGTCTTCCTATTCAATATAGGACTTTATGCAGCTTAATCCTTTACCAGACAACTACATCAATTCATAATTTCCGATACGACACAACTTAAGCATAATATGATAATTTCCAGTTGATAGATTTTAAAACATCTCTAGGTCTTTTGTAGACGAAGACAATGTGGAAAATGCAGAGGTGACTTCTAACAAGGAGTTTCTTCATTTTTCATATGTTTTTCCTAAATAATTTCATTTACCGATAGTGAAATAAAAAGGCTTTAAACTAAAGGTAATCTCAACAAATCTATGCAGCAAGGCTAAATATATTTCCACATCATCCATTTGAAGGACTGAACAAGAATAGCAATTTCATTTTTTTCTCTCAATATTTTCTGCATTAAATGATATTTTGATCAATCTGAACTGATCTGTCATATGGCCCTCTTTGAACTGGTCTGAAAAGTCTAGATTTAGTAATAGGTTAACTCATTCCTACGCAATGACGCCTTTTGACTCAACCACAAGAAAAAGACTTTGGAAAACTTAGTGAACAAGAGCACAGCCCGCTGGATAATGCAAAAATGCTTAGTCGAAAAAGGGGCATAACTCTTACAAAAAGCCTTTAGAGTTATCTCCCTTGATAGTCTAGATAGCTTTTGTGATGGACAATACACATGCAAAGTTTCATGAGGATATCTTCAATAACTACAGAGATATGACCAAGGTTAAAGTTTGTCATGCCAACGTCGATGTGAACGACACCACGGTGATCACAATACTTCGGGTTTTCTCCGAAAACAGCAGAGTTAAAGATGAAGAAATTATTTGTTAAAAGCAATTTCTTAATTATCTGTATTCTACCATAAATGGGAAAAAGTTCTAAAATCATAAATTAAGATTGTCATCTGCAGTATCCTTCATTTTGATCCAGTTTAAAATTTTGTTGTCTGGTAATGGGTTAATTCAGTACCTTTGCTGTTGAAGAGCCTTGATCTATATCCCACATAATAATATTACTGTCAGCTAGACCGATGATACTGGATGATTCCCCTGATGGATGCCACATTGTACTGACAAATAGATCAAAGACTTATGTGAACATAGAGCTAATAAATGATACCTTACAGAATCATGACTGACCCCAGAGAAAACATGGTTTTAGTCCATTACCACAATCAAATTTATAAACTGCTCAATTGGTGAAATTTATAAAATCTTAGATTTTTCAGGTAGAAAACATTGCTGACAATGAAGAAATTGCTTATTACAAGCTTTAACCTATTCTCATGAAATGACGCTTTTAGACATCCTTAAACTAAAACAATTGGGAAAACATTACGTAAAATGGAACAAGCAATTTCCTTACTTTTTCCTCAATGTTTTCTAACCATAAACTTTAAAATTTTGTCTACAACTTCTTCCAATTCAGACCAGTCTAAAATTTTGCTGTCAGGGAATGGGTTAGATAAATGATTTGATTGGTCTATCGATACATCAATTGCCATGCGTATGTTTGTGCACTATGATGTTAGGGCTTCATATTCATAATATAATTCATATGGATAATGTAAAGTATTCTGTTATGGTTTAATACATTTGAAATATTTTTCTATCGTCTTGAAAAAGACACCCATAACTTTTGGAAAATGCAATAACACAAAATTCAATATTCTGGAGTATTATGCTAACTAAGCATTCTTTTTTTGTTACGGTTTGCCCTTTCCTATTCAATCCCTGGTTTTAACATCCCTCTGATTTCATAATTAAGACAAGATGTGTTTGTGAAACACCATGCCCCCTGAACAGGGTGATTTTTATTGGGTTTTTTTTCTTTGTTTTAGGGAAAAGGGTTAAAATTTTGACCTTGACCTTGATCAAATGACCTTCCCAAATTGCCCCTTGTTGAGACCTAACTACATACCAAATATTAGCATTGTAACTTAATTAGGGATGAAGTTAAAGGAAAATGTTTAGTTTGCAGGTTAAGTTTTTGAGTAACATTTTAGGGAAAAGAGTTAAAATTTTGACCTTGACCTTGATGAAATGACCTTCTCAAGTTGCGCCTTGTTGAGACCTAACTACATACCAAATATAAGCATTGTAATTTAATTAGGGATGAAGTTATAGGAAAATGTTCAGTTGGCATGTTAAGTTTTTGAGTAAAATTTTAGGGAAAAATGTTAAAATTTTGACCTTGACCTTGACCTTGATGAACTGACCTTCCCCAGTTGCGCGATGTTGAGACCTTACTACATCTCAAATATTAGCATTGTAATTTAATTAGGGATGAAGTTATAGGAAAATGTTTAGTTGGCAGGTTAAGTTTTTGAGTAAAATTTTAGGGAAAAGAGTTAAAATTTTGACCGTGACCTTGATGAACTGACCTTCCCCAGTTGCGCGATGTTGAGACCTTACTACATCTCAAATATAAGCATTGTAATTTAATTAGGGATGAAGTTATAGGAAAATGTTTAGTTGGCAGGTTAAGTTTTTGAGTAAAATTTTAGGGAAAAACGTTAAAATATTTACCTTGACCTTGATGAACTGACCTTCTCAAGTTGCTCCTTGTTGAGATCTATCTACATACCAAATATTAGCATTGTATCTTAATTAGGGATGAAGTTAAAGGAAAATGTTAAGTTGGCAGGTTACGTTTTTGAGTAATCTTTTAAGGAAAAGGGTTAAAATTTTGACCTTGACCTTGATCAAATGACCTTCCCAAGTTGCGCCTTGTTGAGACCTTACTACATACCAAATATTAGCATTGTAACTTAATTAGGGGTGAAGTTATAGGAAAATGTTTAGTTTTGAAGACAGACAGACGGACAGGCAGACGGATTGACGGACAGACACACGGATTGACAGACAGACAGGCGGACACAGTAAAACAATATGCCCCTGATCTATCGTTGGGGCATTAAAACATTGTCAAAAAAGAAGAAATTGGTTGTAATTTCTTCTATGTCCACAAAATTTTCTACCCTGCTGATTGTTTGTTTTTCAATTTAAATGAACTTCAAATTTTTGCTTCAAAACTTAAAATTTGGACAGGTTTAAAATTTTGCAAAATGGGAAAGGGTTAAGGACAATAATTTTCATAATATATGACTATTTGATATCTAAATTGAGCTTCCTGGGTTAAACCAGTGCATAGGGGCAAGCAATCTGCAAAATGATCAATCGTGACTGTCAATCAAGGAATCAACCGACCAATTGAAAAATTTATTCAGCTCAGACATTAGCTTTCAACTCTAACATTCAGCGCCACCTTTGTTAACCATTTATGTTGATTTGGCAACTTAAACATTGTAACTACAGCTTATTCAAGCTGTAGTTATGACGTTTAGGTTGCTAACCAACTATTCTTCTTATTTGAAGCATGCTGCTGGCCATGAATTTTTTTGAATAACCCCGCTAAAAATCAAAGCAGGACCTCCTGTCAGAGTAAGTGGGTGGGCCAGTAATCCACCAATTCCTTCACTAAAGAAAAACTTCTATTCTAACCTTTTCATGTCCCCATAGTCAGTAGCCTCCAGATGACATACAAGTTCTAGTGACTGATGAGAAGAATGGTCCTCTGCCTGAACCTCATCAAAATCTCCTGGTAATGACCATAAAGTTGCTTTCATCTCTGCTTTACTCTCCGTCGCTAAATAAAACAAGAGAACAAGATGACACATGAAGTTCAGATAGGTAGTGTCATGAATGGATCCCTATCTAAACCTCATCAAAATCTCCCTATTGTGACCGTAATGTTGCCTTCATTTCCCTTTTACTCTCTGTAACTAAACAATTGTATTTCTTTACAAAAATATCTGGAAAAGGGGGTAATATTACTGATTCAGCATTCCTCATATCAAAAACATGTACCATTAATGTTGACTTCTAGAATTTCAAAATCTTATGAGCCAATGAAATATGTCATCAATTACATCCCCAGTGTTTGTTTGATAAAATAATTTTCTATGTTTACTTAATCAAAATCTGTATCAGTTCTTTTCTTGTTTTGATAAACCTGATACAATAAGTTCCTCTGATACACAAATTTCCACGCATCTACAACAAATCAACAACATAATTGCAGTTGTAGGGTGATTTGTAAAGTAGGAACTACATTGGTGATGAGTAAAGTAACACAAATCTTTGGTAAAAACTTAGAAAATTGACAGTTTGCTGGTCCCACCCGTTGAACTCTGAATAGGCATTTTGAATGAGGTAATAAACAACTCTATTTGACTGAGCTGTCTGGACACAAAAATAAGTCACACTGTTGGTTGGAAACTTCAATAAGCTATCGTTAAATTTGACTCATTACGACGCAATCCCTCATTTTCACACGTCAAAGAAATTAAGCTATTGAAAAATTGTAAGAAAAGAAGAAATTGCTTGTAACAAGCAATTTCTTCTTTTCTCACAATTTTTCCTACCTTGTATGACTCTTCTTTTTAAGTTCACTTCTGGTATAAATGAAAGATTTGACTGGACAGTGGTCATTCTATTTTTTGATTGACAACCTCAAACTGTTGGTTACAAACATTACCACAGTGGGGTGGTAATGTGTAAAGTAACACACATCTTTGGTAAAAACTTAAAAAATACCAACTTTTATTGTAGCATGTAACAAGGTGATTTTTCTCCACAGTTGACGAGCTGATGTGCCATATTTCTCCTTCTCTGTGTAGGAAAATGTTCTTGTTAATCACATTGTTTTCATCATCAAAATCAATGTGGTGTATCTGAAATTTCAAGGAAAAACAATTGAATAATCACAGCTGTCAATCAAAGAATCAATTGACCAATCAAATTATTCATTCAGACAAGAAGTGAACTTTGCACTCCAACATTTGCTGACAATTATGTGAAGTATTAATGTGGGTCTGCAACATGAATGTCATAACTTCTTCTTGTTCAAGGTCACCATCCAACTATCTTACTTTCTTGTTACATGTTACTTTCAATAAATTTTGCAAAATAAATTAATGTCGTTAAATATTGGAACTTCCTGTTGGAGTCAGTGGATATTGCCAGTTGAGTTAGTGCGCAGGGCCAGCAAATTGGAAAATTAAGGTACTCAAATGTTTTATTAAAATACAAGCTTAACCCATTCCCACAAATGATGCTTTTAAATGCCCCCTCAAAGAAAACAATAGGGAAAACATTATGCGAAATAAAGAAATTGTTTGTAACAAGTAATTTCCTCATTTTCCACAATGTATGAAAAATCTAAAATTTCATAAACTTTATATTGTTGTCTGCAGCTACTTTCAATATGGGCCAGTCAAAATTTTTTTGTTAATGGTATAAGAAATTTCAAATGATTCTAATTGACGGATGCATGCCCAGTGACCTCCTACAAGGTAGTTTAACTGAGGTATCAAATAAACTTAGTTTGCATGCTTTATAGTTATGAACTTAAAAACACTTAAGTAAATGATTGGTTTGTGACCTAAACATTGTGACAAAAGCTTGCATAAGATGGTGTAAAGGTCTTATTGTTGCCAAACCAACAATAAACGCTTGACAAAACTGTAACAGTATGAAATAAATACATGCACCATTTTTGGGAGTTAGAAAATATTGTTAGAAAATGAAAACTGAATGTTACCCTCCATTACAAAATCTGTCCTACGTATCATTTCTCAGGAGCTTCAAAAACAAAGGATTGCTCGGTGATTGGTTAACCCTTTCCCACACAATGACGCCTTTTGGTGCCCCTCAAGAAAAACCATTAAGAAAACATTATTGAAAATGAAGAAATTGCTCTTTACAAGCAATTTCTTACTTTTCTACAATGTTTTCTACTCAGAAAGTTGAAAATTTTTAGAAGTACATCAATTTGAAATTGTTGTCTGCAATTTGGACAAATCTACTACTTTGTTGAGTGAAAATGGGTTAATTGTGATGGGAGCTTAAGGCTGATAGAATTAATCTTAAACTCTCAGATCTGTAAATCTTAAGCACTATATTTTGTTGGTTTCTGGAATAATTTCATGCTT
Organism: Fragum fragum; assembly: GCA_946902895.1. Classification (NCBI taxonomy): domain Eukaryota; kingdom Metazoa; phylum Mollusca; class Bivalvia; order Cardiida; family Cardiidae; genus Fragum; species Fragum fragum. The sequence continues at coordinate 51,192,492 of OX336367.1, read as the reverse complement.
TTAATCCCATATCCTGACTAAAAATTTTAGACAGTTGCAAATTCAAAGAAGTTGAAACTGCAATTTTTTGTTGATCAGATTAAAGTAAAAATCTTTTGAAGTAGAAAGCATTTTTGATAATTGTGTATTTGCTTGTAATAAACAATTTCTTCATTTTTCATATTTTCAAAAGTTTTTCTTGAGAGGCATAGAAAAGCAGGATTGGCAGGGAATGCGTTAAGAAGTTGTAAACTTTCATACAGCAGCACAGTCACTGGTCAAGCTCTCAACTGATTGAGCTAAAATGTTGCTCTATTTTTGTTTACCATAAAGTTTTTATCTGTTTTGTTTTCATTAAAAAAGAGATTAACAGTTTAAACATTTGATTCTCGTACATGTATTTAGAAGATAGGTGATAATTATCTAGCATTTTCTCCTTTTTACATGACACAATTCTACTGTTCTCAAAATATATCTGAATAATGAATCCATCATAATACATTAATATTATCATTTTATTGATGAAGTTGTTTTCTTTGGTGCAGTTGAATAATTGACCAATCGTGCCTGTCAATCAAATAATCAATATTCTGATGAAATCATCCAATTAGACTGGAAGTCAACATTGAACTCTTACATTGACCTCCATTTATGTGAAGCAGTTTTTGTAGGTTTAGCAACTTAGACAGTGTAACTACATCTTATTCAAGCTGTAGATACAATGTTTAGATCTCCAACCAACAATTCTACTTTTTTGTTACATGCTACTGGCTATAAAATTTTCAAAATATGGCCTTTGAATATCGAAGTGGAACTTCCTGTTGGAGTCAATGGGTATGGCCAACGCAATAAGTTGGCAGGGCAAGCAATTGGTCAATTCCTGTTGTAACAAACCTGGTTTTCTTGTCTCAGGGACTGTGTGCCAACTATAAAATGTATGCTATCTGTCTCTCCAGCTTGAGATGCTAGTGCCCTTGCCTAAAAATAGTCAATATAAGCAACATTACTTAACCCATTCCCACACAATGATGATTTTTTTATGCCCCTCAAAAAAACCAATTTGGAAGCAATTTCTTCATTTACCATGTTTTCTTTTCAGAAAATTGAAGGATCGGAAACAACAGTTTAAGAAAATTAATGATTTATGACTTGATTTCAGTGACATAAGAATTCATCTTGAGTGTTTTAATTCCTATTTCTCACGATTACCCGTGCATGTCAAATCCCTAGATACTGTTAATTACTGGTACCAATCAAAATTGGTGTTATCTAACTACATTGCAATAAGCTGACACACTTTTAATGAATCATTAGGCTGATATTTTTTAAGATTAATATGAAGATTCACCCAATCCTACACAATGATGCTCTTTGCACCCCTGAAGAAAATCCATTAGGAAAAACATCAAGAGCACCACCCAAGGGTGCCCACTCTTGGCTGCAGGTGCCGGATAATGCAAAAATTCTAAATCGAAAAGGGGCATAACTCTTACAAAAAATGCTTTTAGAGTTATCCCCCTTGATAGTCTAGATAGCTCTTGTGATGGTCAATACACATGACAAGTTTCATGAGGATATCTTCAATAACAACAGAGATATGAGCAAGGTAAAATTTCGTCACGCCAACGCCGACGCACACAATGCCAAAGTGGGACATTTAATACTTCACTGTTTCCTACCTAGGCATGTATTTTCATCATTCTATTGTTACTTAAAGGCACAAGCCCTCTCTGGCAAATCGTGAAACTAGATATCCTCATATTAACCCTTGTTATTCTGGATAAAGACCTCTATAGATTTGCATTAAATTCAAAGGGCTGACTGCACTGGATCCACTTAATGTGGGTAAATAATTATTTTGAAACTCTAATCTAGAAACATCTGTGACTTAAAAGAGACGAGCAGGCGGTGTAGACTATAGATCAGACAGCATATATGTGCAGTCTGATCTTGGTCTATACCCCTGCCAAAAAATATTCAGGTTCAGTATGACAAGGGTTAAAAGTTATGTTACAAATAAAAGCAAACAAGTTTGTCTACCAGTTACAAAGTAATAAAATTCACCATTATTCTCCCTGCTTGAAAGTATGAAACAAATCTCGTATATTGATAAAATAAACATAATGTGCCACCCAAATAGTTGAATCTTCAGAAGGGAAAGGATTTGATATCAAAAAGTTCCTAAATTCTGGCAGTTCATAAGGGCTTGCAACCATCCAATCAGCTGAGGTGCAAATAAAGCGAGCATGTCATCTACCGATACACACTTGATTTACAATCAAGGGCTTCAAATCAGCAGTTTTATAATTGATATACTGTCTCCTGTTTTGATACCCTCTAGGCAAAATGCGCTAATCGCCTATCATAAAGAGGCGACTTCTCATATTTTCCAGCGACTTCGACTTCTCTTTGATCAGCAACTCATGCGAAGTTTTATGAAACCAGGCAACTTCTTCGTCTGAGAAACCCACTCTGCAGAGCCTTGAATATGTTTTACTAAAGATTATATATTGGGGCTGAGTTGACCTGGTCAAGTAATTCGATGGGCTAAGTTGACAGGTAACTGCAAAAAGAGGGCCTGTGTCGTAGCTCTTGCCAACAGATCATAAGAAATGGGCTACAATATTGCAGCTATCAGAATGACAAAGAGCTAATGTCCATTATGTTAAATCTATGACGTGAATAATGACAACCTTATCAAAACACACAGAAGAGTATGTTTTCAATGTTTTCCGAATAGGGATATTTTCCCAGATTCGAATTCATGATCATATGTCCGATTTATGATTTAGTTTCATGAAGTAATTCGCGAAAACTAATTACTTTTTTGAATAAAACAATGTACTATCATTTCTTCGAGCTTCAACCTACATGAAATCAAAAATAAATTCGATCCAACGTCAATAATATGTTTAAGCAGAAATAAGTGTTAAAAATTAACCTGAAATTCAAGGCCATAGATCACCGGGGCTTCGTCTTCCATATCGTTCACTTTTGGCAGCTGCTTCTTGATCTGTCGTGAACAAATATGCACATTTTTTTCTTCCTTTGCTGTAATAACAAGAATTAGTCCGTGACATTTTATAATTTTGATTAATTCCAAGTAGAAACAAACAATAACATTGATTAATATGATTCTTTTGAGCTGGAAAACAGTTTTTGAAGTTGTATTTCACGACACTGCAAAACAACAACAAATGACCAAAAACAACAACAATATCTGTCGAATTGGACACCCAAAGGTGCAAGTGTGAGTTTAGGGTTTTAAGCTTTCAATAACAATACAGAAGAATTCTCTTAAATGCAACCATGATAAAAGCAATTTACTGATTAGGTTTATGGAACAAATTGCTCCCTTTGATATTGCAACTTCTGTTTATTTGCAACAAAAATGTTGACGAACCGGAGTTGCAGGATTCCACTGTGAATCTAAGACAATAGCCCCTCCGGACAAAATCTGCTTCTGTGTTTATTGACAAGGCAGACATTATCCCCTTCCCAAATTAAACAGGACGGACATTAGCCCCTTCTTTATTTTGACAGGGTGGACAAATCCCCTTTCTTATATTAAATAATCCTAATTCCTAATATTGATTGATCCTAATATGAATTAATTGTTTTACTAGAGTGGACAAAAGCCCTTTTCTGAAATATATCACCGACCTATTTCACAGTTTCTGGGTTGGTTAGATTTCTTGCGATTTTGAGGATTGAAGTCAAGTGCTCAACCAACTGAACACGGATTCAAGCCCTTCGCTGACAAAACTAAAAATCATACTGTTCAATGAAATGGATTTTGTTATAAAAAGCCATCAATGTCTCTATACCTTTTCCTATTTTACAAAATTTTAGACTTTTTCAAATTCAAAGGGGTAGCAATCAATTAATGTTTTGTTATTGACAACTATTTACAATTGTAAAATTTTTTAAAGGTATTGGGTAATACAAAATCGAGAAACCACACCTTTAATCAATTTTCAGCCGGTATTGTTCCTTCAATTTTTTAGACTATGCCAATTGACAGTTTAGATCCGGCTGAAAGTTCAAAGAAATTGAATGGCTGGTATTATGAATTCACTTTCTGAACTATCGTTTCATTAAGACTTAGGCACCCAATATCACTAATAAAAAAGAGTAAATTGTGGTTCATCTCTATGAAGAATATGAAAAGAAAGGGTTATTGTCCATTTCACTACTTTAGTGCGAGGGAATTCAGTTCGCCGTAAAAATTGACAAAGGGGATAATGTCAGCCTATCAAGGGGATATGTCTGGCCTGTAAATATTTGGAAGGGGATTTTGTCCGCTCTGTCAGAATGACGAAGGGGCTAATGTCAGCCCTATTAAATTTAAGAGGGGGATAATGTCTGCCTTGTCGAAAAACATGGAAGGGGTTTTGTCCAAAGGGGATATTGTCCGGTTTCCTTCCACTATATAACATTCGATTGTAAAACAAATGAAAGTAAATTATACCCTTTATCTATACAAAAACAAGTTGTGTAATCAGAAATGAATTTGAATACAGCATGGTTTTGCTAGTCCAGGCTTTGCAAGGTACACTGTTGGCTACTACTTTTTTTGCCCTTTATTCAGTCTTTTTTTCTGCCTTGGCCATAATATAGTTGGTAGTGTGTATAATTCAAAATTAATGGGTCCTGTGTTTGCTCCCGAGCCATGGCAAATATAATTTTTTGACACAGTCTCCCACCAATGGGTTGGTAACCGTAAATCTGGGATATCTAGAAAGCACTTGGATAAGTTAACTTTGCCATGATATAATTGAAATATTATTTAGAAATGGCATAAATCCCCATTAACCCATTCCCACTTAATGACGCATTTAATTGCCCCTAAGAAAAATAGCTTTGAAAACATTGTGGAAAATGAAGGAATTGCTTGTTACAAGCAATTTCTTCATTATCCACAATGTTTTCTACCCCAAAAGTTAATGAAATCCAAAATTTCATAACTTTTTAAATGTCTTCTGCAACTCCTTTCAATTAGGACCAGTCTTAATTTTTGCCGTCTGGTATCTGGTTAAAAGAATTACAATGGTTGTAAAATTTTTTATTACTCTACTAAGAAAATAATCGAATGGTTAATAAACACCTAACTGGACAATTCTAACACATTTTTTCCCTACAGAGCCTCATCTGCAATATGAAGTTGAACAAAATTTCTAATGGTGGCTAGTTGACTCTCACTTTGTCAGTTGCAAAAACTGAGTTTTCACACAGTAAAGTTAGCCCAGGCTGTGCTTTTGCACCATTGTCCTCCAAAAATCATGTATGTCCTCAGTTTTTTAAGATCTTGGGGACACTATCCCCTTAATATCAAAACCTTGGCAGAGCACTGATTTTAGGGAGTGATGATCTCAAATGTGACTCCATTGCTCCATAAATCTCATAAACACACATATGCTTTGGCTAACATAATTAAAACTTTCATGAGGTACACTCAACTTTTCAACACAAATAAAAATGATAACCTTTCATGTTAGTCCACACTTTCTCTATTCCTGAAACTTTCAACCAATTTCGTGGCATTCATGGCATCACAAACTTTAATTAGAGGGTGAATGAGTATTTTAGTTTAAATTGATATCTGTGGAAGCCCTATATGGGAAGCGTGATTAAAATTCAGTTTCAAACTTTGTAGTATAATAAATTTGTTGTACGCTTTCTTGACGGTATATATGATGATTTATTCCTGGCTGAAGAAAATGATGTCAACCCTCACCTGTGTCTCGGTTGACAACATTTTTTCCAGCCGGGGGTAAATTGTCATATACCTCAGCAGGAATATATATATCTAATAAGTTTACTTTAAAATTGGTTGTAGAAAACACACATGTAAGAACTTATAATTTCAGATTCCCAGAAAAATGTCTGAACCAGAACAAGCTGTAGTCAGTGAACTGGTTGATGAAGAGGCTGAAGAGGAGAAGAGTTACCTGCAAATGATTGGACAATCTTCTCCTTTAAAACTTGGATTGGTTCATTCATCTACAACAGATACTTTGGACTCTGTGTATCTGGACCCTCCTGGAAGTGATCAAGATGTGGAAACTAGTCTGGTTTCTCAACTTGAAGTCACCAACGATGATGTTAGAGTTGAAGAATCAGGAGCAGAGATTAATGAGACAGTAAATTTAACTGAGAGTACAGAGATAACTGATACGGAGGCTGTGAGTTTGGATAATGTTGCGTTTTCTGTAGGGGAAAAAGACGATAGAAATGCTCCACAAATGTCTCCACCATCTTTGAGCAAGTATTTTGGAACAAACATCAGTGATGACCCATTTTCTAATGACTTCTTTGGAAACATTCCAGGACTTGATGAAAAAGAAGAAATGCCAATTGGCAGAACAGGGGATAAAACAATGGTAACTGAATCCCTATTAGAGGGTGGTGAAACACAAGGAAGTGAATGCAATGTCAATGAAAAAATAGAAGTCAATGATACAGAACCTGTCAAGAATGAAATTTTAAAAGACAATTACAGATCATTAGAAATATCTAATGCAAAGAGCATTGACTTTGATTTAGAATTAGACAAAAATGAACAAGTTGAAACACCAGTAGATATTGGAAACAAAGATGATTTTGAATCATTTACTGCAGATTTAGCAGACATAGAAACAATGGATGCTCTAGGTATGTCACCAGCAGCTCCGTCATATATGAATGATTATTTCCGCCAGACAAGTCAACCAGACAGTTTTACAAGGCAGATGTCTCAGACAAGTGCTAAGTCATTGTCTAGCCAGGATCAAAACTCTGTTCAACCAGATATCACTGACATAGTTTCTGAAGTTGAAGATCAGCTGCAAGATTTGACTGTTGAGAGCATAAAGGATGAGGAAATTATCAATGAGGATACCCCAACACCTGATGAAGTTCATGATAAGAACATGGACAAACAAATTGAAACCAAGCTTGAACATCAACCCATGTTTCCACCATCTACCACTCTATCTCCAGTTGATAGTCCTGTCCATCAGCCAATATATAAGCCATCTGCTGCAAGCATAGCAGGTGAGTTTGGTTAACAGATGACAAAATTTTGAAATGGTCCAAAATCAAAGGAGTTCCAGATATATGTTTTGTGTGGTGAATAGCATACATTTTTTTCATTTTTGCACAAAGTTTTCATGAGTTTTTTTCTTGGTGTTTGTAAAAGATAGGATTTTTGTACAGTGTTGTCATCTGGTTAACTTGTTATCAGTTTACAAAATCCAAGACTTTGAACAAGGTTGCAGGTGAAATTTTAAATGGACGGAGTTTGAAAAGTGTGCATGTTTTAGGGAAAAATGTTGTAGGAAAAGGATATTGTTTTGCAGTTCAACTTCTAAGCAATCTCCTGTTCTGACATTGCTTTCCACACCTTCCACACCGTTGTCGTCTGCATTGTTTGAAAACATTGACATTTTGTGATATCTCTGGTTCTATTAAAAGCATTCACTTGAAACTTGGCACACTTGTTCACTACCAAAACAGCAACCTATTATATCAAGGGGGATAACTGTAGATGCATTTTGTCCACTATCCAGCACCCAACAGCCGAGTGAAGGCAACCGTAGGCGGTGCTCTTGTTTTTAAGAGTTGTTATGGTTTGGAATGATAAATGACTGAAAAATGATTATTACGATTTTGCAATAAACTTTGAATCAGGTACATATTTTTCTACAGAAAAAATGATTGTGATCAAGAATAGATTTCCTATGTCAAAAATTTTCTTAGGCAACATTACTTATCATATCACTTGTGTTGCTGTCTTCAATTTTTCCACCTGAAACAAAAAACGAGAAGTCATAAACAAAATACTTTTACCATCTATTTTAGTGCTAAGTACATGTATTGCTCTTCAAGGTTTCTTAAGTATTCACTAGTCCTTAATTTGCTTTATTCTGTAAAATACTGTAAATGGGATCATTTACAATTTTAACTTTGCTTAAGAAATGTCTCAGAAGATAAGGATATAATTCCAGAGGACAATGGGCCTACAGTGGGAGGGGTCCCAGCCAGCCCAGAGCACCTTGTAACAGCTTTCAGGAGTATGTCAGATTCTGGTGTTGGGGAAGACCCATTTGCTGCTGCCCTTCAAATGAGTGATTCAGATCGTGAGCATGATGCCTGGATACCTTCAGAATCTACCAAAAATATACTCATTTCCATGACAACTCAGGCGCCAGGGACGTTCCATATTGATAAAGACTTGTTGTGTAGTCCATCACTTGTTATTACAGAGCCACAGGTCAGTTTATTTATGACTGCAAAATTATATTGATTGATCAATTGACATTACATTATTGTGCTCCATGTAAAGACTCAGATCAGTGCATTCACTTAGTCTGATCAGAGTCTTCACTTTACCCTCTATAGATAGAAACTGACCCTTTGTAATTTAATGATAAATGTCACATTCTATTAAATGTCAATTTATGAAGATTAAGGCCAATTTTTTTCCATACCTTGACAATACATTTTACTTATAAAACTAATTTTGATAGCTTATATAATTTTGTTGCTCAGAGAATATTAAAACTTTTGTGGTCATATTTTGTCTAAAGATTCTTTTATAAAAAAACATTACCAATATTAAAGAGTGAATTAAGGGATAATCCGGAAAAAAACTTTTACCAAAGTACTTTTGTTTCATTTTCAAAGGGGGATCCAGTGAGAGATTTGGTGTACAGGTATATGGGTGAACAGGAGGCATTGAAAAGACAAGTACTGACCTCAGAGTCGGTTTCCCAGGATTTTAATGGTCTCAAACAATTAATGGTAGGATAAACCTTCTGTCATTTGTTTCAGTTTATGCTTCAAGCATTCTCTTATGTATATTTTTGAAAAATAATTCTGTTAATTGATGTACAAATGTTTTAATGCCTGTCTTCAGATGACTATAATAAACAGACAACAACATTTTTGATTTTTCCAAATTGAAAGAACTTGTAGATGACACTGTCATGTTTGTCAGATTTAAAAAGTGAATGTCAGATAGAGTAGAAAACATTGTGATAAAGAAGAAATTGTTTGTTGTAAAGAATTTCTCCCTTTCCAATAATGTTTTCCAATTCCAATTTGTTCAACACATTAGAATGAAGGCTTGTTTGGTAATGGGTTAAAAGAAGAACATAGAATAGTGAAAAAGTAACGATTGGTATGTGAAAAATTACCTTTAAAACTAGTAAAAAAGAACTCATCCTTAAAAACTTACTTCTTTATGTGATTTTTGTTGTAGATTGCAAAATTTGACAATGTATCTTGCCCTCTTTCAAAGGACAAGAAGTACACATTCGTGTATTGCTGAAAAAACATTCTTTTTTATGAGAATTTGGAGCACAGCAGCTTTAATACCATATTTTTTAGACTTGTAAAGTGACCCATGTACCTTGGTAAACTTATTTTTTTTTAGAAAGATGCTTAACCCATTCCCTCACAGTAATGCTTTTTGATGCCCCTCAAGAAAAATGCTTTGGAAAACTTTGTGGAAAATGAAGAAATTGCTTGTTTCAAGTAATTTTTTCGTTATCCGCAATGCTTTCTAACCAAAGACAAAAAGATTTTTAAAGTTTCATCAACTTGAAAATATTGTCTGCAATTTCTTTCAATTTGAACAAGTTTAATATTTGGCATGTGTTAATGGGTTAACCAGTTTTTAGACTTGTTGAGTTTGAAAGAAGTCTTGGACATCATTTTGTAACTAATAGGAAGTTTCAAAGCTTGCTTGTTAGATTAGTTTTATTGTCTTTTTCGTTGTTGTTAATTTACTTCTGGTCTTCCATTAGTTATATGCTGAATTGCAAATCTTTTTGAGGCTATTTAAATGAATTAGAAAAAATGAATATACTACATGTATCCCTTTTTGTCCTGCAGGCTACAGGATGTTACAGATCGGCCATAAATCTGACCGGTAAACTGATAACGGAGATAAATCAGGCTGTTCAAACGGAAACACCAGTTACACATTCACCAGATACTTTACAGGTAAAGTATTTAATTTTTCACCATCATGTACAATACAACTTGTGCATCTACTGACTGTTTCATAGATAATCCATATAGCCTGAGGTTGTTGTGATCTACAGTCGAACCTGTCTTAAGCAAGCGGTCAAGGGATTTGCCAAAATCCCTTGCTTAAGACATGTGCTTGCTTAATACAGGTCTGCCTGTCAAGGTGATGGCCGGATATTGTATAACAAAAAGATTGGGGGGGGGGGCTAGAAAGAATTCATTTTCAAGACAAAAAATAACAAGAAAACAGCTCATTCAAACATTATTTTTTTTTATTTTGGTAAGAATATTATTAGGCCTATATGCTCATGAAATCTCTTAGATTATCAATCGAAATTGAAAGGTTCAAATCCGATTAAATTACTCTAACGGCCGTGATTATTGTTTGCAAAGATCGAACAATTGAAATAATATCGGCCGGTCAATTGAGGATCAGTCTGCTCGATAATTTTGATGATTGTGGAACACTATATTTCAATAAAATTCCAATCTAGAATCCAGTCAGAATTAGTCATCAAGCGAGTTTGTTTACTCATTTCTCACCTCTAAATCTGTATGCAAACGAAAATAGTTTACTTTCTGAGAACAGTAATTTCGATCTTCATACTCGATTTAACTTTATTGATATAGTTTGAATATCATATGCATAAAATTCAATCACTGAATAAGAGTAATATAACAAAAGTAGGAATTTTGGTCACTTCGTAGTTATCTACAAAACACCTGTTATTTGGGGACGCGTGTGAATGTTTATCTGATTTGACACTTGAATAGATAATCCCAAAACAATTATGCGCCATGATAATTACTTATCCGTGAAAATTGCCATGGACCCAAAAATTGACCGTAAACTCAGATTATTTTAAAGAATGGGACACGATTTTGATGGCCGTTGACCGCGTTTTAGAGGTGCTTGTTGAATACAGGTAAAATTTAGTGTAAAATAGATCGGGGGGGACATTGAACTGGCCGTTTAAGACAGGTGCACGCTGAATGGAGGTGACCGGATGACCAGGTTTGACTGTATATGTTTGTATTTATAAGTATCAAAATAGCATTATGTATTCTATTCGGTGAGCTATTACACTGGAGGGTTCTCAGATCTAATGGAACCCCCGTATTTAAGTCCATTCATGGGTAAAGACAGTGGTCTCTTCTAACGCCACAAAAGAGACATCTGATATTGAAGGATGAACATACTGAACAAAGATGAAAACTTGAAAGGTTTTGCTACCTAATTATTCAAAATAAATATACTGTAAGGGTTTTTTGTGCATTAACCCTTTTCCTGTTTTTCAAAACTTTAGACTGGTCCAATTTGAAAGAAGTTGCAGACGACAACTAAAAGTGAATAAATTTTAAAAATAACCAACTTACAGGGTAGAAAATATTGTTGGAAAAGAAGAAATTGCTTGTTACAAGCAATTTCTTTTTTTCCATCAATGTTTTCTCAAGTGTGAAATCACAGGCACATAAAAACCAGTGATTGAACAGGAGAGGGTTAAGACCAGAAAACATCCGGCTATTGTACAATTTCTTGGCAGTAGAATATCATATTGATGAATAAAAAAAAAAATTAGGGTACCCTTAAACTTAGATTCTCATGATGACCAAAAGATAATACTTATATTTTCAATACTGATTTTGTCCACCTCTAGCATCTCTATCAGCAACACAATGCTTCCTTATTAGATTATTTGTGAACACTACCTGGGGAAGACATATCCATTGTTCAAAAGCCGCCGTCATAGAGCAGTTGGTAGTGCGTCGGACTGTCAATCTAGAGGTCCCGGGTTCGATCCCCGACGGCGGCACTCATCCTTTCCGACTATTTGTCTCTCACCAATGGGTCGATAATCGTAGACCTATGTGGGATAGCAGCTGGAGGCTAGGAAGGGATGTAATGGTAGTACTGGTGTGAGAAATACCAGGAATCCATTGTTAGGTGCTCCAGCCGCCGCGATATAACTGAGAGATTGTTGAAAGCAGCGTAAAACCCCATTCAAACAAACAAATCCATTGTTCAACAAGTGTATGTTCAAGATCCTTTAACATCTGAGGTTGATTTACTTACTGACTGACATGATGGTCAAGCTTGTCCTATATATGCTCAATTGAACTGAGGCCAGGGCTGTGTCAAGGCCTGTTTGAGACTTTAATAAATGCATTTCTCAGAAAGAAGAGATTGTGTGTGTTGACTAGCATTATGGTGCTTAAACTTAAGACCAGGGCCATGTCTCTGCCTAAAGGGGAGAAAAAAGGTTGAAAATCTAATACGATGTACCTATACTGGTTAGTGGTTAAGTTGCCTTAACAACAACAAGAGGAGAACATCCTTGAGCACAAAAATATCTCTATACCATAAGAATCCTAACACCAAATCTGTCCACCTCTCGGACATATGTTTGAGCATGACATTCTCCAGGCCTAAGGTTCACTCTTACTCGGCCATCAACAAACCGCATTGTGAATGATGTTTCATCACTAAAGACAATTGAGTTCAATTGCCTTTGATTGAACCATAGATGCCATGTGGCACATGCCAACTGTTGCCCCTATTATAAGGTGTAAGAACTGGTCTATTATGTGGCCTTCAAGTTCAAAGTTCAGCTGCTCTCAAATGGTTCCTTACAGTTCGGCTGTAAACCTACTACCAAACATCTCTCTTCTAGTGGATGTTGCTGCCGTAATTCTGTTTCAGAGGTGACACAGTCGTTTTTCATAATCTTCCTGATATGAGGTCACTCGTACTGCTCCAGGTCTACACTGGTCAGCGACTGACATGTTTTGGTGTACATGAGTTAATTATTGTTTTCCTTGGACATTTCATTGCTCCGGCAGCATTGGTCACAGTGTGACTAGCCAAAAGCCGTCCAAGCACTTCTTGACGTTGCTCATTTGAAAGTCATTGTATTCCCACAATAGTGTCAAGGCCAAATATTCAATTTGATTTTTCTCTTTAGCTTAAGCTTGTATGCCAAGCTAAGGTAAATTTGTTCCAAACGACATTGTTTAAGGTATAGACATGCAACAGCTGTTTTCTGTTTTTCGTATTTTACTGTTAAAAGACAGCATGTTTTAAAAATTTAAAGATTTTAAGTAGTCACATGGTTACTATTTGATATGTCATAAGCCTTGAATGCTTTACAAAATATGGATTTGACTCTCACCAATGGGTTAATATTCGTAGACCTATGTGGGATAGCAGCATGAGGCTAGGAAAGGATGCAGTGGTAGTACTGGTGTGAGAAATACCAGGATTCCATTGTTAGGTGCTCCAGTCGGTGCGATATAACTGAAAGATTGTTCAAAGCGGCGCAAAACCCCATTCAAACAAACAAACAAACCAAAATATGGGAAACTTCTATGGTGTTGAGTTTTCGTGGCCTATGTGAATCTTTGTGTGTATCTGAAAACCTCTTCTCTGAAACTACTGGGAAGAATTCAACCAAAATCCTTCTACAAGGAAACTTCTGACTGGAATAGAACCAACCTTCATAAATAACTAACCCATTATTACACAAGAAAATTTTAGACTGGTCCAAATTGAAAGATGGTTGCAGACGACAAATTTTAGTTGATGTAATTTTAAAGATCTTTGTATTTTAGGGTAGAAAACATAGCGGACAATAAAGAAATTGCTTGAAACAAGTAATTTCTTTTTACTCTATGATGTTTTTCACGATGTTTTCCAAAGCTTTTTTCTTTACGGGCCAAAAGCGTGATTGTGTGGTAATGGGTCAAAGTTTGACTGGACTATCTATGGCAAGATCGTGTCTGTGGTTCTCTATTACAGCTCTGGTACTGCAGATTCAGTCTCATGATGAAGTTACGTATGTACAATGTAGCCGAGTCAGAGATTGTAGGTTTTAAAAACTTTGATACACCAGATATTTATTACGAGTTCTACCCACATATCTATACTGGAAAAAGAGGTAAGAATAATTCCTTTCCTGTTAAGTGTTAACCCATTCCCACACAGTGATGCATTTTGACGCCCCTCATTAAAAGCATTTGGGAAAAACATTGTGTCAAATGAAGAAATTGCTTGTGACAAGCAATTTCTTCATTTTACACTATGTTTTCAGCCAAAAAAGTAAAAAATCTAAATTTCATAAACTTTAAATTATAGTGTGCAAGTACTTTCAATTTGGATCAGTCTAAAATTTTGCTGCAGGGTAATGGGTAACGGGTTCAGCATGACAATGGTTTAATTACATGTATAAATCTGTCATGTGAAAGTGAAATCTGAATTGTATGTTAAATACCCTCTGTTTTCAGTTTGAAACTGTTTTTGATTAAAAAGTGTTACAGAGCTTATTTGAATTTAGAAGTCTAGATGTATTTCTTAGCCTGAAATATATTAACTCAATCCTTCACAATCATGCTTTTTACGTCCCAAGAGAAAATGCTTTGGAAATTATTGTGGGCAATTGAGAAATTGCCTGTAACAAGGATATCGTATTTTCTGTATTGTCAACTATGTTTTCTATCCTAAAAGACAAAGATTTTTATAAATTTCATCAATTTGGACCAATCTAAAATTTTGTTGCTTGGGAATGGGTTAAAAGAGGGTATGACTTCAATATAGTGTTGTTCTTACCAAACAACTGGTGCAGAACTATTCTAATTGAATAATTACCCATTACCAAAGACTGATCTAAGTTGCTTAGAACAGACATTTTTCTATATCACATTTCTTCCTTCAAATGATTGTTTGGGTTCATTTGTCAAATCAAGGCAGTAACTGTATATTTATTCTAAATTGTACCATAGTTGTTGTATTTCAGTGCTTACTTTGTAATATTCAGATCTAGTATCCTTATTGTCACATGTATTTCAGGGTCCATGTTACCATTTGGTATGAGAATTTTACATGCAGAATTACCCCATCATCTTGGCAGATCACAAGAAACCTTAGATAGGTTGTATTACTTGATAGCTATTGTACAAAAGGTAATCAATACCCATTCTATATTGTTATCGAGATTGTCAGCAGATAACAAACTTGTAGATTTGGTTAACCCATTCCTACACAATGACGCCTCTTAATGGAAAAGCTTTTAAAACATTGTGGAAAATGAAGAAATTGCATGTTACAAGCAATTACTTCATTATCCACAATGTTTTCTACCCCACATGAGAATTTTTTTAAAGATTTCATCAGCTTAAAATTATCATCTGCAAATTGTTCGAATTTGGACTGCTTTAAAATTTTATTGTGTGGGAATGGGTAAACAAATCAGTCCGCAGGAAACATAAATGTAATTCAACTTTGATCGATGATTTTATCCAGCCAGCCTGTGATTAGTAAGACAAAGTTGTAACAATGACATTTCAGTGTATGTTAATGCATATGTCTGTATTTCACCATTTGGCCACTGAAAAGTAGTTCCAAAATAGGTTGGTGGCTTGGATAGAATGTTGTAGTTCAAATGGTGTGACATATGATAAAAGGCTATATTGAGGTCCCACAATGGCTGCAACTAAAATAAAATGCTTTTAATTCAATAAAACAAAATCCTGCATTTTGACACACTAAAAAAACAGCAATGAAAAAAAATTAAAATGAGAAATTGCTTGTTAAAAGGGAATTAACTTTTTCTCACAAAGTTTTCAAAGATAATTGTACATATCAACAATTTACACCTACAAGTGAAAATGATGTATGAAACTTCTTTGAATTCATATCAGTCTAAAATTTTGTTCCCTGGTAGAACTCCATGAAATTAATAAAAAATCAACCAGTTATTGAAAGTGTATTATAAGTTGACACCTTATGCAGAAGGGCTGGTCCGAATTAACAGATGTTGAGGATGAAAAATTTTGTTTGATGAAATTTTTTTACTGTATGGGTAGAAAACATTGTTTCAAGCAATTTCTTCATTTTTCCACAATGTTTTCCAAAGCTTTTGGGTGGGATGTTAAAAGTTATCAGGGAATGGGCTAATTATTTCTAATATTCTTACAATATTATTTTCCCTCCATGTTTTCTTGAACATTAGCATATAATGTGTTTAGAGACAGAGAGCAAATATCATGTATAAAATCTCATTCATGATATATGTAAGGATGTTCAGCTTGCTTATAGATCTACATGTAGTTCAATTAAGAAATGTAGAGAATATTTTTTGTTTTCATGGAGGTATGAACCAAAAGACCTAATCACACTGTATGAATACGCGAAGCAGATTCATACATAAGTGTGGTTAGGTTTTTTGGTTCATACCACCGTGAAAACAAAAAAATATCCTCTTCATTTCTTATAATTTAATAACATGGAGCAAAAAAGAAAAAAGAAAACCTTTACAAATTTTGATAACTTTTTGTATGGGACTATTTTCAGCAGAAGCATACAAACTCGCTGCATGCTATGTCCTGCAAGGAAAAAGCTTTTGAAATATTGAGAAACTTGAAGAAAATGCTAGTTACAAGCAATTTCTTCATTATCTACTATGTTTTTCTACCTGCGAATACTGATTTTTGAAATTTCATCAGCTAAAACTTTTCGTCTGTACCTTCATTTAATTAAAAGTTTGTCTTCTGGTAATGGATTAATTTTCAAAAGCAGTTGTAAGTTTGTTAATAATGGCATTTCTACTGAAAAAAAAAGATAGTTTATTCTAAAATTTAAAATATCCCATTTTTGGACATATAGGCAGGTAAAGAATCACAATAATTGTTTGGTTATGATATCTATGTGCAGATTATAAAGAATTTAGATGATGGGTTGGCAGAAGATGGTAGTGCTATAACCATAACTCCTGAGAGTAGAAAAGGTAAACTGCTCCAAGTTTGCTATTCACTAATCTCATTCTGGAGCCATTGCTTAACCCATTCCCAGACGACAAAATTTTGGGCTGGTCCAAGAAAGAAGTTGCGGACAACATTTAACATAGTGTGTAAATTGTTAAACATAACGACTGAATAATAGCAGAAAACATTGTGGGAAATGGAGATGTGGCTTGTAACAAGACATTTTTCCTTTTCCCAAAATGTTATTCCTAGTGATATTTTAGAGGGGTGTAAAAAAGCCTTATTGAGTGGTAATGGGTTAATGCGCTAAAAATGTAGTTCGGGAAATATTTCAATTATGTTTTGACAATGTTTCCAAATTACACATTACCTTATTTTACAAGCAATTTCTTCATGTGAGTTTTTGAAACTGAGTGGCCCTGAATTTCAAGTCTGGTTTTTACATTTCTCGCATTTACCTGTTTAAGAAGTGCAGAGAAATTTTTTTGTTTTCATGGAGGTATGAACCTAAAACTTAATCATGCTGTATGAATATGCAATGCGTTTTCATATATTAGTGTGATTAAGTTTTGAGGTTCATAACTCTATGCAAACAAGTGTTCTCTTCATTTCGTATAATTTAATGCCATCAATCACAAAAAAAGAAAATACATATTTCACTAGTTCTGAGTAAAATCTTATGGATCTATTTTGTGTGTAGGTATACAAGTTAGCTGTGTGATCAAAATTTTGTTCATGGAAGTATGAGGGAAAAATCATCAATCAAGGTGCTTGAATCTTGATAGACTTTTTTTCACAATGTTATCAAATTTATTTTTTTTGTATGCATGAAAATATTGGATTAAGTGGAAATGGGTTAAGGTATTTATAGCATGAAAATACCCCTCATTAATAGTTATCTGGTCATGTAAAGAACAAAATTCATTGCCATCTTTGAAGGTCAATCTGAAAAAAAAAATGTCATTACATGATCATGTTTCACAAACACATTTTTTTCTGTGTTAGTGTTACATTATAGTCATGATAAATCACAATATACTATTATTCTTTAACCCTTTACCAGACAACAAAATTTTAGACTTGACCAAATTCAAAGATGTTGCAGACAACAAATTTTAGTTGGTGAAATTTAAATTTTTCTTATCACTTGAGGTAGAAAACATTGTGGATAATGAAGAAATTGCTTGTAACAAGTAATTTCTGCATCAATAGATCGGGGCATATTGTTTTACAGGTGTCTGTCTGTCTGTCTGACTGTCTGCAAAACTTAATCTGCCAACTAAAAATTTTCCTATAACTTCAAGCCTGATTAAGTTAAAATGCTAATGTTTGGTATGTAGATAGGTCTCAAGAAGGCGCAACTGGGGAAGGTCATTTCATCAAGGTCAAGATTTTAACCCTTTTCCCTAAAACAAAGAAAAAAATCAATAAAAATCAGCCGTTTCTAAAGAATTCCTGTTTCGGGGGCAAAGTATTTCACAAACACATCTTGTTCACAATGTTTTACAACACCTTTTAAGCTCACCTGAGCACAACGTGCTCATGGTGAGCTTTTGTGATCGTTGAATGTCTGTCGTCCGTCGTGTAGCGTGCGGCGTCAACAATTGAAGTGTTTACACTCTAGAGGCCACAGTTTTGAACTAATCTTTATGAAACTTGGTCAGAATAATTGTTAGGTCATGAGGATGAACCATATTGATTATGGGAGGGTTCTAATTGAAAACACAGGAGAAGGGGCCTTAATGACAATTCCTTTGTTTACACTCTAGAGGCCACGAATATGGCTCTATCTTCATGAAACTTTGCCAGAATAATTATTAGGTCATAGAGATGAACCCTATAGATTATTAGAAGGATCTTTCTGAAAACACAGGAAAAGGGGCCTTAATGACAATTTCTTTGTTTACGCTCTAGAGGCCACTGTTTTGGCTTAATCTTCATGAAACTTGGTCAGAATAATTATCTGGGCATGAGGATGAAGCCTATCGATTATGGGAAGGTTCTTTTGGAAAACACAGGAAAAGGGGCCTTACTGACAATTTCTTTGTTTACAGTCTAGAGGACACAATTTATGATCAATCTTCATGAAACTAGGCCAGAATAATTATCTGGGAATGAGGATGAAGCCTATTGATTATGGGAAGGTTCTTTTGGAAAACACTGGAAAAGGGGCCTCAATGACAATTTCTTTGTTTACACTCTAGAGACCACAATTTTGGCTCAATATTCATGAAAATTTGCCAGAATAAGTGTTAAGTCACAAAGTTGAATCCTATTGATTATAGGAAGGTACTTTTTGAAAACACTGGAAAAGGGGCCTTAATGACAATTTCTTTGTTAGTGCACTAGAGGTCATCATTTTAGCTCAATCGTCATGTAACTTGGTCAGGATACAGTAAAAACCCTCTAATACGACCACTTGCGATACATTCTAAAAGTGGTCGTAATAGCGGGGTGGTCGTAATACTGAGGTTTGGCCGTTTGTCATCAAGTAATTCATGTTTATCTTATCTTCGATGTTTGAATATATTGATACTTGAAATACAAAAATAAAACGATGAAAAGCGAGATCTTATGTCATTTTCAAATTTACAACTTTCGATAAGTTCTACTTTCTCTACTCCTTTTTGATCTGATTAAGAAGTCCGACCTCGTATTATTTATACGTAAGTACAGGTTCAAAGTGTCAAACTGTTGATATCATATCTTCTATAATGCGAATACCAAACATCAATTAAGTTGAAATCTAAATTTAATTGCTAGTTAACTGTTTGGATTGCCCTAAACAAACTAATCATAACATCTCGGATACTTTTTCACTTTCAACTTTATTACTCGAGTCCAAACCCGTGACATTTTCAAATAACAATTAAAAAGCTGTGCTATAATTCCTAAAAGTGATCAGCCACTTTTATCTTTTTAATAAAATAACACCTATTATAATAAGGGTTCGATATCAGATAATTAAAAGATCCGATATTGTATTGACAATGCATTCGTACCCAACTAGTGTCGCTCTTATCAAGTGTGAAATTCTGGTGGTTGGTCTTAATGTATGAAGT
Source organism: Fragum fragum (assembly GCA_946902895.1). NCBI lineage: Eukaryota > Metazoa > Mollusca > Bivalvia > Cardiida > Cardiidae > Fragum > Fragum fragum. The sequence continues at coordinate 51,172,678 of OX336367.1, read as the reverse complement.
TACTGGTCGTTTTAGTGGGGTTTAGTTGGTACTGAATTTAGTGGTAGTAATTTGGAATAGTGGGGTGCCTCTTTTAGAGGGGTTCGCGACCATTTAAATAAAGAACAAAAAAATCTGTTCTGTAAAAATTCGGTCGTAATAGCGGGGTGCCCGTATTTCTGGGGCGGTCGTAAGGAGGGGTTTTACTATACTTTTTAGGTCATAAAGATGAACCTTATAGATTATTCCTGTGTTCTATAGGATAACACAGGAAAAGGGGCCATAATGACAATGTTTTCATATTGAGGCAAATTTATTGTGTTCCAATGAAGAAATTGACTGTTTTCCAGATTGTTTTTCTTGAGGGCCATCCAAAAGCATCATTGTGTGGGAATGGGTTAATAGTTATTTCTGGTTATTTGCAAGAAAAACCTTTGGATTTTTGAGTTACAATTAAGAGAATTTCATTGTATTCTATAGCCCGATATATACATCTCATGTTTAGTGTCAAGTAATGATATTCTTTGTTTCAGCATCAACAACTCTGTGGAAAGAGAGAGAAAAACAAGTGTACTATGTGATCGGAAACACGCTAGTTTCATTGAGGGTAGGTTCAGATTCCTGGTGCTTTGTCTACTTGATGGAATGCTATTGCCAATCAAAATATTGACTAATCAAATTTATATGCCTATCCAATTGTCAGTCAAAGAATCAATTAACCAATCAAATCATTAATTAACATGGAAGTGAACTTTGAACTCTGACATTGGCCGACATTAATATGAAGCATTTTTGTTGGATTGGCAACTTAAATGTCATAGCTACAGCTTATTCAAGTCTCCTCCTTTTAAAATTTTGGACCAGCCTAAAATTTTGTCGTGATAATGTGTTAAGCAGTATTTTGTTTCCTTTCCATAAAAGAAGCATAAATTCTCATTTTTGCCAACAGCATGTGTTACTAAACTGCTACCAAACTTTAAGCTTTATGAAATAAGATTGAAACATTATCTCACACTTTGTTTTTCACAATTTTAAAGAGTTTCACTTTCCACAAGATAGTCATTCCATTGTGTAACCCCTTTTATTTTTGACACCTGAAGAAAGACAAATTAAAGAAATAAAATTTTGAAAAAAAAAATGACAAAATTCCTCTCTCAAAATCTGTAGAAGAGTAGCATTAGAAGAACCAATTACTGATGTTCTGTATAACCAAATCAATAGCTGAATGAAAGTATCACTGTATACAAAAGTAAAAAAAAAAGTGTTGTTTAACACATTCCTGCACAAGCCCTCCTTTTTACGCCCCTCAAGAAAAAAGCTTCAGAAAACATTGCGGAAAATGAAGAAATTGCTTGACACAAGCGATTTCTTCATCTTTCACATTGTTTTCTATCCCAAAAAGACAAAAAAATTAAAATTCCATCAACTTGAAATTGTCGTCTGCAGCTTCTTTCAATTTGGACTAGTCTAAAATTTTGCTGTGTGGGAATGGGTTAAGCTTACCTCGGCTATATTTCAGGACTATGATGCAGCTCTTAGTGTATATGAAATCTTACTGGAAAAAGACAATGACCATAAAATGGCCTTGCTGAGTGGAATGGGTAGAATTCATTTACAAGTGAGGACTAAGTTATAAAATAAGTAAATTTTTTATTGTCACTATTTCATCTCATTTGTGTAAGTGACTTGTTGAGACAAGTATATTCCAACTGATGTCAAACTAGGACAATAGCTCATCTTGTGTTGACTGATATTTATAAGAATTTTGATAGCTTGGCTTTTTATGAAGTTTGATCCTGTTCATGATATGTCCAACAATTCATGGAATAGAGGCAATCCCTATAGACCTCCGGTAGGAAGCACTTATACCACTTAGCCATTGAAACAGTCAAAATTGAGCTTTGATGTTCACAAAATTAAAGATATATCGATCTTATGCAAAGTCAAATGATTATTTCATTTCAAAATGCAAAAAACAAGACAAATTTCTAGCACATGTATTAAATGGCAATGACATCATAAGTGTCTTGGTTTCTACTTGGATTATGTACAGTAGCTTTAAATGAACAAAAACTGGGCTAATTCTTCCAAACAATGAGTTATTTCACTGAATTTTAGCTCCACTTGCTAAGCCAGTAATCTTTTGTTATTTTGGAGTGTGCATCCATGCATGCATAAAAATTTACTTAAATAGTCTTCTCCTCAGAAAGTAGTAAACAGAATCATGAATGATCCTTGGATTACCTTTTATAGGATTCCTTAATCCATTCCAGGTCAGTGACTCTTTAGACGCCATTAAGTAAACAAGCTTTGGAAAACATTGTGGAAAATGAAGAAATTAATTGCTTGTGACAAGCTATTTCTTCTTTTTACACTATGTTTTGTACCCAGAAAGGTGAAAAAATCCAACCCAAAATTTCATCAATTTTGAATTGTAGTCTGCAACTTCTTTCAATTTCGGCCAGTCTAAAATTTAGCCGTCTGGTAATGGGTTAAAAGAATTTTGATTGAATAAAAAGAATGGCTTTTATGAGCAGAACTAATTTCCAAATATGGTGAAAACTTTGAAAATCTTTTCAGAAACCTTCTGATTCATTTCAGCCAAATTTCAAATGAATGATCCATTGGTGACTATTTATCAGATTCCCTTGAGAACTAGAGGCGCTTTGAGTGCTCATATTGCTCCACAGGCCTGAATGTACTGGTACAGCAATTGGTGTTTTTAGGAATTCAATATGAACTGAATCTTCTTTGCAATATGTGGCAAATAAATCTAGTCGATGAAAGCCTTGAAATAGTTTTAATGAAGTATATCAAACTTTTCACTGTTTCTTAAAAGTCAAATGTAGTTATGTAAATATCATTTTCTATATCAGATAAAGAGGTATTGACAGAGTTTTCAAACTTTTCTCCTGTACCATATATGGAAGAAAACCATGACAATAAAAGCCATGTTTTTCAACAGATCAAATTTATATGAAGGAAATCAGACGCAGTCACCTGAGGATTATTCCTTCGAAATTTGGTTGAAAATCAATCAACAGGATTCTAAGAAGAAGAATTTTTAAGTTCTCAGAATATATTCCATATATGGAAATAGCCCCCCCCCCCTTCCAAAAAATCTCAATCTTAGCCATGTTTCTCATCCAATCAAATTCATTGAAGAAATCTGATTAAGGATAATCCCCGTGATATTTGGTTAAAATCAACTGGTTTCTGAAAAAAAAAAGATTTAAGTTTTCATTATTTATCATATTTGGGAATAAGCCCCGTCTATCGATAAAACTTCTTCAAAGGAATCTGAAAAGGGATCTCATGATGATCATTCTTGAAAAAATTGAGAATAAAGTAAAAGTTTATGGATGCACAGATGAATGCAAGCATAGACAGACATATGGCAGACACAGTGCCATGACAATAGCTTGCTTGCTTTCAGCCAGCGGAGCTAAAAAAATAATTCTTTTTTAAGGTCACCTGACAGAGGGTTATGATTACCTATTGTGATAGTGTTTCGTCCGCCGTTGTCTTTTGTCCCTTAACCCATTACAACACAGTGACGCTTTTGGGTGGCCCTCAAGAAAGATAAATGGGGACACATTGTGTAGACCCCTTGGATGGATTTCAACCAAACTTGGCAGAAAGCACTCCAGATTTGTACATTTCATGGAGTTATCTACCCTCGAAGCCCCATAAGGTGCCCAAAAGGCTACATCTTTTAAAAAAATCTTCTTGTCATGAATTGTGTTGGATTGGATTCACATTTGGTATTTAGAGGCTTAAGGGTAAAGACTATCAAGATTGTACAAGAAAAAAACTGTAAAGAAATGGCCAAGCTAGGAGGGCGGGGGGCTAAGGTGGGGTGGCATAAGCTTACATAGTGACAATTTTGAAAATCTTTTTCTACCAAACCCAAAGACCAACTGCTCTGATATGTCGTATGTGGCATAATCTGGTGGACCTCTATTAAGATTTATGGCCCAAGAGTCAAAAATAGCCTGTTCTCGTACGTCATAAGTTTAACATAGGCTTATATAGTGAAACTTTGAAAATATTTTTCTCCCAAACAGGAGGTCTAGAGCTTTGATATTTGATATATAGCATCATCTGGTGGACTTCTATCAAGATTGTATAAATTATGGCCCCAGGGTCAGAATTAGCCCATCCCTGGGAGTCGCAAGTTTTACAAAGGGCTTTTAGTGTGAACTCCTTAAAAATCTTCTTCTGCCAAAGAGGAGGAACTACAGATTTGATATTTGGTATACAGCATCAGCTGCTAGACTTCTATCAAGATCGTGTAGATTATGGAGCTAGGGTAATGATTAGTCTATCCCCAGACATCACAAGTTTTACATAGGGCTTGTGTAGTGAAAACTTTATAAAATCTTCTCTCAAACAGGAAGGCCTAGAGCTTTGATATTTAGAATGTAGCATCATCTGGTGGACTTTTATTTGTTTTTGTGCTTTTTGAACTCAGGTGACCAATAAGGCCCTATTGGCCTCCAGTTTAAATGTGTTATCTCATATTTTAAAGAAAACTAAATATATTCATGAAAGTAAATTCAGTGAATTTGGCATTAATTTGCCTCTAGTTCATAATCCTGCATGAAATTCGATAATCAACCAGAAAGCGTGAAAGAATTGAATATATCTGACCCCTTACATGCAAAAATAAACCCTAAACCATCTTGTAAGTGAAAAAAACAACATTGACCTTGGTCAAACGACACAGTCTGTCCTAGTTTGAACTTTGCACAATTGATGTTTTGTTTCCAATATGTTTATTCTACCTTTTTATTTAAATTTTCTGGAAATGCTTTGTCTAATTGACCTGTGATTAAGCCCATCCCTGTTTCAAATATTTGCAATGGACCCATTTTGTACACCAGGTCACATAAGCATATTTTCATATTGGTGATCAGAACTTTTTAAACTGCTCCGAAATGGAAGAAGTGGCAGACTACAATTCAAATTGGGCTGAAATTGTAAAATAATTGCCAAATAAGATAGAAAACATTGAGAAAAAAAAGAAAATGCTTGATACAGGAAATTTCTCCTTTTCCAACAAAAAAATTCAATTATCATCTCTTCAGTGTGTCAGAAAATTGTCATTTTGTGGTAATGGGTTCAAGAGACCTATGGATGATGATAAAATGAAATATTGTCTATTTATTTTTTTCAGATTGGTAACCTATCAAAGGCTGTGGACTATTTTGAGGATGTTAGATCTTCTTCAGACCAAAATGATAAAGTTCTGATAGCACATGTTTTAATGAACAGGTATTAAGCAGATACTTTTATTTATCTTGATGGATCAATGGCCCTGCCCTACAACAAGAAGTTGGATTTAACTAAACAGTATTACAAGTATTTTGCAAAATTTAGAAGAAGAATTTAAAAGATAGCTTATTTCAAGCCATTTTTTTCTTAGAAAACTCCCAGTAGTAAATGTTCTGTCTGAGTCTATGGCTGGGACCAACTGAGTAAGTGGGTGGGGTCAGCAATTAGTCAATTCTGCCTATCTCTTGCAAGGCAGCCAGTAATAGTCCCTATGCATTTTTGATAAATCTTTGAAGCTACAGCTTTATTTTGTTGCAAATCTGTCAAATAAAGTCATGTGACTTAAAATAAGAAATTAGGAAGGGTCTTGTATTAGCTTGGCTGATTTTGGAGAATACTGAGGTATTGCTATAGCCTTGATGTTGGCGTTGTCGTGCGAAAACTTTGACATTCTGTGATATCTCTGATTCTACTAAAGGCATTCACTTGAAACTTGGCACATTTGTTCACTATCAAAAGAGCAGCCTATACTATCAAGGGGGGTAACTCTAGATTCATTTCATCCACTATCCAGCATCCAATAGCCAGGCATAGGCACCCATAGGCCGTGCTCTTTTGTATATCTTTATTTTTCAGAGGGTTTGAGGCCATGTGTCAAAATAATTTTACAGAAGCTTACCAACATTTTAAGTTAGCTGTGCAGACAAATCCTTCTAACACATCAGTAAGTTACTTGCAATTCATTATCATTTTGGATTATTAACCCATTCCCACACAATGACGCTTTTAGACTCCCCTCAATATGAAAGCTTTGGAAAATATTGTGAAAATGAAGAAATTGCTTGTCACAATATTTTCTACCCCGAAAGATTTCATCAACTCAAGATTGTCATCTGCAACATCTTTGAATTTGAACCAGGCTAAAATTTTCTTGTGTGGGAAAGGGTTAATATATATTATTTATTCACAGTCAGTATTTCTCCAGATGCTATATGACTGTAATGAGGAATCATTGCTATGAAGTGACCATTTTGATATGTCTCAAACTGATTAAATTTTGGATTGATTCAACATGATCTTGGTGAAACATTGTAAACTCAATTAGCCTATTGAATTTCATGAACAAATTTTTCAAAGGATCACCAAAGGTAATACCTGTAAAATCCAGATGATGACCTTTAACTCATACCACACCAGAAAATTTTAGACAAGTCCAAGTTAAAAGAAGTTGTGGGCAACAATTTCAAGTTAATGGAATTTCAAAAATCGTTGTCTTTTGGGGCAGAAAACTTTGTGGTTAATGAAGAAATCGCTTGATACAAGCAATTTCTTCATTTGCCACAATGTTTTCCAATTAGCCTATCAAATTTCATGAACAAATTGTCAAATGTAATACCTGTAAAGTTGGGCCAAAATTGGCTCAGAAATCCAGATGATGACCTTTAACTCATTACCACACCAGAAAATTTTAGACAAGTCCAAGTTAAAAGATGTTGTGGTTAACAATTTCAAGTTAATGAAATTTTAAAAATCGTTGTCTTTTTGGGCAGAAAACTTTGTGGATAATGAAGAAATTGCTTGTTACAAGCAATTTCTTCATTTTCCACAATGTTTTCCAAAGAGTTTTTTTTTGACGGGTATCAAAAAGCGTCAACGTGTGATAATGGGTTAGAGAAATCAAATGTAGAGGTGCTTGAGCACATGATCATTCCACTGGCCTGAATTTCCTATGATACAGTTAATTTAATTTTCTTTAACACAGGGAGCAACTAATTCTAGAAAGAATTACTTTTTTTCCAATTTACTTGAAGAAGGCAACTTTCTTTAAAGCAAATATTCTCAGTATAGCAGTATCATTTATTTCCTTTGCATTACTATTTGCTCTCTACCTGAAATGGGCCCAGTCATACAAAGCAATATTATTGAATCTATTAAAAAAAAATCTGAGAGAAAAGGTTTTCAAAGCTCATTTTGTTGAAATTTGGTTGAAATCCATCATCTGGTTGCAAAGAACATTTTCCAAGTTATCACTACATACCATTTATGCAAAAAGCACCCCTCATAAAAACGTGTTTTTAAACCAATCAAAATTCTGTGAAAGAATCAGATAGAGGGTTACCAACAGAATCATTTCTGTGAAGTTTAGTTGAAATCCACCAATTGGATTCTGAGAAGATGCTCAAAGTCTACACTATATACCATACACATGTATGGCAATTAGCATTCAAAATTTAAGCCATGTTTTAATCCGACAAAATTATTTGAATGAATCTGATAAAGGATCACCTAAAGAACTTCCTTTGAAATTGGTTGAAATCCATTAACTGATTTCTGAGATGAAGGTTTTCCTCTGCCCATAGAATCATGTTTTAAATCCGACAAAATTATTTGAAGGAATCTGATGAAGGATCACCCAAGGATCATTCCTGTAAAATTTGTTAAAATCTGTGTTTTACTTTCTCCTGAGAAGATTTTTAAGTAACAGTTTACAGAAGCATGCACACATAGACAGATACAATGCTATGACAATAGCTTACTGGCTTTAAGCCAGTGGAGCTGATTAAAAACTGCCCAGCTCATATTCTTGGGCTAGTCGAAATTTCTAGAACAATTTGTGAGAAGGGTCACCCAAGGGATCATGCTGAGGTATCTTAAAATCCACTCATAAATAGAGAAGATATGATCTGGACACTGTCAAATTTGTCACTTGATCTTCAGCTGTGACCCTGGGCATATAAATAAATCTGAATGTCAATAGCCCTTGTAAAGGGGAATGCTGTGCCAAGATATTTCTAAATCCACTCATAAATTTATTAAACAACAATGAATATGTGTCACCTGACATAGACTCTAGTGTCTATGCTCACATGATGAAGTTAAAACAGTGAAAGTTTTATAGCCTATTTACCAAAAACACTTGATAAGTAACCGAAGGAGTAAAAGAAAGACGTTGCAGATGACAACTAAAAGTGAGTGTAACTTGAAAAGTAAATAACCGAGAGGGTAGAAAATATTGTAGGAAAAGAGGAAATTGCTTGTTACACCATTTCATGGCATGGCAAAATGAAAAACTCTGTGCAGGTGATTATAGCCTAAGCAGTTTCTGTTCCCCAAATATTATCAATAGTACATTGAAGGGGGAAAAATGTTAAGAATGCCTTGGATATAGTTAACCCAAAATTCTAGTCTAGTCCAATTTAAAAGAAGTTGCAGACGACAATTAAAAGTGAGTGTAATTTGAAAAGAAACCAACCTACGGAGTAGAAAATATTGTGGGAAAAGAAGAAGCTATTTGTTACAAGCAATCTGGTTTTCTTTTCACACGTTTCTGAAGTATAAAGTCACAGGGACATAAAAACCAGGGATTGGACAGGAAAGTGTTAAATAGCTTTTCAATATGTGTTCTAGTGAAAATTATCTCTTTATACATCTACAGGCTGTAAACAACATGGCTGTTTGCTGTTTATACCTCGGGAGACTGAAGGAGGCCCTTAAAACCTTGGAGGCCCTTGTTCATGGGAGTCCAGACCAGAACCTTCATGAGGGAATACTGTTTAATCTGTGTACTTTGTATGAACTGGAATCTTCTAGGGCACTTCATAAAAAGCAAGCATTGTTGGACCTTGTTAGTAAACATAAAGGAGACGGATTTCCAGTTGTGTGTTTGAAAATGGCTTAGTTAATATGAAGTTTCACTTTAATATTATCAAACATCTTTTTCCATCCGATAGACAATTTTTTTTATATTAGAGTAGATCTATTTAGAAAAACTTCCTAAACTTAGTGAGAAAAGTAGATTGCTGGCAATGCCTATTGACATTTTGACAGAGGTAATAAACAAGATCATTTTATAAAATATTTAGTCAGGGGCATTAAAAAGAGGCAAATCATTGAAAAGCGACCTAAACATTGTAACTACAGCTTTTTACTAAAGTTGTTGTAAATATAATTAAGTTTCCGAACCAACAAAAAATTCTTAATATAATTGTTGGTGCTCAAAGTTCACATCCAGTCAATATGAATGATTTGATTTGAGCGCTTGCGTGACATTTCCAACCATTACACATGTGCGCCAAGTAAAGACTCAGATCAGCCTGTGCATCCGCTGAGTCTGACCAGAGTCTTCACTCTGCGCTCTGTAGATAGATACTGACCCAAAACTTCTTTAAACAATTAACAAATATTCTAATTGCCCCGAATGGCTGTCTAGGATGCTCAATGTGTGCGAATCACGCGCATGCGAATTGGTTGGAAATGTCACGCATAGGCTCATTTGTCAACTGATATATTTATTGTCAGTAGCAATCGGTCAGTTGTAGTTTCAAATCAACACACAAAACGTACTTGTAGGTTCAGACACAATATGCTCCTACTGATCTGATTTGTCATGTTTTCATGGATGGACAAATAACAAAACAGGTGAACATGAATTACTTTTTTTGTTGTACCATTTATCTTTTGTAATGGATTGGATCCATCAGATGCCTTTTACCCAGTAGGTTTTGTAATTCAATCTGAGTTGAAGGGTGTACAGATGCTAATTTAAAGTCATTGATTTTAGTAAAATCTTTGTTTTTTAGGGTAGAAAACATTGTGGACAACGAAGAAATTACTTGTAACAAGCAATTAATTCATTTTCCACAATGTTTTTCAAAGCTTTATCCTAGAGGGGATGGAAAAGGTGGGATTGTGGGGGAAGGATTAAGAATGAATATATGGTAGAAAATATTGAACAAAACAAGTCATGCAAACAGTTTATTATCCTGTGCAATCTACACTGTTTGAGCAGGATTCATACTTTTTGCATTTCGCAGACATGCCCTCCTTGTGTAGAATTTAATACACAGTTCAGACTTAATTGATTGAGCAAGGTTCTTTGATTCACCATATTTCTCTTAAAAATGTGCTTAAAATATGGTAATGGGTTAATGAGTATTCCACAGAGCTATGAAAAACATTAACAAGAAGACATTAATTCTTTTCCAATATTACCTTGCAAAAATTGTGTTATCCCCTAATTTGACTATTCTTTTCTCAATCATTAAATAATCCTCGTCAAATTATGGTAATGTTGATGATTTTTTAGCCTCTTTAACCCATTCCCATGCAAAGACCCTTTTGGACGCTCCTCAAGAAAAACAATTGGGAAAACATTGTGTAAAATGAAGAAATTGCTTGTTACAAGATTTTCTTCATTTTACAAATGATTTCTACCAGGAATGTTGAAAAAAGTAAAAAATTCATGTTTTAAATTCTCATCAGCAACGCCTTTCAATTTGGACGAGTCTAATATTTTATTGTGTGGGAATTGGTTAACAGTTAATATTGCAAAGGGAATTCTGTTGGGAAGAAAACCATTCTCAGTAGAAAATGGTATTTTGCCTATGGTTCTCTACAATGACTATGGTTTCTTGTTTTTGATAATTTAGGCAGTTTGGAATTGTGAATAAAGATTCAAATGTAGGGAAACAGTGCAATATATTGTTAGATTCACTAGCTGTTGTTTACATTCCATTTGTATAAATTGGATAAAAGAATAAAACAATGACAATATTCTTTAGTTCTTCCTTTATTTCTTTTGAAAAATATATTCTCTTGAAACAAAGATTTCTTGCCAGGTACATGTACCATTTTTGGGGGCAAAAATAAGACCTTAATAATTGACCTTTATTGGTGTCCTTCTATAAAATAATAGGTCCTTCCACACTTAAAATATCTATATGAAAGTTGAAATCACTTTTACAATCATGTCATATTGTGGAGAAAAAGGTTCTCTGGAATCTATCAAAGAATGTATCAGATCAGATTTCTTGTATCCAGGAAAACCATCTTTTGTTGAACTCAGCTGGTGTCAGTGTAGGGATTTCTTTGTCCTATAAAAATACAGGAAGCTGTTAGTTGCAAATAAAATTTAATTACAACCTGAATGACTGTATATAAAACAGAAAAGATAGGAAATAATTTGGAACGAGAAATGGGTGCACAGTTGACTCAGTTTTAAAGTGTTCCCACTCAATCCAATCTTTTCTCAATCCTTAAAAAAATTACAAAACATTGTGGACAATGATGAAATTCTTCATTGACCAAAATGTTTCCATATTTTGCAAACTACAACAACTTTTAATTTGGACAAGCCTAAAATTTATTAATTTGTTAATGTTCCTTAATGAATAGTTTGCCTCTTAACCAATTACCAGATGATAAAATTTTAGACTAGTCCCAATTCAAAGGTGGTGCTGACAATTTTCAGTTGATGAAATTTGAAAATTCCTTGCCTTTTGCAGTAGAAAACATTGTGGATAATGAAGAAATTGCTTGTAACAATTTCTTAATTTTTCACAATGTTTTCTAAAGCATTTTTTCTTGGTGGTGTCTTAAAGCGTCATTGTGTGGGAATGAGTTCAATCCACTGTTTACCCAGAGCTACAACCAATTGACTATTCAACCTAAAACTGACTATGATGCTTTGTCAAATGAAAATGGTTAAACAATAAAAAAAACATGAAGTCATCTGCAGCCATTTTCTATTTGACATAGTGTATAACTATGTTGTTTGCTAAAAACCTATTTTACCTCATTTTCTGCACTGCTATTTTCTCCATAATCATCTTCAAACATGTCCCTCTTCATGAACTGAAATAGTAAGGTCAGTATTACAAACTTGTCTTAGTAACCTTTAACCCTTGACCTGACAAACAAAGGTTTAAAATGAGAATTTTAATCCATTACCACAAAACAACATTTATACTGGTTAAAATTCAAAGAAGTTGCAGACAACGATTTCAGACTGATAGGAAATTTAAAAACCTCTGTCATTCTGGGTATAAAACAATGTGGAAAATGCAGATATTTCTTGTAAAAAGCAATTTCTTAATTTTCCACATTGTTTTCTTGAACCATTTTCTGTGGTAATGGATTAAGACAATATTCAAATAGGCATTCAAATTAAAGAATACATGTATGTACTATAACCCATTCCCTCCTTCTCACACTTTCAAGCAAAAATATCTTTAGGAAAATGTTCCAAAAAGTGCAGAAATTGCTTGTAAAAGCAATTTCTTCATTTCATACAATGTTTTCTGCGTAAAGAGACAGACTTTCAAAAATTTAATTGACTGTACTGCATTTTCTGCAAATTCTTTGAAATTGGACTTGTCTAAAATTTTGGCGTCTTTTAGTGGTTAATGCATTATACTGTGAGTCAAGGAGAATATCCAATGTCACAATCTCCCATGCTGTTTTTTGCCAAACTTGTCAAGAGCTAAATTTATGCTGCACAAGCCATTAATGATTACTGTTGTCACACTTGTCCAATTCAAAAGGAATTGCAGACAATTTAAAATTTATGTTATTTTAGATTTTTTTCAACTGTCTAGGTAGAAAACATAGTGGAAAATGAAGAAATTGCTTGTTACAAGCATTTTCTTCATTTTGTGCTATGTGTTCCCGATTGTTTTTCAAGAGGGGTGTCTAAAAGCATCACTGTTTGGGAATGGGTTAAACAGTTTTTCAGTCATATCGCGGAAACTGAAGCACCTAACAATGGATTCCAGTTATTTCTCACACCAGCACTACTATTACATCCTTTCCTAGCCTCCAGCTGCTATCCCACTTAGGTTTACGATTATCCACCCATTGGTGAGAGACAAATGTGGATTCAAAATGATTCAGCAGAAATAGTGGGATTAGTATGCTATAATGCTGTACACAGCCCCCCAATTAAGTTATAAATTGTATAAATTGTTAAATCAAGTCATTGAACACCTGGGATTACTGATGTGCTGAGAAAATGTCACATTGATTGACCTTCAAAGCCTCTTTTGCGTTTCTGGACTACACCTAATTTAATTACCATTTTTAAAAATATGATTACAATAAATCAACCTTGAACAATATTTAAGCTAGTCATTTATGAATGGGGATTTACCTAAAGACAACCAACTGATTCAGAAATATAGTGGAGACTGTTAGAGCACAGTGGCAGTGTACCAGGAATGGTTGTTTTGATGCAACTGAGCCAATTCTATGCAAAATGAAATTAGAATTGTTAGAAAGCGAACTTGTAGCCTCCATCAGTACTTTGTCACTAGAGTAACACAGTTGACCTTTGACCTACATTATCCAAGGACAGGATCATTTACAACAATTATATAAAGTTTGGTGATTGTAGGCCAGTTAGTTCTAGACTGAAGTCTACTGATAGGTGGATGTGAAACCAATATACTATCCATCTACTTGTAGACAAGGGGTATGAAATATGAATTGACTCCTCCCTCAACTTGGCATATTGCTAGCTATGATAATTACTCCAACAAAGAAAGCAGATATCAAGCTTGAGGACGAAAATCAAGCAAATTGATGATAGGAGACCTGCACATTAAACAACAACTTCAATAAGTTGTTGTTACATTACAGCTGTTATAATCTAGGTATATTTATATCAGAAGACGGTACATGGGACTATCATATTAGAAATGTGGTCGATAAAGCTTGGGCTAGAATAAATATATTGAGGACTCTTAGATACCGTTTAGATAGGAAATCTCTTCAAACTATTTATTTCTCTTTTATTCGACCATTAATTGAATATGCGGACGTAATATGGGATAACTGCCCACAAAATTTAAAAGAAGCGCTCGACAAAATTCAGATAGAATGCGCAAGAATCGTGACTGGGTGTACCAAATTGGCATCACTCGAAAATATAGAAACTGAAGCAGGTTGGGAATCTCTGCAGGATAGGCGAACAAAACATAAGTTAATATTATATTTCAAAATGGTCAAAGGCTTAAGTCCTGATTATTTGAATTCATTAGTACCACCAACCACTGGCAGCACAACATCGTATAGCCTACGCGGTTCACAAAATTAATGAGTTCCACAGTGCAGAACGGAACTTTTTAAAAAGTCATTTCTTCCCTTTACAATTGAGGAATGGAATAAACTACCGATTGAAATCCGCAATCAAAACTCATTGTCGCGTTTTAAAGGTTACTTAAATCGAAATAAACCAAATCCTAAAAAATTGTATTCTATAGGTGAAAGAGAGCTACAAGTCATCCATACACGAATTAGAAATCACTGCAGCTCTCTAAATCAGCATTTATTTGACAAAAACATTATCGATTCCCCTCTCTGTAATTGTGTTATGGCCGAAACGACCGAACACTTTTTTTTCGAATGTACAGACTATGATACTATTAGGAATAGTCTTTTAAACCCTCTTTCAGTGTTTGATAACATCGACATAACCATGCTTCTTTTTGGAAAAGATGAATTGACTTACTGCGACAATGAAAAGATTTTTCTTGAAGTCCATAACTTTATCCGTGAAAGTAAAAGATTCTTGTAGTGATATCATTCTTGTTCCATTCTCGGTTTATAAGTAGAATATTAACGTAATATTGTATTAGTAAAACACAAACTACCAAATTTCAAATGAACACTCCCTTGTCTTCTTCCATTACTCTTCTTTGCTTTTTATTACTCTCCTCATTCTAAACCTTTATTGTTATAATGTTACTTTTTTCCAATGTTCATATACTTACGACTTGTACTTATACAATGCCATCTTTATGGAGAAGAGCTCTATAAGCTTTGCTTTCGTTCTGATCCAATTTGCTGTTAACTTAGATTATTTGTATAGTACTATGAATATGAGTAGCAAATAAAATATGTTTAAACTAAATCAATCCAGTAGTTGAAGAATCCAGTAGTTGAAGAAAAAATGAGCAGACTGATTTGTCATCAAAGGGCCATAACTCTTTTAAAAGTGAATGGAACACAACCAAATAATGATATGCATAACTCTACTTGATACTGAGTCTATCTGAATAGTTTGATTGATTGTTTGACTGAATGGGGTTTAAAGCCACTTTTAACAGTATTTCAATCATATGGTGGCGGCTGGAGCACCTAACAATGGATTCCTAGTATTTCTCACACTAGTACTACTACTACATCCTTTCCTAGCCTCCAGCTGCTATCCCAGTTAGGTTTATGATTATCCATCCATTGGTGAGAGGCAAATGTTTTAAAGGATATGTGTGCCGCTGCCGTGGATCTAACCTGTGACATCCCATGGTTGAAGATTCGGAGTTGGATGCGCTACCGACTGCAGTACGATGGTGCCTCTGTAAAGTTTGAATCACATCCATGTATTAGTTGCTGAGAAATTGAGTGCACAAGGGAAAAACTACAGACAGACCAACCAACCAACAAACAAACCAACAAGTTTACTCCTGTATACCCCATACAAAGTTTTGGGAATATGATAAAAGGAACACATCAGTCAATGACTTTAGTTCTATCACAATGTGCTTTTCAGCAGAGAATTTTTCCAAAGTGTACCTCTGTGACTTTTTGAAGAACATCATCACATGCGCTCAAAGAAGATATTTGTCTATCAATCTGAAATTAAGCAAACTCATTTTAACACATGACAAGGCAACAAAATTTTAAACTGTCCAAATTCACAGATGACGCAGATGATAATTTTAACCCATTCCCACACAATCCTGCTTTTTTACACACACCCAAGAATCCCAACTTGGAAACATCGCAAAAAATACAGAAATTGCTTGAACCAAGCAATTTATCCATTTTCCACATTTTTTTCTAACTAAAATTTCATAATCTTTAAATTGTCTCCTTCATTTCCTTTCAATTTGGACACTGATCTTCTATTAAGTTGTTTGGCAATGGGTTAAGTTGATAGAATTATAAAGACGCTTTCTGATTCTTCCTGAGGCTAACCGTGTACAAAACATTTGTTTTCAAAACTATCTATAAATGCAGAAGATAAGTCAAGGCATATTTTGTCAGATAACCTTAGGACATGACCTTGACCTTGGCAGTATTCAACAGAACTTTATACATGACACTAGTTCTCTTCAAAGGGAAGTTTGTGCCGAGTTATTTTTAAATCCAGCTATAAATATAGAAGATATGTTCTGGATAAGGTCAATTCTGTCACATTACCTTCAGTGATGACCTTGACCTTGGCATTATCCAACAGAACTTTATACATGACACTAGTACTCTTCAAGGGGAACAACTGTCCCGAGTTATTTTGAAATCCATCAGTAATTGTAGAAGATATGCTCCAAACAAGATTTGGATATACACACTAACCCATACACACGTTCTCAAACAGACAGAGGTAACTTAACCCTTGTCATGCTGAACCCGGTTTTGGCAGGAGGTGTAGACTAAGATCAGACTGCACTTATGTGCAGGCTGATCTTAGTCTACACCTCCTGCTTGTTCTTTTCCTGCCAGAGTTGCTTATGAAGTTGAATTCTAAAATAAATATTGACTTTTGAACAAGTTCTATCAGTGCTTTCAGCCCTTTGATTTAACAGCAATTCGGTAACGTAATTTATACAGCATGACAAGGGTTAATATTCACATTGCCATTACATCGAAGATGGGCATAAAGATTGCCATGCCCATATTCATGGTCAAATCAAAGTTACATTTAAGTGACCCACTTTTGAGAAGGGTCAGTTAAGGACATTCTTGTTAAGTTGGTTTGAGTTTGCAATGTTGTTTAGCAGGTTTACCGACATCCTCATGAGTGAAGGATGAATAGGGGTTTTCTGTACAATTTATCTTTAACCAACCAATCAAAAGGTCAAAGGCAATTTCTGTGACTGCAAACTAGAGGAGTTCTTACATACAGCTTTGGTAAAACTTAATCCGTTTAGTCAAGTTGCCAGGTGTTGTATACCGCCTAACCCCTTTGCCTCCAGCAATTACATAATCTGATATTGATGGTTGTACATACTATATACTACAAGATTCAATACTAAAACTTCTGTATAAAACTTGACAAATGAATTTTAATAGAAACGAAAACAAGTTCATCGTTTTTTTGATAACTTTGAATTCTTTTTCTTTTGTTTTGTTTTTCATCTTTTTAAAACTTTGATATATTGATGTATGAATTTTACTTTTACATGCAAAAAGTCCAGTTTTGTGCTTAGTTAAGTTGACAGGGTAATGTCATGAATTATGTGTTTTATATCCCAACTTTTCGTAAACAATTAACACTAATTACTTGATATAATCAGGGCTCTTGGAAACGACAGTACTGTCGTCTGAGACGACAACTTTCCGCAAGGGACGACAAAAAATCCTATCAAAGGATTCCGACGGACGACAATTTTTTCAATGCCATGTGTCCGACGTCAGTCGTTATGCCAAAGTGACCCTGTAAAATCATCTGTCGTTGTTCAAGGGTCATTAAAATAGTAGGTAGATTATTGGAAAATGTTAATTGATTATCCTAACATACACCACAATCATTGATAACACCCAGCTTGATTGACAATTACCACTTTGCGGTGACTGGTCATGCATCGACGATCGTAGGTGACAGGTGTTAGAAACCTGTGAAACTTGGGTAAAATTATTTCACTAGCACTCTTATCTCACTGAAATCAAATTATCATTGATCAGTTTAGTGAAAAAATAACCAAAACATAATAAAGAAGTCAACTTATATTGCAAAATTAAATTGTCATGGGTTTATGTGGGTAAAACAGGCAATTCATTTGAAAATGAAAATTATTAGATAAACTTTTGGGGCTCTTAGACATCTAAAGCTGGGCATGAATCATAAATTTACTGTCATTTTTTAGTTTAAAAAAACATCAATTTGACTGTCAATTTATGCCATTACTTTGTCCAAATTTCAACAACAAAAAAAAATCCTTATCAAGCTGAATAAAGATCAGTGCAAAATTTCATCAAAATCAAAGTGGTAAAAGGAGGGATTGACTAATAGTGAGTTAGTATTTATTTTGAAAATACAATCTTTAAAATGGTTAAATTTTAGAAGGAAAATTAGGCGGTATAGACTAAGGTCAGACAGCACACCTTTGTCTTTACTTCTTGCTAAAGGAGGAATATTACATTTTTAGTGTGACAAGGGTTAACTTAATTACAATGTGTGCTCAGAGAAAAAAAAGAAAAGAAAATTACTCATGTTGGATAATTCTATCATTTGCTCTATTTTGACATTAATTCTTTACTTCTTAATTAGATTTACAAATAATCCTAATTAAGAGAATTTGCTGATGATCAAATGAACATGATCAGACATGTAATCAACATAATATGGGCTAGAAAATATGATAATTCTTAAAACCAAAATTAATCTCCTTTTTACACACTATTTTCAACAAAGAAAGTGCTGTAAGAAAAGGATTTGGTGAAAATCGCATTCAGTATTAAAATCCTGCCAAATCAGGCTGGAATCCAACTTTTCTGCTTGGAATCCAACTTTTTCCTAAATTCCTACTTTCAAAATCCTAGTGAGAGTCCTGATAATCCTTATAAAAATCATTGAGAGAGAGAGAGATTTCATTGTAATTTTGTAGAAATTAAAACTGGTTGAAACAATGGTCCATTCAATAGATTTATGAAACAATGTAACTAGGCATTGGTAACATATGGGTGTTTACGAGAATACATAAATTACAACATAGGTTAAATATAATTGAAATCCACAGAAGAAATGGAAATCATTGATTATAAACTATATTTTTCTTTGTTTCAAGCAAATTCGAAAGTCTGTATATTTATGGTTTCGTGTGATTTGTGTGAAGGAGTTCACTTCACATCGAAATTAAAATATAAAATACAATTCTTAGTTTGATAATAAAAAAATTAGTGACATTTAAAAAGTAAATTTGTTACTCCAATTCATCACTTTAATATATTTAGATAACAAAACATTTTAACTACGTCTTATATATAAGATCAAAATTTTCTCATCAGCAACGTCTTGAAAATATGTCTAGATTTGTTACCTAGCAAACAGCTAAATTCTGAGTTATAATTTCTTCAATTGATGTACTACTGGTTTAACCAAAATACAATTATTAAAATTGACATATATATTACTCGATCAATAAGGATACATTTGCGTGAATTGTTTCCAAAGGTAAGTTGTTTCAAATGACGAAAAGGGCTGTGCACAACTGGTAGACAATTACAGCCTCGGGGCCTGTGGAAAAGGTGGGCTGTATTCCAAGACTCCGCCCCTTTAACCCTGGTTTGTAAAAACCCTACCGATTGGCCAACCTCATTTTCCTTTCCTTGACGTCACACATACAGAAATTCTCTATTCAATATGCCAAGGGTTAGATAAGTACAACTTTTGCCACCCTTGGTACAACAAGATGGTTTACAGATGAATCCACAGAATGCACATGGGACACATTACCATAACAATAGTCTAACTGGCAGTGCAGTGAAAAAAATGTTGAAAATGTTATCAAGCAGAACTCAAGCCTTCCTAACATATTCTTTTCCTTGACTAGAATCATAATTTAGATTACCTGTCTTTGAAGTTTAAGGTTTTTCTCCTTTATAAATGACCCAACTGTTCCTTGCACACTCTGCAATATCAATCTGTAGAAATACACAGAAGGAAACAAGTAAATAATTATTCTCTTTTCAAACAAAACCCCTTGAGGCTGTTCTGCATAGAAAGCTAGATTAGAAAATTTAATGTAAATTGAACATTTACCCATTACCACACATCCATAATTTATGCACAGAAGAAAACCAAGGAAAGCATTTTGGAAGAAAAAGAAAATGGTAATAACCAGCATTTTCCTCTTTTTTTGCTGTATCTTCCAACTCTATCTGATACATCAATTCAATATTTAACCATATTCAAAGTCCACTACAACTCCTTCAGATCTGGATGATTTCAAAATTTAGTCCATAGTGGGTTAAACATTTAATAGGGTAGAAATCATTGTGACCAAGTTACTTCACTAAACCTGGATCCCCTGCTGAAATGGACAATGTCCAAAATTTCTTTAACCCATTACCAAACAACAAGATTTTAGACTGGTCAGAATTGAGAGAAGCTGCACACAACAATTTACAGTTGGTGAAATTTTAAAAATCTTACTCTTTTGGGTACAGATTACAGAAAAAATTTGTGGATAATGAAGAAATTGCTTGTACCACATAATCCTGCATTTTAAAACATTCAGAAAATTAAGCTGAAGACAAAACTGTTACAATCAATTTCTCTTTTCTCAGCATATTTTCTATCCTATCTGGCACCTGTTTTCTAATTTGCACAAGCTTTGAATTGTTGTCTGCAACTTATTGCAAATTGGACCAGTCCAAGATTT
Source organism: Fragum fragum (assembly GCA_946902895.1). Taxonomy (NCBI): domain Eukaryota; kingdom Metazoa; phylum Mollusca; class Bivalvia; order Cardiida; family Cardiidae; genus Fragum; species Fragum fragum. The sequence goes on along the minus strand of OX336367.1, from coordinate 51,152,261 downwards.
TATAGTCTGGTACAGGGTTAATCAGGATGGCATACTTTATCCTCACACAGCATGTCAACACCAGAAGGTCACATGATAATCCAGTAAGTATATCGTCATATTGCTGTTCATGGATAGAACTTCCGTTATTCATAGAACACAAGCTCTGTTTGGAATTCATGTGAACAGTCTCGATATTAACATCATGAGATCCTGTATCTAAATGAGCTAGATTCTGTTCTATGGCATTAATATCAGTCACGAAATCAGTGTTTGATTCCTTACAGATTATAGCACTAGTCACATATCTTATCCCTGTATCATTCATAGCTATTCTATATGTACTCTTGTCTTTAATATCGTTCACATCTTTGGTCTTAGTTTCTGACCTGTGACTTGTAACAACTGTTTCACATTGCTCAATTTTCCTTTGTTTGTCTTTCCCAAAATGGTGAGGCATCCTGAGTGACAAACCATTTCTTTGTTCTGATTGTGCTCTCTCAATAGTCTCAAATACTTGTTTCACACTAGACCAGAATTGCACATTTCTTGGGTGTACATGAATCAGTCTGTATAATATTCTTAACTCCTCTGTAAAGAAAAAACAAGAGGACCATGATGGTCCTAAATCGCTCACCTTAAGCATCTGCAAATTACAGTACTTTTTCGTATAAAAAAGACACAACTTGAGCAAAATAAATAAAACAAATATAAGATTTTGGGCTTTGTACAAAGCAATCCAGTAATGCTTTACAATAAAAATGAATGCCTTCGGCTTTATTGTTTAATCCATTACCAAACTATCCCAAAATTTGTCACCCTCAGGGAAAATAGGTTTAAAAAAACATTGTGAGAAAGGGAGTGACAAGCCATTTCTCCATTTCTATTTAAGAATTCTTTCAATGCGATTTACGCAATTTTCGACCCCAGGATCAGAGATGTTTTTTATCCTAAGAGCGTATTTTCCTGTAACATAGTACAAAATTATTTAGTCATGCTACATACCAAATATGAATGCCTTTCACCTTATATTTCAGAAGAAGAAGACTTTCGAAGTTGCTCTAATTGGATGTTTTCCAAAATTTTGGACCTATAGGGCAGTGCCATGTCTTATCCATGGGCTAAGATTATAACTAATATGGTAAAGAACCATCTGTTCATGCTTTATACCAAATATGAATGTCTTAGACTTTGTAGATTGGGAGGAGAAGACTGTTGAACATGGTCTAATTGAGCATTTTTACGAACTTTGGACACTTAGGGAAGGGGTGTTTTTTAACCTAGTGGCATAATTTAATCAAAAGTGATAGATAACAGCCAGGCTATGCTACACTCAAAATATCAAAATATAAAAGCCCTCCGCCTTAAAATGAAGATTTTTTTTTTAAACACACTCAAATTTTGCATTTTCCCAAATTTTGGACCTCTAGTGCAGGGCCGTTTTTGACCCTAGGAGGACAACTTTAAGTGGTATTGTACAAAACCATCTAGTTATGCTACATGCCCAATATGAATATCCTAGACTTTATAGTTTAAGAGGAGAAGTCTTTTGAAATTGGAACATCCCTGCAAAGTTTCAGCTTGATTGGCCTACTGGTTCAGGAGGAGAAGATTTTTAAAGATATTTAAAGAATTACTAAAGATTCCCATTTTCAAATGCTGCGGCAACCAGAGTTTATGACGGAATTATTTTCTTTTTACAACTTTTGTAGAACTTCACCCAAGGAACATCCCTGCAAAGTTTCAGCTTGATTGGCCTACTGGTTTAGGAGGAGAGATTTTTAAAGATATTTAAATAATTAACTTTGTGCTCAGGTGAGCTAAAAACATAAGCTTCACCCATTCCCACATGATAAAATTTTAGAACACTCCAAATTCAAACAAGAGCTGGTCACAGTCATGTGACGAATGCCCCAAAAGGACAGGGTCAAGCATGTGGCACTTTGATTTGTTTTGTAAACAAAACCACATGCATTTGTGATCTATACGTCTGGGTTTTTATAAATGAAATTTTATACATATAATAATTTCTATAAATACAGAATGAAATCGAGAAATCCATTATGGACTGATTTTTCTGAGGTCAATAGTAGGTCAAAGGTCAAGGTCCCAGGTCAAGGTCATGTAAAGTGGTCCACCCATTTAAACATCTGTCCAAATATGGAAGCAACCCATTGAAGAATAAGAGAGTAAATACAATTTAACCATTCCAGACGCAATTTAACCATTCTGGACGCCCATTGGACCCAAGATTATGACCTTGACCTTTGAGATAGGAGCCTGGGTCTTTCTCGCGACACATTGTCTGAATGTGGTTAACATTTGTACCAAAGAAATTTGTACCTGCGTGCATGATTATAGAAGTTACAGAGCGGACACAGCAAAATGTGCCAATTTTTGACCTTTGACCCCCAGATTGTGACCTTGACCTTTTAGATAGGAACCTGGGTCTTTTTTGGGACAAGTCGTCTGAAGGTGGTGAACATTTGTATGAAAGAAATTTGTCTTATAGCAGTGAACAATTGTGCAATGTTGTATTGAAATCCACTATTGCATGTGGAAGTTACAGAGCAGACACGAAAGCGGGACAGAGGGACAGACTGACTGACCGACGGACGGACAGTTCGATTACTATATGCCTCCCTTTGGGGGCATAAAAACTACTATTTTTCTCAAATGTTTATTTACTTAATTTCTTTACAATCACCATCAATTGCTCTGCCGAGTCTGCTAGATGAAGCACATTTTTGGTAAAAAAAAAGAAAGATACAACCAGGGCCAAGTAATCATAAAAGAAAGATTTGAAAGGTTTCTTTCTGTTTTTCCTTTTGACATCCAGGTAAGGGCCATTTTTGACCAGAGGACAGGATTTCATAATATGCTGTTGCTAACTATGGCGTTATACAACATTCTAAATAAACATGCCCTATGCCTTACAGTGAAGATTATTTTGTTTGACTTGCTCGATTTGGGCATTTTTCCTTTTTGTACCCCTTGGGCAGGGCCGATTTTTATCTTGGGTCATTATTTTACATAAAATGTTATAAAAACCATCTAGTAATGCTTCATACCAATTACGAATATTGATTGATTGAATGGGATTCAATGCCACTTTCAACAGTATTTCAGTTATATTGCGGCGGCTGGAGCACCTAACAATGGGTTCCTGGTATTGCTCACACCAGTACTACCACTACATCCTTTCCTAGCCTCCAGCTGCTATCCCACTTAGGTTTACGATTATCCACCCATTGGTGAGAGACAAATGTCGGAAAGGATAATCGGGCCACTGTGGGCAGTGACGGCAGCTCCCAAATATGAATGTCCGAGGCCATATAGTTTAGGAGTAAACATGTTTTTAATATGCTCTGATTAAGTGTTTTGGAAAATTGTGACCTCTGGGGAATGGTTGTTTTTGACACAAGGAGCATAATATTAGCTAACTTGTAAGAGAACCATATGGTTATGCTTTATGCCAAATATGAATGCTTCAGTCGTAACACATTGATAGGGGAAGACTTTTGCTTTATTTTAGACTTTTTCCAAACTTTGAACACCCATGGAAGGGCTGTTTCTGACCCCAGGGGCATGATTTCATCAAAATTGTTAGATCACTTTCCGGGTATGATCCATTCCAAATAAAAATGACCTAGGCCTTATAGTGAAGAAGAAAGTTTTTTAACTTGCTATAATTGAATGTTTCCCCTATTTTGGACCCCTTGCAATTTGGTAAAAAAACTGTGGTTATACTGTATATGATATATGAATGCCCTTGGCTTTGTAATTTCTGAAAAAAATATTTCCAAAGTTTTACTAAAATGTCCCATTTTCAAATGCCATGGCAACCAGAGTTTCTTACGGAACTAAATTCTTTTAATAATTCTATTCATTTCTTAATTCTGTTAATCTCATACCATTAAATATTTCTGCAAAGTTTCAACTTGATCATCTGGTAATGGGTTAAGTAGTGGTCGAATGAAAAAAGACTTTTTACTAGTATAACACAGACCAGTTTTTCTTAAAAATTCTATATTGAGAAGTTAATAAAGTATGCAATGGCTTCCACATACCTCTTTTTAAACCAGCTGTTTGATATATAACTTGTTTTAGAATGAGGCCTTGAATTGTTTGATCCTTTGTTAAACAGTCGTCCATCTGGAAAGAGACTGCATACATAAGAATATCATATAAACACAATACCTTATGACAATATATCAGACAGGTCCAAACTGGAAGACATAGTTGACAACTTTTCACAGTAAGTTTGAATCGAACAAGAGCATGGTAAATGAATGCCTGACACTTGGTTATTGAGTGCTAATAGATAAAACAAGAGAACCAAAGGCCTACAAGTGCTCATCAAAGTCTTTAACTATAGAAGTAGAATAGCACACATGTCCTTATTTTGTCCCAATCTGACCTGTTATAAAAGACTTGTAACAGAAATTAAGACATTTTTATCGTGTTTGAAGATATTTATGCCAGAAGTGTAGAACCTACATAGCAAGAAAGTTTTTCTAAGATCTGACCTAGTGACCAACTTTCTTATTGCATGTGACTCATTCCAACTTGAAATATCATGGAGACAATCATTTTGATCAAATATCAATTCATTTGAGAAAAAAATAGGCCTTTAGAGAACACACAAAATTTTTATAGGATTTCATCTGGTCACCTAGTTTTTAACTCCAAGTGAACCAATATCAAACTTGACTGAGATACCATGGAGACAAACATTCTGACCAAATATGAAACCCTTTGAGCTAAAAATGTGGCAATTACAGTGTACAAAAGGTTTCAAGATTTGACATAGTGACCTAGTTTCTAACCCCATGTGACCCAATATTTAACTTGACTAAGATATCATGCAGACAAACATTCTGATCAAATATCAAGACATTCAAGCCAAAAATTATGGCTGCTAGAGCCTATACAAGGCTTTTTCTAAGATTCAACACAAAGACCTTGTTTCTGGCCCCATATGACCGAATATCCAATTTGAGAAAAGCATCAAGCAGACAATTATTCAGACTAAGTGTCAAGAAATTCAAGCCAAAAATGTGGGCGCTAGAGTGCACACAATTTTTTTTTCTGAGATTTGACCTAGTGACTTAAATTTTGACCCAGCCTGACCCATTTTCTTACTCTTCTGTTGTCTTATGCAGACAAACATTTTGACTAAATATCAAGACATTTGATCCAAAAATGTGACCTCTAGCGGGCACACTAAATTAGCTCAAAGATTTGAGCTAGCAACCAAGTTTTTGACCCCAAATGACCCTCTATCAAGCAAATACGTTATTTCACTTTACTTACAAGTCACAATAACCTTTTTAGAAGAAAAACTGTCAAATGGTTTAATTTTTGCTAGTAAATGATCACCAAATTTGGTAATCAATAATCCATAGCTAATACTCCTTCTAATCCCTAGATAAAATAATTTGGTGTTTACTCACTTTAATTTGACTATGTAAATTTAAAATCTGCATGACAACATTAAGTGCAAAATATTGAAAATGTTTCGGTGAAAAAGTTCCCATTTGTACAATGTAATCAAGAATAGAAGTCAAATATTACCGCTTGATCAGATAACTCCAACGCATGTTGTGTATGTCCCAAGTTCAGATGACATCTAGCAAGTGATTCAGTGACCTCCCTTCTCATAGTTCTGTTCTGACTCCCTAAATTACCTGCACAAAAACAAGGTATGTAGGAATGATCACCCCCTTGGATGTTATCAAGAGGAGAGGCTTCAGCAATTAACCGATTACCAGACAGCAAAATTTTAGACTGGTCAATATTGAAAGGAGTTGCAGGCAAAAATTTCAAGTTGATGAAATTTTAGATTTTTTCACTTTTCTGTATAGAAAACATTGTGGAAAATGAAGAAATCACTAGTTACAAGTAATTTCTTCATTTTACACAATGTTTTCCAAATTGTTTTTCTTGAGGGGCCTCCAAAAGCATTGCTGTGTGGGAATGGGTTATTTTTTCCCGTACAATTCCTGATTTTTATGTTCTTGTGATATCATACTTGAGAAAAGCAATCCCTTTCTTTTCCCAACAACATTTTCGATCATTTTGGATGGTTCAATTTTGAATTGTACTTATGTGTTGTCTGCTACCTCTATGAATTTGGACAAGTCTAAAATTTTGAAAAACAGCAAAGGGTTAACAAAATCTAGGGAATGCTTGAAATTGAATAAAATGAATTTAAGAATAAAAAGGACATAACTTGTTCTAACAAGAGCCATGTCGGACATGGCCATCCCCGCCATAAAAGCTTGATAGTAAACTGAAGCCAGTTAGATTTAGGCTTCTTGTGCACTGCATTTCTTCTCAATGAGTTCGATAATAGCTATTATACTTTCAGAGATATGCTCAGGACAAAGTCTTAACAACAAATGGCAATAACTCCAAAATTATGCAAGCAAGAGTTGTGGTTCTTGTGCACTGCACTTCTGCTCAACGAGATCTATTTACCTATCAAGTATCAAGTTAATAGCTATTATACTCTCAGAGATATGCCCCAGACAAAATCTTAGTCTTTAAAACAACAAAGGGTAATAAATCCAAAATAATGCAGGCAAGAGTTGTGGTTCTTGTGCGCTGCACTTCTCCTCAATGAGATCTATCGACCTGATGGAAGGACTGAAGGACGGACGGAGACCATTACTTTATCCCAGCAGGGGATAAAACATGTTTACAGCAACCTCCCTTCATAGTATAGAAAGCTCTTTTGTTTGTTATTATAAGTTTAAAAAAAAAAAATTTTAAGTAACTGAAGAAATATCACAAAAGTTTTTTAGATGGCTAATAGAGCCTACAGTCCTGGTAATGCTATACTGAAAAAAAACAACAGATATGCCTCATGAAAAATGCCTAGTTAATGAAAGTGACATGCCACACAAAAAAATATACATTCCAAGTGCAAACATCCATGTTTTGACCTGGGTTAGAACTTTTAACAACTGGCAGATTATTTCAAGGTAAGATGCAGTCATTCCAGTTTAGTGGATATTCTTTTTTGAAATCAATTTATATGCGATGGAAATATCTCAAGTATTTCAACCCTTTCCCGTTTTCTGAAATTTTAGACTGGTCTTAATTGATAGAGGTTGCAGATGAGAATGAAAATTGGATGCAAATTGAAATCAAACCATCCTTAGTGGTAGGAAATATTGTGGAAAAAGGAGAAATTGTTTGTTATAAGCAATTTCTTCCTTTTCTGAAATGTTTTCTCAAGTATAAAATCACAGTGACGTAAAATCCCGGGTTTGTACAGGAAAGAGTTAAGACAGTTCCATAAATGATCTATTTACAAATGACAAGTTGAAAACACTACCAAAGACATATTGATGATCTGCCAGACTCTTAAAAAACTAGGGAACAGCTCTTTTCCAAATGATGGGATGTTACTCATGCAAGCCCTCTGATCTCTTACAAGAAAGTTTGTCCAACAACAGCCAAGCTAAAAACAAATATAAATTACTTAGACTGATGTTGTAGCACTGGATGGCTTGACTGTAGTCCATGAGTCTGTAGGAGTAGTCTCCCCTGAACTTGTATAGTGTTGCTTTATCATTGTGTTCATTATCAGCCTTCTCGGACAGAAACCACTGAAAAAAGAAAACGTGAGATGTCACACAATAAAGTGACATCTATATCTTTCAGGGTAGAAAATGTTGTGGACATAATATAACAAACGTGATTATCAAAACATGCAATTTCATGATTTTCAACAATCTTTTCAAAGTTTGTTTTTTGAGGGGCATAAAATAGCTGGATTGGGTGGGAATTAGTTGAAGAGAGGGACAAGCTCTGAAGAAGTGTACTGTATAAAGATATAAAACATCTGAGTAAATCCTACAAAAAAAAATCATACCTTTGCATTTCAGGATATCAACAAAGAAAAACAACCTCAAACACAGTATACCCCATTCCCACTCAATGATGCTTTTTGATATGTTCCCCCCACCAAGAAAAATGCTTTGGAAAACATTGTGGATGATGAAGAAATCATACTTGAGAAAAGAAATGCCTTCTTTTCCCAACAATATTTTCTTCCATTTAGGATGGTTCAATTTTGAATTGTACTTACTTTATAATGTTATCTGTTACCTCTTTAAATTTGGACAAGTCTAAAATTTGGAAAAAAGTTAACAAAATCTTGTGACAAGCAATTTCTTCATTGTCCACAATGTTTTTACCCTAAAAGACAAGGTTTTTCTAAATTCTGCCAAATCCAAATTGTCGCCTGCATGTTCTTCCAATTTGGACCAGTCTAAATTTTGTCTTCTGGCATTGGATTAAATATTGGATATAGGTAACTATCAGAGTAATATCTACCTCAGAAAATCGTATCTTTGCATCATAGGGAATTAACAGAGAGCTCTGAAGCAACATATACATTTGTACCGTGTATAGGCTGACAACTTCAGGTTTATGAAATTCTAAAATTCTTTGACTTAACCCATTCCCACAAAATGATGCCTTTTTACGCCTCACAATAAATAAGCTTTGAAAAACATTGTGAAAATGAAGAAATTGTTTGTAACAAGCAATTTCTTCATTAGTCACAATGTTTTCTACCCAAAAAGATAAAATTTCATCAAACAAAAATTGTTGTCTGCAACCTTTCTCAATTTGGACCAGTCTAAAGCTTTGTTATGTGGGAATGGGTTAATGAGTGGGAAATGAAGAATAAGCAATTTCTTTGAGGGGGGGTTTCATAAAGTTTTCACAAGCTTAACTCAGGTGCATAAGAGAGTATGATTGTGTGGATACGGGTTAAAAGATGAGATAAGCTCGGAAACAGTAAGATGGGTGCACTGAATACACCAGTAGGTAAAGCTCTGAGAAGATCTCACCTCAGGACTACATATCTTTGCATTGTAGGATGTCAACAATGGCCTTGCTTTCTCTTCCTTAATAAAATCACTGTCTTCAAAATCTAGGCCCAAATCCATGATATATTAACATCTACCTGAAATTTAAACAGTACAGATCAATCATCTTTAACCTATTCCAACTCAAGCCCTCCTTTTTACGCCTCTCAAGAAAAATACTTTGGAAAACATTGTGCAAAATGAAGAAATTGCTTGTATCAAGCAATTTCTTCATTATCCACAATGTTTTCTATTCAAAAAAGACAAAGAAATTCGAAATTCCATCAACTTCAAATTGTCGTCTGCAGCTTCTATCAATTTGGACCAGTCTAAAATTTTGTTGTGTGGGAATGGGTAGATGCAAAATAAACGGCCAAGAAGGACAGTACTTTAAACCCATTATTAGCTGGCAACATCTAGACTGGTCCAAATTGAAAGAAGTTGAAGATGATTGTTTTTTCTTCAAATTGAGCTAAACTTGAAAATAAAGTATCATATAAAGTAGAAGAAATTATAGAAAAGGAGAAATTGATTGTCATAAGCAACTCCTCCTTATCCCACAAAGTTTTCACTGATTGTACTTTGTCAGGGCATCAGAAAGCTTCTTGTCATGCTGATTGATTTGATTAATTTGTCAATGATATTTTTCTGCTTCTTTCCAAATTTGCACAATTATTTCACGTAGAAAATATTGTGCGAAAGATCATATTCAATGGTCTATAGGATTAACCCCCTTCTAACACAAGCCCTCCTTTTTACACCCTTGATAAACAACAACTTTAGAAAAAATTGTGGAAAATGATAGCATAAAAATCCATGAACTTCATAATGTCGTCTTCAGATTATTTCAGTTTGGAACAGTCTAAAATTTTGTTGTGAGGGTATGAGTTAACCCATTCCAACATAATCCCTCCATTTTTGGCCCCATGGGGAAAAACTTTGGAAAACATTGTGGATAATGAAGAAATTGCTTGTATCAAGCAATTTCTTCATTATCCACGTTTTTTTTTTATCCAAAGACAAACACACACAAAAAAAAGAAATATATGAAAATCTAATCACTTTGCAATTGTAGTCTGTAGCTTCTCTCAATTTAGACCAGTCTAAAAAAATGTTAGGGAATGGGTTAAAGTAATTAAGAAAACATCGGAAGGGCCTCTCTATAATGGTTCCCCGCATCTATCTCCATACTTGCCCAACATCATGTTCAAGATATGTGGACCTCACAAGGGTTCTCTTCTTTTTCAAATATATTATTGATAAGTTGACAGAGAAAACAACAGTGCGGTTCTCTCACGCAAACAAATAAATCAAACATTCTTACAAATTAGTAAACGAAGTCCCACCCGATTGATTCCGTTCACTGTTTACCATCCTACACTGAGGAAACCAGCAAACTCGCTAATAACTTTTTGCCAACCAACGTGTCTCCTTAGCTCCGCCTCCGAGGAAAAAAATGTTAGAAACCCTACTCTACAAAACCGAATACCAACTAAACATGTTTGTCAAATCTATTTCCTCCTAGGAAAACAGAACCCCAGATTAGGATCTAAAACTCAATTACACAGAAAATGTTATTGGCAAAATATGACTATTGAGAAGTAAATGCCATAGGCGGTTGGAAAACAAACGCTCCGGTCTTACGGTAAATGTCGAGCATTTTAACGAAACGTTTCGGATCACGGCGACGTTCGTCTTTGATCTCGTGTCACCTGTGTTTTGTTTGATTGACAGATTGGCGTTATCACGTGGTGTAGTTGAATGGCGGTGATTTCTAACTGTGTATTGTTGGAATCTTAAGCTAGTTGGTTTTGATTTTTATGGATTTAACAAGTTAAAATAATTTTATTGAATAGATTGCAACATGTAAAGGTAAGTCATATTGATTGACAGTACTTTTCTAAATGTTGTCAAATTGAAAAATATTATAAATCACCTGTTTTGTGCTAGGACAAGAGAACAGTAAAATAAGTTCTAAAGGTACCAATTTTGTACTCAAAGAAATGTTGTTAGCTGCATTCCTTAATCATGTTAATTAAAAAAAGTAGGATATGAAACAACATGAGAAAAAGATAAACCTCTTGATGAAAGAAAGATCTTTTCCACACAAGCGCCCACAATACAGAGTGACCGGTCAGTAAATAATGGGACTCTGTTAACCCATTTCCACACAATGACACTTTTTGACGCCCCTCGAGAGAAATGTTTGGGAACACATTGTAGTTATTGAAGAAATTGCTGGCAATAAGCAACTTCTTCATTTTCCACCATGTTTTCTCTTCAGGAAGTTGAAAAAAACTAAAATTTCATAAACTTTTCCCCTTTCCTGTTTTTCAAAATTTTAGTATTTCCAAAAAAGTTGCAGACAAGTCACAACACTTAAAAGTTTGTGTTCATTTGGAAAGTAACCAACCTACAGGATAGAAAATATGAGAATGAAGAAATTGCTTTTTCAATTTCTTAACTTTAGGGGCATCCAAAAATGTCATTGTGTGGTAGTGGGTTAATACTATCATTGGAACACTGACAGAATGGATTGTATTGTCGTCATCTTTTAGAATTTTAACCCAAAATTTTGGACTGGTCAAAATAGAAGGAAGTTGAAGACAGCATCTCATAGTGCCCTTTAGCTATAACAACAAAATTTTGGATAGGTCCAAATTGAAAGAAGTTTTAGATGACATTTCAAATTGTGCTAAATGAGTGCCAAATAGAGTAGAAGATATTGTTACAAGCAATTTCTCCTTTTCCTGCCGTTATAGCGCAGTTGGTAGTGCGTCGGACTATCATTCAAAGGGTCCCGGGTTCGATCCCCAACGGCGGCAATACTCTTTCCGTTATTTGTCTCTCACCAATGGGTAGATAATCGTATACCTATGTGGGATAGCAGCTGGAGGCTAGGAAAGGGTGTAGTGGTAGTACTGGTGCGAGAAATCCATTGTTAGGTGCTCCAGCCACCGCGATATAACTGAAAGATTGTTAAAAGCGGCATTAAACCCATTCAAACAAATCTCCATTCCCCAAAAAGTTTTCCACATTTGTATTTATTCAGCGCATCAGAAAGCGTCATTGTTGTAACAGGTTAAATATGAAATTAGTGACGTATAAGGTAGAAGACATTCTGACAAAAGGATCAAGAACTTGCTTGTTACAAGCAATTTCTGCTTTCCTACTAAGTTTTCCATTACTATATTTCCTTAAGACGTCAAAGAGCAAGTTTGTATGGTAATGGGTTAACTCATTATGAACAGTTATAAGACCTTGCAGTATTCATTTCATTAAATATTCAATGTTAAACACCTTCTCATGTAACAGCTTGTTTAATCCATTACAAGATGACATGAAATTTTAGGGCGGCCGAAATCGTAAGAAGTTGCAGAGTGAAAACTTCATAAAGGTGCAATCAAATTGAAAGTATGCATTTTAAAGGCCAGAAATGATTGTTAGAAAAGGAAATGTTGCTTGAATCAAGTAATTTCTCTTTTTTTATTCTGTTTTCCTCAATATAATTCATCTGTGGCATATAGTTGAGTAGTTGAGGACTGTATTGTAATTGCTAAACGCCTTGTTTTGGCAAAAAGTGGCAACTAAAGCTTATAAGAAAATGCTATACAAGGTTTATGATCCAAACTATAGCAACAGCTGGTATTTACGCAGCATGGCTAAATGATGCATTTTACTTTCACAAACCCCAAAAATATTGATCACACTAAGATTTACCTGCGGTATAATTTATCATCGATTCTAATCCTTTTTAAGATTGTAGTTTGAATTGGGATCATGTTACATGTAAACGACATTCGTGTCACAAACAGCCCTGATATAGAGACCCTTTTATGAACAGATAACAGCTTTAGACAAGTCAAAATTGTGAAAAAATAGTTATAGAGGACAATAAACTGATCGCTGGACCTGCCCACTGATTGCACTGGTCCCACCCACTGACTACTACAGGAAGTTCCACTTGGATACCAAACAGAGTTATTTTGCAAAATTTATTGCCAATGAAAAAGTAAAATCATTTGTTGGCAGCCTTAATGTCATAAGTACAGCTTTTATAAATACAGCTTGAATAAACTGTAGTTCAAGTCACTCAACCAACAAAAAATGTTAAATCAATGACAGAGTTCAAAGTTAACTTTCAATAAAAATGATTTCATTGGTGGATTAATTCTTTGATTGACAACTGTAATCCGTCAATTCAAGGAATAAAGTAAATGATGGTTAAACAGAAGATATTTCTCCATTTCCCACAAGATATTTCTCACAATGTTTCCAAGCTAATTATCAAAATGTTGGTTTTGTGGTATCTCGTGCTAGAAAAATTATAAGAAAATGAGAAACTACTTTTTTGCTCACCTGATGTCTTGACCTGAGCACAAAGTGCTCAATGTGAGCTATTATGAATGGTGAATGTCTGTCATTTGTCTGTCTTTCCATTAACAATTATAGAAAAATCTTCTTCTAAACTAATAGACAGAATTTAACCAAATTTTATGTGATCTTCAGGTTATGCTGTTCAAAATACTTCAGAACGTTGAAACTCATGAAGTATTCAGGTGAAAAAGTAGAGCACTAGTTCAAATCTTGGAAAAACTAGTTGTGTATGATCTAGAGGTCACAATTTTTGTCCCATTATTGCCAAATTGCTCTGACTGCATGTCAAACTTGACAGGAAATCTTGAATAACTTCTCAGAACCAGAAAAGCCTTTTGGTCTAGAACTTTATCCCCTGTAAAATATTAAAAGCAAAGGAGCCTTATAGATAACATATGTTGTTAGAGATTAGTTGAGCAATATAGGACTGTCTCATTCCTCTTGTTACACTTATCTCCGTTTCTCACAATGTGGCAAAAACATTTCCCTTTTGCACGTCTAAAAATGGGTTTGCATTGAAAAAATATTGTTTTCAAAAACATTCCTTTGGGCACAGAAATAAATTGGACCAAATTATGATTAATCAAAGAGAAAAGCTCTTCAAAACATTGCATGAAAAGATAAAAAAAATCTTTTGGCCACATATGTTAAAGATTGGCTCACCTTACATTCTTCTGACTTGAGAATTTTTTTAGAACATTTTTAATTGCCCATTGACCTCATCAAGTGTAAAATTCCAAGATGTTCAGATTAGAATTTGATGAACAGTGATAAGGGTTTAAGTTGATAAAATATCCGTGTGCTATAATACAAACAAAGACCAAACTTTGAGAATGGCGCCAATGTACATTATTTAACTTTATAATAAGATTGTTGATTATTGAATATGCAAATAAGCTAAGCTGGATGATTTAGAATTCATTATTTAAAGAATAAAAAAGAAATCAGATTGATAGTTTTCATTTGAATGGTTAAAAGGAGAAAATATCAGAAATTTTAGAAGGATAAACTAGTTCTAAACCCATTACCAAACAATCCTTTATTTAAACGCATCAAAGAATTATAGCTATAAAAAATATTGTTAGAAAAGGAGAAATTGCTTGTAAGTTTGTAACAAGCAATTTCTTCTGCTTTCACAATTTTTTCTACCTAAAATAACTCTTATTTTTAGCTCGGCAGTTTTAGGAGAAAACCCGAGGTATTTCTATAGCCTTGGTGACATCCTCATTGTCGGCGTTGTTGTTGTCAGTTTGCGAAAACTTTGACATTTTGTAATATCTCTGGTTCTACTGAAGGCATTCACTTGAAACTTGGCACACATGTTCACTATCAAAAGAGGAACCCATAATATCAAGGGGGATAACTCTAGATGCATTTTGTGTGAATTATGTCCCTTTTTCAACTTAGATTTTTTATCCACTTTCCAGCATCCAACAGCTGAGTAGGCGGTGCTTTTGTTTCAATTTAGACCAACTCTGTTTTGTCATCTGCAACATCTTTGAATTTAGACCAGTCTCAAATTTTGTCGTTTGAGAATGGGTTAAGTTAATAAATTATCACACAATGCAAATGTGGCTCTTTTATGTCTCTATAGATAAAAGTTTTGGAAAAGATTGTTCAAAATGAAGATATTACTTGTAACACACAATTTCTAGAATTGAGTTCTTGCATTTCTGTACACCAGAGGTCAAGAGCTAAACGGACCTTATCTAGGTATAAAGAGCTGGCCTACTACAATAACTCATCACCAGACCACACAATTTTAGACTGGTTCAAATTAAAAGAAGTTACAGAGGACAATTTCAAAGTTCACATATTTTTGTCTCTCGGGGAAGATAAAGTGAATATTGAACAAACTGCTTTGTTATTCATTTCCTCTGTTTTCAAAAGCATTTTTCTTGAGGGTTGTGAGAAAGCAGGATCATGTAGGAATGGGTTAAGACCTTTCAGCCAAAGTTTTTTTTTCAGTTGTCACATTGCAATTTAAACACATACAAATGACACTAATTTCTTCAAGTATGTTCAAATTTATATATCTGTTCAGTTGACCATTGTTTAGTGTAAGGCACATACAAAAATTCCCTTTAGGGGTATAATTAATTGGAGATTAAGAGATAACCTTTGGACATCTTGAAAACAGACTCAACTGACCTTTATTTCTCATTTTATTCAATTTCAAGTTTTTTATACTCTCAGAAAGGCGAGAATCTAGCCACCCTTTTGTCTGTCTGCCCATCCTTCCATCCTTTCGTCTTCTGCAATTTCTCCTCAACCCTTGGGCCAAATTGGATGAAACTTCACATGTGAATTCCTTGTGATATAATGTGCCAAGGTTTTTGCCCAGGTTTTAGATAGCTTCAATGTCAAGGTCACAGTTTAAGGTTAAACATTAAAATTGAGCTTGTCCAGAGCATAGCCCACGGCGGCAGCACATATCCTCTGACATTTGTCTCTCACCAATGGGTGGATAGTCATAAACCGAAGTGGGATAGCTGCTTGAGACTAGGAAAGGATGAAGTGGTAGTACTGGTGAGAGAAATACCAGGATTCCATTGTTAGGTCTCCAGCCGCCGCGATATGACTGAAACACTGTTAAAAGCAGTGTTAAACCCCATTCAATCATTCAATCAACCAGAGCATAGTTCCTTCAATTATGGATGGGTTTCAATTTACTTTGGCGCAATTGTTCGCTATCACAAGTAGATGTACTGTTTGGAAGAAAAAATCAGATAGATACAAGGACAAGGTCACAGTTCAAGGTCAAATGTTCAAAATAAGCTCATAAAATTATTGATGGATTTCAAAATAACTTTGCACAATTGTTCCCTATCATCAGTAGATGTGTCATTTGAAAGAAATTTTTAGATAGCAGCAAGGTCAAGGTGACAACTCAAGGTCGAATGTTAAGATTTAGCAGGACTGGAGAAGGACGAGCATAGTAGCTGCTGCTTTATCTGTCTGTCCTTCCATAATTCATTTTAAACTAAAGTGGTAATCAACCTGAAACCCCTTTCCCTGTTTATTTTATATTTTTTGTGACATGGCTACATTTGGGAAGCATTACCTATCAGCTTGAATAATGCTTTAGTTACATCATTTTGAACGCCCAATGACAATTTGCTTGTTACACACAATTTCCTCTTTTCCACTACTTTTTATCACAATCAAAATCATAGGGACGTAAAATCCAGGGTCTGTAAATGAAAGGCTTTAATGCGTTATTGTTTGAATATGGAAATCTTAGCCCAATACCACACAATTCCATTTTTTGATGCCCCCAATGAATAATAAGTAGGAAAACATTGTGATGAAAGAAATAATTTATTTAAAAAAAAATACATATTCTCTCTATGTTTTCTATTTTGCTTACCGGATACATTTCATTATACAGTAGAGGAGGATATATTGGTTTCATTGTGTCTGTCCATAGATATTTTTGTTTCTCTTTCTGTAGAACCAACAGACCTACAAACATGAAACTCCATACAATTATTGTCAATGATCCAAGGAAGTATCCTAATTTTTTTGGTCTCATAGGTCAAAAGTCAAGGTTATAACTTTGATTGAATACCTTGTCCGTGCTCTAACTCATTAGCCATTTGACCTAGGACTTTAAAACTTTATACAAATATTATCAATGGTCAAAGGAAATTTTCTTTTGATTTTGGGTAACTTAGGACAAAAGTCAAATATAGAAACTGCATTTTTAAATTTGGTCCAGTCATGTGATGTGAAAATGATAAGACCTATCATTCAAAAATAGACAATTCTAAAAGTAAAGATTCTGGTTAAATTGCCCATACTTTTTAGACTACCTGGATCGAATCTTTCTCTTCAGGAAAAAAATCAAATGTCTAATGGTAGTTTTATCTAGGACCTTAGCGAGATACTCAACAATCATCCCATTACCAGACTACGGAATTTTAAACTGGTCAAAATGCAAAGATTGCTTGTTACAAGCAATTTTATCTGGACCATACCTAAAATTATGGATAGAATTGAATATAAATTTGCACAAAATTGATGTTCTCCAGGGATGTACCAAAATTGAATCATTTATTCTGGTTCAAGGTTTGAAGGCCACACTTACTATTGTGGGTTTGACACAATATGTCCTAGGAGGACCATTCTAGTTAAATAAATAAACTTCTGGACCCGGAACATAGTCCTGTTCAGATTGATTGGTCCTGTATCCCAGTTCTATTAAACCAAGTACAGTTTGATTTTCAATA
Source organism: Fragum fragum (assembly GCA_946902895.1). NCBI lineage: Eukaryota > Metazoa > Mollusca > Bivalvia > Cardiida > Cardiidae > Fragum > Fragum fragum. The sequence goes on along the minus strand of OX336367.1, from coordinate 51,134,785 downwards.
AGAGCATGTTTGTTTGATTGGTCTTTAAGATACAATGCTGTAATGTTTACCCATGAATGGATTATCGACCTGTTACACAGGTGAGAGTGTGCTTTTCAGTTCCCTTATCCTATAAAATGCCTCACCACACAATGGGGCAGTTACATAGTGAAGGTAGAGAGAAGGTGAATATTGTTGGTAGAGAAGAAAATCTTGGTATTCAGGATTTTCTGTCTTTTCTTTTACAAACTTCAATTTTAATGGGCGGGACAAATATAGTAAGTTGACGGGGCAAGTGATTGTTCACTTGGGACAAGGTCTATTTTATAAGTCAAGACATGTACCAATACATTCACAGTAACAATTTCAACATTATTTCACCTTTAAAATTTTGGGACTTGTATTGCGCACATGCTAGAGATTACCCCCACAAGAATAGTGACACAGAAACTAGTTTGAAAGAAGGGTGACTGTTGAAGGATTGTTCTTTTATAGGCCCATAAATTCTCATTCTGAATTTAAATTTCAATTTGATTTGCAAGGTATATTGTGTACACAAAATTTCAATGCAAATGGCTGCCTTTATAGATTCATGGGAATATCCTGTGTGTGTTATGATTACTTTGTTAACAACCATGTTTGAACAGTGTGATTAACTCATTTCTTTGCCATTGCCAAGCAATTCTAAGATTCTTTCTAGAAGAATATGAGAATCAGAAAAAAGAATGACCAAAGAGGGTTTGATTCAAATCCAAGCTAGTGTGTAAAATATTGTTTTAGAAAATGGTTAATTTCAAAGAGAAGGCTTGTAATTGAAGAGACTTGTAAGATCAAGGTCAAATTATTTCAAGGTAACTTAAGACTTAACATTTTCTGTAACTTTGAATGGTAGGTGATTGGCCTTTTATGTTTCACTTTTTATTTGTTCATGGTGAAGAACTTTCTTTTTGTACCAAGTTCAAGGTCAATTTAAAAGTCTAATTTAAGGTGGAATTTCCAGGTAAAATAAGATTAAAGCTTTAACAGACAATAATATTTTTTATTGATGCAGTTTATAGACTTTTACAAAATGAATTAACCCTTGTCATGCTGAACCCAGAATATTCCTGTTTTGGTATAGACAAAGACCAGCCTGCAAGATTTTGAATCAATAGTAAAATCACCTTTCATTTCTGAATCATTATTCATTTGAGCTATATAGGGCCATTATGGTTCTCTTATTCCGATGAAAATTACACATGATATTTTTGAGTGGTAGTCAATGCTTCAAAAGCAATCTGTTTGTATTTCAGTTACAATTTTTTAGTTAAATTGCTTGGTGGGATTTTTGACAGGCTTTTTTGGGGGAGTAAAAAGCAGTGGTCTTTTCGATTGATTGATCGAGGCTTTAAATGAGAAATAATTGATGAATTAATTAATTCATTTTGACTGAAAATTGATGTTGACCTCCAATGTTTATGTCAAGCTTTATTGTTGGTTAAGTGGCTGAATCTTGTTCATACTATAAAGTTCATAATGCTTACCCGTTCATTGTCAAAATTGTTGAGATATTTGGTCAGAGTGTTTGTCTCTTTAAAATCTTGGTCAAGTCTGATATTGGGTCACTGTTGGTCAAGAACGAGGTCACTAGGGCAAATCTTAGAAAAACCTAGTATGTACTGTAGAGGCCACATTTCTGGCTCAAATGTCTTGACATTTGGTCAAAATATTTATCTTCATAAAATCTGAGTCAAGTCTTATATTGGGTCACACAGGGTCAAAAACTAGGTCACAAGGTCTAATCCTAGAAAAACCTTGTGTGCACTCTGGTGGCCACATTTTTGGCTCAAATGTCTTGATATTTGGTCAGAATATTGGTCTCAGTGAAATCTTGATCAAGTTTGATATTGGGTTACATGGGGTCAAAAACTAGTTCACACGGTCAAATCTTAGAAAAACCCTGTGTGCACTATAGAGGCCACATTTTGGCTCAAATGTCTTGATGTTGATTTGTTCAGAATGCTTTGTTTTCATGATATATTGGTCGGCTTTGATATTGGGTCACATAGCATCAAAAACTATGTCTCTAATTCAAATTTTGAAAAACCATGTGCATTCTGTAGAGGCTACATTTTTGCCACTAATGTCTTCATATTGGATAATATGTTTGTCTCCATATCTTAACCAGGTTTTCATTTACCCAAATCTTATAAAATCTTCCTGACAATGTTCCTGCTTTTTTCTAGCACAAAAATTCGTAACTTCCTCCTTGATTTCCTATACAAGATTTCCTATACAAGATTTTTCAAACAGGTGAGTTTTGGGCTAGTGCTTTGATAATGACTGCATTCTACTCAGGTGAGCGCTTTAAGGTCAATGGCTCTCTTGTGATTTTTTAGCTCACCTGTTCACAAAGTGCTCATGGTGAGTTTTTGTGATTGTTGAATGTCTGTCATGCATCGTCAACAAATGAAGTGTTAACACTCTAGAGGCCACAATTTTGGCTCAATCTTCATGAAACTTTGCCCGAATAATTGTTAGGTCATTAGGATGAACCTATTGAATATGGGAGGGTTAAATTGGAAAACAAAGGAAAAGGGTCCTCAATGACAATTTCTTTGTTTACACTCTAGAGGTCACAATTTTGGCCAAATCTTCATGAAACTTGGCCAAAATAATTGCTAGGTCTTAAGGATGAAGCATAATGAGTATGGGAAGGTTCTGTAGAAAAACACTGGGAAAGGGGCCTTAATGACAATTTATTTGTTTACACTCTAGAGGCCACAATTTTGGCTCAATCTTCATGAAACTTGGCCATAATATCGTTAGTTCATAAGGATGAACTCTGTTGATTATGGAATAGTTCTATTGAAAAACACAGGAAAGGGGCCTTAATGACAATTTATCTGTTTACACCATAGAGGACACAATTTTGGCTAAATTTTCATGAAACTTGGCCAGAATAGTTTAAGGGTCATGAAACCATTTGTTATTGGGAAGGTTCTATAAGAAAACACAAGAAAAGGGGCCTTAACTGCAATTACTTTGTTAAGACTATAGAGGCTATGGTTTCGGATTAATAATAATGAAACTGGTTATAACTATTTGGCACCAGTTGCACTTTGTTAACAGCAGATGATTCAGGTGTTTTGTTAAACATCCCAAAAGACCACAAAAATTCACTCGCCCAAGCTTGCAAGGTAGCAACCTTTATGAGCAATGCCCATTTCAGCAGGGTATCAGTGTTTGACAGTTACCTTTTTTTGTTGAGCCGCTGTGCGGTCAGCGAGACATAGTTGTCACAATTTCATCGTGTGTGTATGATAGTGTGTTTGTGCTTGCATGTGTGCTACTACATTTATGAATGGATATGAAAATAACTTGGCACAGTTGTTCTACTTGATGAGTGCTAGTGTCATTCGAAACGTTTGTTGTGATACCTCTAAAGCCAAGGTCACAGTTGAAGGTCATATGACAATATTGACTTTGTTTGGATTATAACTGCTACATTTATGGATGGATTTGAAAATAACCTGGTACAGTTATTCTTCTTGATGAGTGCTAGTTTCATGCGAAAAGTTTGTTGTCAGCTGGGTTTAAACCACTCCATGGAGATCTCTGCAATTGTTGCACCAACATAACTTCTATTTTTTTGTCATTACCAAACGATAAGATTTTAGACTGGCCAAATTGAAGGAAGTTGCAGATGACATTTTAAAATGTATGAAATTTTAGATTTTTCAACTTTGGGGGGACAGAACATCTTGAAAAATGAAGAAATTGCTTGTTGCAATTTCTTCATTTAACACAATGTTTTTTAAATTGTTTTTCTTGAGGGGCATCAAAAGTGTCATTTTTTGGGAGTGGATTAAAGATATCTTATACATGTACAATCTTATACATGTATTGATATTCTAATTTAACTCTTGTCATGCTGAACCTGGAATATTCCGGTTTTGGCAGGAGGTATAGTCTGAGATCAGCCTGCACATAAGTGCAGTCTGATCTTAGTCTACACCCCCTGCTTGTATTTTTCCTGCAAGAGTTGTTAGTGAAGCTGATTTCCAAAAGAAATATTGATTTTTTTAACAACAAGTTCTATCAGTGCCTTCAGCCCTTTGATTTGACAGCAATTCAGTAAGGTAATTTATACAACATGACAAGGGTTAATTTTTCATACCTTTCTATTAGAACCCTTTCTCACAGAGCTTCTGTCCAGCACTACCAATTTATCAGAGTAGATTGTTTACAATGAGCAGCTGTGAAATTTCTTTGATTCTATGAAAAATTTAAATTGAAAATGAATTGGATTGTTAAGGTTGAGAGGGTAATTTAACTGTGATCTAATTGGATTTTCCCACCACTCTGTCTATGGTCAATGAAAATAAACAAGGATATGCCCATATATGGCTCTCATAGTGTACAACAAAGGATACCATGATAAATAAGATAAAGCGTGAAAAACCACTGGGTTCAGTGAAAGTTTCAACTTTACTGTTATGGGCCTTTGAAGTGCCCTTAAAGTGTTTCCCTTTTACAACACAATATAATTTTAGATAGGTCCAAATACAGAGTTTCTGTCACCAGCCCATAAAGGGGGGTAAATGATCAACATTACAGAAAACAGATTACAGTATTTAAAACAAATACTGACAGCTGTTACGGACAATTTTTATTGACAACATTTAACCCATTACCAGATGGTAATTTTAGACTAGTCCAAACTGAAAGGATTTGCAAATTTAGTTAATGAAATTCCACGGAGGGAGAATAATCAATCCAATATACTCTTCACTACTACAATTTACTCCATTACCAGAAGACAGAGTTTTAGACTTGTCCAAATTGAAAAAAGTTTCAGATGACAATTTTATTGAAGAAATTTCAAGAATCTCTGTCTTTTGGGGTAGAAAACATTAGGGACTGTGAAAAATTGCTTGTTTTGCAAAGTTTTTTTTTTCTTGGAGGCATCAAAAAGCACCACAGTAAATGTGTTGGAAAGGGTTAAATCAAACCCTGTGGTCTCCCTGGAAGTCAAGAGGCATATAATGTCTCCCATCCAGGCACATACCTGTAAGAGACATCCAGAAAAAATTAGATACTTTCTACCACATCACCATAAAAGCTTGCTTCCAGCAAGGCTGTAGAACTTTTATTTAACCCATTTTCAGATGACAAAATTATAGACTGGTCCAAATTGAAAGAAGTTACAGGAATTTTTAGTTGATGGAATTTTAAAAATCTTTGTCTCTTGAGGTAGAAACATTTTGGATAATGAAAAAACTGCTTAAACAAGCAATTTCTTCATTTCACAATGTTTTCTAAAGCTTTTTTTTTCTTAAGGGCATCAAAAAGTGCGAGTCTGTCGTTATAAGTCATTGGTTTGAATTCACTAAAACCTTTCATGAAATTGAAGGGTAAAACTTCAAACAAAAATTGACCCCCATAAACTAATGCCTTGTGGGGAGTTTTTCGATTTCATTCTCAATTGTTATGGTGATTTTAGAGATAGGGAAGGTAAAAACAAATAAGGTGAGAATGTGACATTGTACTCTTATAGGATGGTTGGTTATCTACAGTTTTAATGTCTCTGAACATTTGTTTACCTAATATATAATTGTGCAGGCTAGCTTCTTGTTGTTTAGTCACATTAGTACCAGGGTTATAGGTCGTGACCACAGGGGCGGGGGTGGTGGTATCTTGACTGCAAATTTAACTTTTTACCTGACGATCCAAAGTGAAAGCAGTTACAGACAAGATTTCAAATTGCACTAATAATAGTATACACAACATACATTTTTGTCCTTTACTCAAAGAATGAAGATGTTAGATGGTATAGCACGATCTAGATCTATATATTATCGGTGGGTGATCAAAGGTTTTGATTGCCCACTAACAATATGTAAGTACAAACAACAACATGTGATTAGAGCCACAAGTTTCTCTTCTCAATGAGGGTGATCCTTCTTGCCATTTGATAGAGACAAATTATCTGAGTTTAGGAATAAACTTTATCAGACAAATTATCTGAGTTTAGGAATGAATTTTATCAGACAAATTATCTGAGTTTAGAAATGAATTTAATCAGATGTATAAATGAATGTTAGCTGAGCAAGGGATTCTGGCTCAAAAACTAGAATAACAATCTTAAGTCTTACCAACTAAGAAAATTGAACTCAATATACCTAGGGTAACTTGGATGAGCCATAAAATTGAGGCCTTATTTGACTGTGCTATCCATTGAGCATGAGGCAGTACTCTCCATAGATTTGACCTGTTTCCTTGCACTATGCCCTGGGGTTTCGCTCACATGCGCAAATGCTAGGGTAGCAACAATAAATAAACAAATAAACTTTGAAAATGAACCAGTCTTAAATTTTTTCATCTGGTTTTGGGTTAACAATGGTTTTGATTTTTTGCCAGCTAAGTTTCATGAGGAAGGTAAGGATAAAGAGAAATGCTATAGTATTATTGTGGATTCAAATGGTCCAGAGTGACAATTACATTTTATTGTAGATTTACTACTTTTATATACCTTCTGTAATCACCTGTGAAATGGTTGCATCCCACATAAAACTGGTCTGAACATTTCAGCATTTCAGTTTATATTTATTCTCAAGGCATTATCAGTCAATCTCCCAGAAATGAATTTGAACTTACTTTCCAAATTTGGAAATTTGATTTGTTGTCTGTAACTACTTTAAATTTGGACTGGTCTAACTATTTTTCATCTAGTAATGGTTTAATCAATTCCCACACAACCCCACTGTAAAAATTCTAATAGATGCCCTGGCTTTTGATAGAATCACAAACTTTACGAAAGAAGAGGGTGGGCGTTTTAATAGAGGCTATAGATTTGTGAGACATTAAGAAAACGGTCAAAAATCCTAAATTACATGTACGATCTCATCGGAACACAGGCAAAAAGTCAAGTCCTGAAAAGCAGCGTCAATATAAATTAAGATGACCAACTTGTAAAATTTAGACGCGTCCAAACAAATAAAGTATCAATGCTAATTAGACTAGTTCTGCTGTCCACTTTAATTCCATGGCAATACCGGTCTACATCAATGCGAGATTTACGCAAGCTGACCGGGATCAGAAGTGTGTGTTTTCAGTAAAATATCTAAAAGAAGAGATGTTATTCTACCGAGCAATCAAAATTATTCAATTTCTACAGATGAAATGAATATTAGCAACAAGCCAAATAACAAAGGGAAAATGCGAAAAGATTACTCCAAAATTACTTTTTCCCCCTATATTTAAAATTATATCCAATTCTAAGTCCAAAGACGAGCGATAAATTACACATGGAGCTATCATGTAAATGCTATAAGTGGGTAGCCTTATTTTACTGCGAGGGGTAGAGCAGGTGATCAAAGGGGCTAAGGCCAGGTGTTCAGCTATTTCAGGTCGAGTTTCCGAAGTTGACATGCGTTGATATAGGAAATTTGCTGATGTGGCATTTTTCTCAATTTTGCACAAATTGAGTGGAACAATGTTAACCCGTTGTCATATCATTTTTGCTACAGTTTTCTCCTATAGATATGTTAGAATTACTAAACAATACATCGCTACCCCAGTACCGGATTATCGATCAGTTATCATTTAAAGTACAACCACAATCTAGACTTACCATTTCACTTGTCAAAAATCCGAACAAGTGCATAGACGAATGTATTAGAAAATATTTTAATTCAAATGTCACATTACTTACAATTTAGTTTTTTTTTAAACACCTTGCGGTGTTAATTATGACGTAACAATGTATGGATATTTGATGAATGCGATTGGCGTTTCTGGTGGTAGCACTTTGGACTGAAATTTTCCAACCATCAAGACTAATAATTTTTCAATATGTTTTCTCTAATAAATTCCTGTTTATAGGGCAATAAACGAATATTTCCATAAATTGTTGGACTCAAAAAAATGTTGCTTTCGTTTTTATCAACTCACATTCTATTCACTTTCTATGCTGTACCTAAGATCAGTGGCACTGGACAAAAAGTGAAAGGTGGTCTTTTTACAATAAATCAACTCTTTAAAGATGTGTCTCCAAATTTCAAACATACGAATTAGTGACTGGAGTTTATTAGAGGCTTTAAGATCTTTGAAAATCAAACAAAAATGGTTGATTTTGATGTCCGACATGAGGTATGGGCATTTATTAGAGCATAGGCTTTTAATAGAATTTTTATGGTAATTCCTTACAGGGAGAAGAGTTTTGGTATGATGGCTTTTTCTTTCCTTTTACAGTTTTAACCTGTTACTGACGAAACAATCTCTTGCTTACATATTCATATCATACAGAAATTATCACTGTAAAATAATATGTTACATAGTTCACTTCCAGTCTTAACCTATTACCCTGCCAGTGTGATATGCCAAGGCTGTGTTTTTGCGCCATTGTCTCAAAAAAAAAAAACATACAATGTATTTGGCCCTAATTTTTTCTTTGGGGTATTAAAGGGTCATCATTTCGGAATGGGTAAATTTAGAATTTCTAGCTTTCTCACAATTGTTTTCTATGGTATGGGTCTGCAACTTCTTCAGACTTAGACTAGTCATTTGTAGCATGTTTAACCTGTTCCACACAATGACGCTTTCTGACCCCTGGGAGAAATAGGATCATTAATAACTTTGTGAAATAAGGAGAAGTTTGCTTGTCTCCTTTTCTCACAATGATTTCTACCCTATTTGTTACTTTTTTTCCAACCTCAGCACAAGTTTAAATGTCATCTGCAACTTCTTTGAATTTGGACCAGTCTAAAATATTGTCGTCTGGTATTGGGTTACTCTTACATTCACAATTTCTACCCCTACTAAATCTACTGCACCTATGAGCTAAAATTTGTATTTTTTTGTATGATTGTTACATGTTTTTGCATTGATCAGGGTAAGGGATGCAAATAAGTTTTATTACTTATCTGTTACTGAACTTAAAAGGACAATTTTATTTAGAAAATGATATACTATAAAGAAAAATCACCTGTATGCAAATTACCCCTAATTTTGAAAACTCAACAGTGTATGTTATGTACAATAATATACTCAAAACAGAAGGCAAAGGATTCAATACGGACTGACATGGGTGAGTAGAGTTATAAATCATTTAATTGATTGATTTAGTCATCACTCATTTGATTTATTGACGAATTGATTGATTGATTGTATGGTTTACCATCACTTTAAACAGTATTATAGTTATACAGGAGAGGCTAGTGCAGATAACTAAGATTTACTATTATCTTTTGGTTAGTTTAAGTTGCCAAGCAAACTAAAAAGCTTCATATAAATGCTGACCAAGGTTGGAGTTCAAAGTTCAATTGAATTGTTTGGTCTATCAATTTTTTTGCCAGTCAATAGGTGAAACATCACTAGTTAAAGATTTTGATGTCAGTTAATGAATAAAGATGAACCATTATGATTCATTGTATTTTGTATGTTTTTGCCAGCAATGTATATTTGGACTTTTTTACGAGAACAGCCTGGCCTCCTGCTGAGTTTATTGCTACCTTTTAGTTGTTTAACAAAGAAATAAAATTATTTAACCCATTACAAAATGACAAAATTTAAGGTTGATCTCAATCTAAAGAAGTTGCAGCAACAATATTAAGTTGATGAAATTTTAGAATATCATGATATTTTGGGATAAGTAATTTCTTGATTTTCCACCATGCTTTACAAAGCACTTTACTTCAATGGGTGGGGTTGGATGGGGGTAAACAATCGGGATTGTGTTTGATCAGGCTAATAATCAGGGTTTTCCATGACGCAACATTAGCGCGTCATTGTCAATTCAAATTTCAAAACAATTGACCCATATAAATTTTACCTGTGCATCATAAATGTCGCAAGTTTTAAAACCTAATTCTTTGTGAATAGAATCGTCAGTGAAGACCAAAATCCTGTAGAAGTCTGAGTTACGACAATCAATCAAGTTAGCAACTGTCGGTAATTTGGATTTCCAACATTTATTTTACAGCAATATCCTGTTCTTTTTTTAGTTGACAGATAAAATTTGTAGACTGGTTAAAATGATTTTTATCAAATTCTGACTCAATTTCCGGTGATAAAACATATTGTTTAACCGACTAATAGAAAATGTGAAAGTGTCGCGTCAAACAAAGATGTCGAAATTCCTCTTGTCTGCATGGGGCAGTCATGGTGATCAGACTACCGAAGAGAGCTCTGGTAGCGAGTCTGATGGTGAAATCCCCGGGTCTGTTTTCTAAAAAGACCTGTAGGTCTTTCAGTCAGAAATGGTTAAAAAACTTCAGTTGGCATAAATTCACCGATGGTGAAATGCTGTGTGACCTGTGTATTAAAATGAAAAAAACTTATCTTTTCACTACTGGCTGTACGAATTTTCGTCTTTCATGTCTCCTTTGTTATTTTTAGCGTTTTTTTTTTAGGAAAAACCGGTATTTCATATCGATCAACCGGAAACAAGTTCTCACACATTTTTCTGCTCATTTCCACGCATGCTCATAAACGTGAAGTGAAAATCTATGTGATCGCCTCCATCTTGTTTCATTGCTGATGAAGAAAATAACTTACTTGCTGAATGCCAACAGCCTCCTTTTAATCATGAATATATAGGAAAATGGTTTAAAACTTAATATATCCTTGGTAAATTGTCTAATGAATTGTCAAAATGAGAGAAATAATTTCCTGGCGTTTCAAGATAGAATCTAGGTCAGTGGTTAGTGGAGTTAGCGAATACGTGTAAACTGTCTGTTAGTGTTTTGACCTGGCAGGGCTGGGCAAATTTACATCCCGTATGCACAGTATATGTAACACGTTACAACCCTGTTATATTCAAGCGCCTATTAACCCCATTGAATAAAAATCTTTTACCTCTCAAATTCGACTAAATCTTTGAAACAGAAATTTGTCTGTTTCAATTGTGATAATAATATGCTCAACGAATAAAGAATTGAATGTTAGCTTTAATTTCTTTTCCTTTTATCATTTAACCTTTTTCCACACAACGACAAATTTTCACACACTTAAGAAGGAAACGTTGCGATTAATTCAAAATAGCGATTTCGGTAAACAGTAATAGATCATGATTGATTGAATAGGGTTTAACGCAACTTTTAATAGTATTTCAATTATATCCGGGCGTATGGAGCTCCTAACCATGGATTCTTGGTAGTTCACACACCAATACTACCACTACATCCTTATCGAGCCACCAGCTGCTCCTCCTACTTAGGTTTACGATTTACTCACTCATATTCATGATATTGACGAAGAATGCTTGCATTATTGAGCGCGTTTACGGATAAACCAGCAAAACCACTCTCAGGACTTTCAGTCCTTTGATTTAAATTTCTGTAGTCTCTAGCAGTCTTTCAGATTTGACCCCCTAAATTGGAGAAAAGACCCCCAGTTCTGAAGGCATAGGGGTCACAATGACCCCCAAATTCTTATGCCAATGGAAAACCCTGTAATAATCCTTGGGACATGGGAGGGGATTGGGGTAGCTATAATTCATTCTGGCGCTTCTACATTTATGAGAGAAAATTGCAGGGGCTTATAGATTATAGTTCCTTTTCATGAAAAACTTTATTTCTGTTAATTTTGAAGCTGTCCATTAACAAAAGATCAACAGTGGCAAGGAGGGTAAATCTCTGTAATTTTCAGAGTTATTGTTTAAATCATGATAAAAACATTGATTCTTTCATTTTAAGAGCGAAATATGTTCAATATCGATCAGTTTTGAAATTTTAGACAGACACATTGTTCCCATTTTATTTCCTATCAAAATATACAACCCACTACAATAAAACTGGAACCCACCACAAACTATGTGTCAAAATCGTAAACTTTGTTTGCGCCCATTGAAATGATTTTTCGATATTATTGATAAAAAGATTTGTAATGGGTATATAGCGTTTAGACTTATAATCTATTTGTGATAAGATCTTTTCAAGTTTTGGCTCCTGATAAGAATGTAATAATTATCCCAAAATACATTACTATCTTACAAATCTGATTTTGTGTATTTTTACATTTTACTGTATAAAACAATACAAAGAATTTCTTTTACTATTGTATTATTACGTGATAATGATTAATGTTTTGTTAAAAAATGAAGAAAAAAAAAAACAATACATTTTGCCCTCATCTAGAACTAATCAGACATTATAACATACAAGTTTTTACTTGAAAAAATTAGACCATTTAGATCTAAATACAGTAAGCCTTGCTCAAGCAACCACCTCTATTGGGTGACCACTTCTGTTAACCCTTTCCTGTTTTCCAGAATTTTAGACCTGTCGAAATTCAAAGGTTTTGCAGACAATAATCTTAACCCTTTCCTGGTTTTTGAAATTTTAGACTGGTCCAAATTGAAAGATGATGCAGATGACAATGAAAATTGGATGCAATTCAAAATAAAACCACTCTATAGGGTAGAAAACACTGTGGGAAAAGGAGAAATTGCTTATTATAAGCAATTTCTCCTTTTTCCATAATGTTTTCTCAAGTATAAAATCACAGTGAAATAAAATCCCTGGTTTATCCAGGAAAGGGTTAAGAGGATTAAATTTGAAAAGTAACCATTCAATTGGGTAGAAAATATTGTGGAAAAAGAAGAAATTACTTGTTACAAGCAATTTCTTCTTTTTCCACAATGTTTTCTCAAGTATAAAATCACAACATCGTAAAATCCCATGTTTGTACAGGAAAGGGTAAAGCAACAAGCATACAAATTCTCTTTCCAATGACAAAGGATCTTTGACCTTTTTACCGAACGAAATTATCAAATCTAAGTCGAATGGTTGTCAATCTCATTAGAATTGTCTCAATGAGATGATTTTTTACATGCGCGTAGGGACCTCCTATGCCTACCTCAGTACCAAGTTTGAGCTCAATCGGAGTCATAGTGGTGGAGCAAGGTCCACAATTGGACAGTAAAGCCAAACACGAGTAATAGTCACATGTTGCTGTCCGAGCAAATCGATGTAAATGTATTAGCCTTTAGAACCACAGATTCAGAGATGAACAATTTCTCCCAAAGTCTAATACAAACTTGCATAATACTAGGAACAGTTCCACAATTAACCCATTCCAACATGATAATATCATACACCCATCCAAATTCAAAGAAGCTGCAGACAACAGTTAAGTTGAAGAAATCTTTAAAATCCTTGTCTGTTTGGGTAGAAAACATTGTGTGGATAATTTTCCACAATTGTTTTCCGAAGCTTTTATATTGAAGGGGATTTAAAAGTGTCATTGTGTGGGATTGGGTTAACCCTAGATATACAAACATAAACAGTGGCTCTGTAAGGGTTCAAACCTGTGTCTTACCAGATAGTGAGAGTTTTAACAGAAAAGAACTCCAACTTGGTCTGCAAATAAATCGATCAATGCTCTTTTACCTTGAGCATGTAAGGATCAGTTTACCTTGCCGATGTCCTTTAGAATTATAGGATTATAGATTACACGCTGAGAATGGTGCATGGTTTATCTAATCATTTTACTGGTGCAATCTCAAAATATTTTTCAATGGAATTTAAAATGCGTCCTGTTTTAAAAAAAGGTTTCTCTAATAGCATTTGCCGTGTATGAATACTCGCTTTTTATGGGAAAGGATTTTCTTTACTTTTGTGCATTGGCTGAATAGAGGATTTAGAAGTAGTTTTTCTACTTCAAATAGAATAGTGAATTTTTAATCGTTTAAGATTGATGTGTACTCATGATAGCTGTGTTATAGAACCGGAAATTAAAGATTACTCAATATCTATTAATCAATGATGAAATCAAAGAAAAGTTGTATTCTTTTTTAATGGTGTTAGAAAAAGTGTATTTATATGTGAGTGGTATTAAATTTCTTTTTTTTTTATTTATATAATAGGTGTTTATGCAACAGTAATTAAATTGTGTTATTAATTGGTAAATTCGTTTTTCTTCCAAATATGGATTAAAAAGGCATTTGAAACTTTGGAATTTATTTGAGGATTTATCTTCTGCTATGTTTTTGTTGTAAAAAACCCAGAACAACATGGGTGAGTATGAATGCGACACCAAACAAATTAGAATTTCTTCAATTAATTAAGGACTGGCAGAGGGAAAGAGGGGAAAAGTCTTAGAAAAAAGAGAGTCTCAGAGAGAGGATGGGGTGATAAAGAATCTCAGAGAGAGAGAGAGAGAAAAAATCTCAGAGAGTTTTCAGCCTCAAAGAGATTTAAGTTAGGCTCATCCTGCATGATAAGTGGAAAACAAAACAAACTCTGTCATACTTTTTCCCTTTTGCCAAAATATTCAATTTCCTTTATTATTTTTGTTAAGATTTGTTGAAAAAGTTTAAAAGAGTGATGGGTGCTTTGAGAGGGCAGTTGTTTTTTGTTAATGTAGACTGACAGATGTCGGACATTGATCAATCACACTGTCTCAGGTGTGCTGAAAAACTTATTATTAGAAACAGAAAATCAGTAATTTCTATGTTTTGCATTATTTAATCCATTTCAACACAAGTCAATGAATCCTTTTTAATGCCCATAAAAAGAAAGAAATGAATTTATAAATTTATATATCAATCCATCACAATAAAATTCTGTGATGTCACGTATATACTGTTCAACCCTTTTTATGTGCAGTAGTTCAATATCTGTGAGAAATGGTATTGAAAAAACATCATGGATAAAGGTATTAATAGCTACATGCTTTCTTTTCTGTTTCATACTCAACAGGATTTTAACCCTTGTCATGCTGTATAAATAACCTTTACTAAATTGCTGTAAAATCAAAGGGCTGAAAGCACTGATAGAACTTATTGTTCAAATATTAATATTTCTCTTAGAAATCAACTTCATAAACAAGTCTGGTAGGAAAAGTACATGCAGGATGTGTAGACTAAGATCAAATTGCACTTATGTGCAGGCTGTTTTTAGTCTACACCTTCTGCCAACACTGGAATATTCTGGGTTCAGCATGATAAGGGTTAATATGTTGTCAGCAACTTCTGTTACATTGGACCAGTCTGGTAATGGCTTAAATACCAAGGATAACCTTGTTATGAAAATCAATTGAAAACTATTTTTAAGCATCACTGAAATGGTAAAAGACTGAATTTTTGATAAATAGCCAAATTATAATCAGATTTTCTTTGAGGGTCAGTGGAATTTTAATCTACCCCAGTTATTTGATCTTTCTATCCAATTAATTTCCTAATAGGTTGTCTTTTGTTATTATAATAGGGGTGTTTAACCTCAACAAATATTTATGGTATTGATTTAAACCAAATGATACATGCTTAAGTCTGATTCTGTATCAGACAGCAAAGTGAGAACTAATCCTCATTTACCCATTCCCACACAATGACACTTTTTGATGCCATTCAAGAAAAACAAATGGGAAAACATTGTGTGAAATGAAGAAATTGCTTGCAATAAGCAATTTCTTCATTTTCCACATTGTTTTCTATGCAGATAGGGGAAAATATCTTAAATTTCATAAACTTTAAATTATCATCTGCAACTCCTTTGAATTTGGACCAGTCTAAAATTTTGCCATCCAGTAATGGGTTAAATGACATGTCCAGTCACTTAATGAGTCATTGCAGGTTTCAAATATAAAGTCTAAAATGTACTTGATTAGCTACATTCTGCCTCTTATTAACCTATCAAAAGATGAAAATATTTTAGACTGGTCCAAATTCAAAGAATTTGTAGACAACAATATTTAGTTGATGAAATTCTTAAAATTTTGTGTTATGGGGTAGAAAGCATTGTGGATATCGAAGAAATTGCTTGTTACAAGCTATTTCTTCATTTTCTACAATGATTTTGCAGTTTTTTCTAGAGGGGTGTATAAAATCAGAATTGAGTGGGAATGGGTTAAACAGTTCATCAGAGCAGGCTTCTTCTTTGCAGATTACAGATTTTGTTGAAAGATTAATCGTTGTTGTGTGGATCATGGGATATTCCTGTTTAGGCAGGTGGTATAAACAAAGATCAGCCTGCACATTTGTGCAGTCTGGTCTTAGTTTACGCTGCCTGCCGCTGAATTTTTAGCCATAGTTTTATACGACAAATTTTCAAATAAGAAATTAACCCATGACCAGTACCTCCAGTGCTTTCAGTCCTTTGACTTTAAAGCAATTCTATAGAGAAATTCATTCAACAAGACAAGAGTTAAGTATGATAGAACAATTATTGTTTCTGCATCTCACACTTGTGTATAGTTAACAAAATGATTTTTGAAATGTCAAAATATATAGCTATTAAATTAAGAGGATGTAAAAATATTTTCATGGGCTAAATCTTTCATACTCAATTACTTTTTATGAATAAAATTATTTTACATCCCATTTACTTTCCTGATTCTGTGAATGTGAAATGGAAGATTTATCTGATATATTGTATATTTGTAAAATTTGCCAATTCAGATGCTCAACCCATTCCCCAAAAAAGGTAAAGGAAAACAATGTGGAAAATGAAGCAATTGCTTGTCATTTGGTAATAGGTTAAATATTATATCAACCTTACTATATAAGCAGGCAGCAATATTCAACTTGTCTCAGTGCTTGATAGAAACGACAAATCAATGTCTACATAGGGAAGAATTCCACTTCAATGAATTGTAACAAGCAATTCTCTTTTTGCACAATATTTTCTACCCAAGTAAATGGTTATTTTTCAAATAAAATCAACTTTGAATTTTTGTCTGCAATACCTTTGAATTTGGGCGGGTCTAAAATTTTGCAAAACAGGAAAGGGTTAAATTGAATCATGTGCCAAATTCCAAACCATTACCTTTTGAAGCAACAAAGACATAACATCTGTAAGATGTCAAAGTGTACTAAAATGAATGTCAGTATGGTCTCTAAAGATATGTGCAATAGCATCAGGAGGAACCCACAGAATGATATGACATGTGCTTTTAAAACTTTAAACCATTATCCCTTACGACACTTTCTGACATCCTGGAGAAATACAACTATGGAAAACATTTAGAGAAAGGAGAAATTGCTTGCAGCAGGCAATTTCTGCTTTTCTCGTGATCTTTTCTACCCTATTTTGCACTTATTTAACCCATTCCTACACAATGAAATTTTAGACCAGTCCAAATTGTAGTCACAAACTTTTTAGTTGATAAAATTTTTAAAATCTTTGTCTTTTGGAGCAGAAAACTTTGTGGAAAATGAAGAAATTGCTTCTTCATTTTCCACAATGTTTTCCAAACCTTTCATATTGAGGGGTGATTCAAAGTGTCATTGTGTGGGAATGGGTTAAGATATTTTCCAATTTTAGAGTGGTTTCCAATGTCATTTGTATCTTCTGTCAGTTTGAACAAGTCTTAAATTTTGTCTTCTGGTAATGGTCACTTGAATGATTATGCCAGTGCTCAGATGATTAAAGAATAGCCCACCCACCTATTCTTCAGATAGTGCTGCTTTAAATCAACTGTCAACTTTGTGAGAAAACATTGTCATTTCCACACAATGATGCTTCTTCACACCCCCCCCCCCCCCCCTCAAGAGAAACAATAGAGAAAACATTGTGGGATATGGAGAAATTGCTTGCATCAAGCAATTTCTTCATTTTCCAAAGTTGAAAGTTGAAAAAATCTAAAATTGCATTTAAATTAGATTTTCATCAGCAACTCCTTTCAATATGAACCAGTCTAAAATTTTGTCGTCTGGTAATGGGTTATGTGACAAACTGTCTGGGATAGATAAACCAGATAATTTTTTTTTTGACTGAAGAGCTTTTCAGCTTGACAGACAATGGGTAGAAGATAGTAGCCACCAGTTAATTATAAACCAGCCATTTGATTTGCTTGGTTCAAAATGATTTTGTAGGAAGTCACTTGTTTGTGGATCTGTTCTGTTTGCAAACCAGGACAGAAACCTGAGTAGGCCCAATGTAGAAAGAATTTCTTCATTTTTCCACATTAATGTTTTGAACTGCTTCCTCTAGGGATATAAAAAGGGATATTGGGTTAAACTGACAGATCACTGGCCCGACCCTCTGAACCTGGACAGGAAGTTCCACTTCAATATTAACCCTTGTCATGCTGAGCCCAAAATTTCCTGTTTTGGCAAGAGGTATTTACAACGAGCAGACTGCACATATGTGCAGTCTTATCTTTGTATACACCCCCTGTTTGTCCAATTCAAGTTAGAATTGTTTATAAATTCATTTTTTCAAAAGAAATATTGACCTGCAATATTAAAGCTTTACGGTGCTCTCAGTGCTTTGATTTTCCATTAATTCTCAATCGTGATTTTATTCAGCATGATAAGGTTTAACATTATTCCTCTTTGTAATTTATGGCCTGTAACTTGTAACTAGAAAGTAAAATGATTGGTAGGCCACCTTGAATAAGCTTTAGTTACACTATTTACAATATTTAAGTTGCATAACCAACAATACTGCTGCACTTTTTTGTTGTCAATGTCCGAGTTCAAAGTTCACTTTTAGTCTAAATGAAGGATATGATGCGTCAATTGATTCTTTGATTGACAGATGCGATCCATCATATGGGAAGATATTCTGAAATTTCATGTGTGTATGACATACATCCTCTCTTACCAAAACATTTCCCCAAAAAACGTTTTACAGAAAATAAATGAGGCAAATCACCTGTCATTTAATCCTTTAAAGGTCCTGACACAGGGTCACACCACTAGGGTCTACTGGTACCTTATTATGGTATCCAGTAACTAGTCAACTTGTCAACTATTAACTGAAAACCCAAATTCTTAATTTAGGGGGAAAAATGTACCTTGGGGGAATTTACAAAAATTATTCCTTTATTTCTTTTGGGTTGAGTGCCGTATCTGATTCAATGATAATTACCCCACTAGATCACAGGGATCCCATCCCTTATTTATTTGCCCAAAGTGTTGTATTGTATTATGGGCTGAATCATCTGTCTGTCTATCTGTCTGTCTGTCTTTTTGTGTCTGTCAATTTTGTGTGTGCACAATTTTTCCTACTGTTTCAATTGGATTGAACTAAAACTTACAACAATGAATCTATCATGTCTATCATGTGTGTGAGGCAAAAATTATTTTGATATTTCAAGTTATTTTTCTAGAATTATCTGCCCATGACTAATAAATATAGCTTAGCCTATTACCAAATGTCAAAATTCGAGGCTGGTCCAAATTGAAAAGAGTTGCAGACGACAATTCAAAAATAATGAAACTTTATATTTATTTAAGTTGATGGGTAGCAAACATTGTGGAAAATGAAGAAATTGCTTGGTTCAAGATATTTCTTCATTTTCCACAATATTTTCCTGATTGTTTTTCTTGAAGGGGTCAAAAAACATCATCATATGGGAATGGGTCAAGATAGCTAAAGATTGCTTATTTTTTGTGTGCACAAGCTCTCTTATATTTTCAGTTTGAAACTGAAACTCACCACAACGAATTTCTATTCATTTAGAGACATACTTCTTATTGCAAAACTATCAGAGTGATTCTATCCTGTACAAACCCGGTATTTTATGTCCCTGTGATTTTATAATTGAGAAAACATTGTGGAAAAGGAAGAAATTGCTTGTAACAAACAATTTCTTCTTTTCCAATTATATTTTTTGCAACATAGGATGGTTTCATTTCAAATTACATCAGACTTTCATTGTCATCTGTAGCCTCTTTCCGTTTGGACCAGTCTAAAATTAAAAAAAAACTCAGGAAAGGGTTAAACATATATTTAGATAGAGTAATTTCTAACTAATTCCTTCAAATGCTTGTCATACCGATATGCCTTACTATTCTTTTCCGTATCAAATAACATAGTTCTTCTTCATGTGTAATTTCAGAATGAGTGATGGCTGCGTTGTTTGGGAGGAAGTGTCCTTGCCTCCGACCGCAGATAGAGGAAGATGTTCGGACTTTGGATTACCGACACTGTAGCTTACAGGATGTTCCAGGGGAAGTGTTTAATTATGAAAGGACATTAGAAGAATTGCTAGTGGACTCTAACCAAATAGTGGACTTGCCAAGGGTAAGGCCTTACTATGATAGCTTTATTATTGTGTTGAATACATATTTTGATGCCCAATTGCTAAAAGGCTGTACATACCAGTACTCTGTACAGACACTTTACCATTGTCAAGCTGAAAAACCCCTGACAATTCCTGTTTTGGCATGAGGTCATATATAAAGATCCACCTGCCCATAGTTTTTGAGTTAATTGTAATACTGTTCCATGTGTCTATACATTGTATAGACACTTGGAACAGTATCGCAATTAACCCCCAATATGTTCAGTGTAAATTTCATACCCCTGCAAAACTAATGTCTGTCCATCAGTCTGTGTAAAAAAAGATCAAATAATTTTGTGTCACAAACTCCTCCTACAATTTTGCTTCAAAGGTAATACAACTTTATAGATACATTGATCACATGTTAAAGTTTTGCAAGACAGTATTTCAAGTCTTAATACCCCCAAGCAGAAGAATTATATCCCTAGAACTTACCACTTTTTCATATTTAACAAAAATCAAGTAATTTTGCAGTTTTGCACTATATATATATTTTGATCACATGTTGAAGTTTTTGTAACACACTTTTTTGAAGTCTCAACTCCCCCTAGCAGAATAACTTTCTCCCCCTGAACTAAGACACTTTTTGCAGAGCCCATGTACAGTATGCAAGACATAGTTGTCACAATTTCATTTCGGTGTTAATGGGTGCGTGTAGTAGTGCATGTATGCCTTAGCGCAGCATAACTTCTACATTTATGAATGAATTTGAAAATAACTTGGCACAGTTGTTCCTCTTGATGAGTGCCATGCGAAACGTTTGTTGTGATACCTCCAAGGTCAAGATCACAGTTGAAGGTCAAACTACAAAAATGACCTTGTCTAGAACATAACTTCTTAAATATGGATTGATTTGAAAATAGTTTGGAACAGGTTGTTCTTGTTGATGACTGCTAGTGTCATGCCAAATGTTTGATGTGATACCTCTAAGGTCAACATCACAGTCGAAGATCAAATGACAAAATTGACCTTTTCCGCATCATAACTTCTACATTTTTGGATTGATTTGAAAATAACTTGCTACAGTTGTTCTTTGTGACGAGTGCCAGTGTCATGAAAATGTTTGTTGTGATATGTTTAAGGTCAAGGTCACAGCTTAAGATGAATGACAAAATTGACCTTGTCCGCCGCATAACATTTATGGATTGATTTGAAAATAACTTGGTACAGTTGTTCTACTTGATGAGTGCAAGTGTCATATGATACATGCAAGGTCAAGATCACTGTTGAAGGTGAAATGACCTTGTCCAGAGCACAACTTCTACATTTATGGATGGATTTGAAAATATAAACTGGGCACAGTTGTTCTATGTGGTGAGTGCTAATGTCATGCGAAACGTTTGTTGTCATAAAACCAAGGTCAAGGTCTTAGTTTAAGAAAAACACGTACACCACATTCTCTGTAAAAATCAGCGGGATAGACATGCTGTCTCTGGACAACCTATTTCTAGAAAGGCTCTTGCTTTGGTATTAAGTCACCTCCTGTGAGAAGTTTTAGTAGTCCTCACCATCTACTTATCTTTAAGCCAAAGTTGCTTATTAGATATTTTTTCAAATAGTTATTAACCCACAATTAGTGCTGTCAGCCCTTTGATTTTGATGCAGTTCTGTAGAGGACTTTATATAGCATGATATGAGTTAACCCTTGTCATGCTGTATAGATTACCTTACTGAATTGCTGTAAAATCAAACAGCTGAAAGCACTGACAGAACTTGTTGTTCAAAAATCAATATTTCTTTTAGAAATCAATTTCATAAAAAAAACTCTGGCAGAAAAAGTACAAGCGGGAGGTGTAGACCAAGATCAGACTGCACTTATGTGCAGGCTGATCTTGGTCTACACCTCCTGCCAAAACCGGAATATTCTGGGTTCAGCATGACAAGAGTTAAGACCTTCAAGTACCAGAATATTGTTTCATTAGTCTTTTCTTATGTTCTCTATCCTTTACCCAGACTATGAAATTTGTAATTGTCCTAATGCAAAGATATTGCAAACATTTCAAATTTCGTGTGAATTGAAAATGAATTCCATATTGAGTAGAAAACCGCTTTAACCTTATTTGAAAGGGTTAGATAAACAGTGATAGCTAAACTTTCAAATTACCAGACTTGAAGTATCAAGAGTTAGTCCTATAATGTACTGAAGGATGTTTGTTCCTCTTTATTTCATAAACAAAGCTTTCCTAACATAGGTCAAGTCTTTTAACTTGCATTGATCTTAGGAAGCTATAAACTTTATACTTATAACTAAGAGTAAGGTTTCTGAGTCCAGGAATTTTCGACTCGTTTTTAGCGTAGGTGTTTTTCAGAGAAAACATGAGGTATTGCTTAAATGCCTGGCCTGAGTGATGTTTTCCTTGTTATTCTTTTAGTCTGTGTGCAAAAACTTCTTTATTTTTAGCTCCACTGGCAGAAGGCCAGTCAAAGCTATTTTTATGGTGTTGTGTCTGTTTTACTTTAAAAAAAATTCTCAGAAATTACTGAACAGAATTCAACCAAATTTCACAGAAATGATCCTTTATAAGATTCCTTCAAAGACTTTTGATGGGATGAAAAACATGGCTTTAATGGGCGGGGCTAATTACATGATATGGTAATGCTTTAAAAATCTTCTTCTCAGAAATCATTTAATGGATTTCAACAATTTTTGAGCAATGTGGGCACTCAAGTGCCTCTAGTTATACAAATTATGTAAAAAAAATTGAGGCTATGTGATGTCCATTATGTGTCCTGTTGATCATTGCCAACATTTGCCATGTACACACTCTAGTGGCAACAGTTTTAGTTCAATCAACCTGAAAATTGGTCAAAATGTTTCTCTGGATTAAATCAATGACAAGCTAGAAATTCAGTAACTTTAGGTCAAGAATAACATTGCTAGGTCAATTGCTAGAAAAACCTTGGTGACACTTTAAAAGCCTTATTTTTGGCCCAATCGACATTTAAATTTGCCAAATTTTTGACAACACTGTATTTTGATAGAAAATTTAGGTCAGCTTGGGCAATTGGATAAGCTACCGGCACTTGTCAAATCCGAGAGGTCACAGTATGTTTGTGCAGATGAATTTGTGGTCAGATTAAAAATTTAGTCAGAGTAATAAAAGCTAGGGCATTAGATAAAATTTTGGACCACCTCTTCTGACTGAACACTCTGTAAATATGTAAGATTATAGATATTGACTAAAATAATCTTCACCAAACTTGAAATGAGATCATTTAGAGTTAAAAACCAGGTCACTAAGTCAAATATTGTGTTGACTCTTTGAGGTTGAAACTAAGTCAAGTTCAAGGTCATAACTGAAGGCCATATGTCAAGCCATTGCTTGGGGGTGTTAGTGTCTGTGACATATTTTTAGTCATGATTTGTCTGTACAGTTCCATGTTTTCCTCCTTTTATGCCCTTGATACTTGAGATAAGAACTTTTACCCCAATGTTTTCTATCCTAAAGGACAAAGATTTTGAAAATTCCATCAACTTTAAACTGTTGTCTGCAGCTCCTTTCAATTTGGAATAGTCTAAAATTTTGTTGTTTGTGAATGGGTTAAAGAAGTCAGATTTCTCTGGTAATTAGTGACAATGATATATACATGGAACTGTTATAGGTATGTTTACATGTTTTACCATGTAAATGTATATCATTATACACCAAAATACTTCAACAAAGCCTAAATGTTGAAAGTTAATGGGGTGCATCACATAAATTTTAAAAGAAAAAAGTAAAATATGGCTTAATTATTCTGATTGCTATGGTTTCTGGGTTACTTTTAATATTGTCATTAATACATTACCTAAAGATTTATACATAAAGAAAGAAGTTACAATATTAACCTCATGAGATTACTTTATTCTTGTGTCTTTTAGGGAGGAAGGTATTGTGGGAAATGAAAAAAATGCTTGTAACAAGCGATTTCTTCATTCTCTGCATTGTTTTCAAAAGCTTATTTTTAAGGGTAAAAAAAAAAACTGTATTGTTGTAATGTGTGATTGGAATTTCATAATGTTACAATCTTTCAATGGTGTTGTTAAGGGGGTGCATCACATTAATCTTAACCCTTGTCATGCTGAACCAGGAATACTCCTGTTTTGCCAGTAGGTATACACAAAGCTCAGACTGCTCATATGTACAGTCAGATCTTAGTTCAAACCTCCTGCTTATCCCTTTACACCAGAATTGTTTAGAAGATAGACTTTAACCCATTCCAACTCAATCCCTCCTTTTTACGCCCCTCAGGAAAAAAAAGCTTTGAAAACATTGTGGAAAATGAAGAAATTGCTTGTATCAAGCAATTTCTTCATTATCCACAATGTTTTCTATCCAAAAAGACAAAAAAATTCAAAACTCCATCAACTTGAAATTGTCGTCTGCAGCTTCTTTCAATTTGGACCAGTCTAAAATTTTGCTGTGTTGGAATGGGTTTAAAAGAATTATAAACCAAAAATATTTGCATCCAGTACTGTCAGCCCTTTTATTTTAATGTAATTCTAAAGAGGATTTATTCAGCATGACAAGGGTTAAAAGAAATATAGTAAATATTTGAAATGAGATTGGCTCTATGCTGATTGCCATGGTTTCTGAATTAATTCTGATACTGTTATCTTATCATTTTGATTTCCTAATAATCCATTCTCTTAATTAACCCATTCCCACATATTGACGCTTTTTGACACACCATGGGTTTGATCCCCAGTGACGGCACATATCCCTTCCGACATTTGTCTCTCACCAATGGTTGGATAATCGTAAGCCTGAGTGGTATAGCAGCTGGAGCCTAGGTAAGGATGTAATAATGGTACTAGTGCTAGATATACCAGGAATCAATTGTTAGGTGCTCCAGCCGCCATGATGTGACTGATAAATTGTTAAAGCGGTGTTAAACCCCATTCAAAAACAATGTAAAAAGAATAGTGCAAAATGAAGAAATTTTCTTGAACCAGGCAATTTCTTCATTTTCCACATTTTTTTCTACCTAGAGAGTTGAAAAAAGTCTAAAATTTCGTCAACTCTAAATTATCATCTGCAACTCCTTTCAATTTGAACCAGTCCAAAATTTTGCTGTCTGATAATGGGTAAATATAGAGATACTTTGAGAGGTTTGACACATTTGAATTGCGTATTTGAATTTAGAAAAAAAGGGTTTGAACTAAAGTGATTTTCTAAATTAAGGCTTACCTCAATAAATTGTAATGAAAATAAGGAGTAAATATGGACATTATATGGCATTGTATAGAACTGGTATTTACATTAGCAGGATTGAGATTAATATTTGATTATTATAGTCAAATTAACCTGAAAATGGTGTCAGGCTACTGGCTCTTCAATAGACTTTAAATGAGTTATTCAAACCTTTACTTATGATAAAAGATTTTTAAAGGTGCTGATTTAATGTTTAAATGCACTGGCTCAAGGCCAGTGGGCTAATGTCAAGGTGCTATGTCTGTCATGCATCTGTCTGTTTGTGTCCATCTGTCCATAAACCATTTCTTTAAAAACTACTGGCTCGAATTCAACCAAATTTTACAAGGGATGATCTTCTGATGACCCTTTATCAGATTCCTTCAAAGAATTTTGATCCGATGAAATACAAAGCTTTTATGGGAAGAGCAATTTTCTGTATAATTATAATGTTTAGTTTAAACTTTGATAATCTTTTTTTCAGAATCTACTGACAAGATTATTACCAAATTTACTGAAATGATTCTTGACCCTTAACCCTTTCAAAAATTATAGGATAAGTAATATGACTTTTAGGCCTGGGGGTGGGGGCTAAGTTTGTAAGATGTATTAAAGGGAAGTAATCAATTTGGATTTGCTTCATTTGTTTTTAAAAGAAAGATTTATCAT
This sequence comes from Fragum fragum, assembly GCA_946902895.1. Taxonomy (NCBI): domain Eukaryota; kingdom Metazoa; phylum Mollusca; class Bivalvia; order Cardiida; family Cardiidae; genus Fragum; species Fragum fragum. The sequence continues at coordinate 51,108,968 of OX336367.1, read as the reverse complement.
TATCCTTTAGCCCTTTGCAAGATGACAAAAATTCAAGCTTGTGATTTAAGATTAAGAATTATTTGCCTGTTAGTTAGGAGACATAGTGGACAATGAATAAAATGCTTGCTTTAAGCTATTTTTCCTTAATGTGTTTTTAAGATTTTTTTCTTGAGGACCATGAAAAGGCTGGATCAAATTTGTTAGTCAGTAAATTCAGGCCTGTGGAGCAATACAGTTTCTTGAACACCTCTAGTTGATTTGGTTGTTCCATTACAAGATTAAAAAAAAGTTCAGACTAAATTGTTTTTAAATTAAAAAAACAAACAACAAAAATACCCTAGACCAAATAGGATAGAAATCATTTTAAAAAAAGAAGCAGTTGCTTATGACAAGCAAATTCTCTTTGTGTACAAATATTTCCCCAGACTTTTGCTGTCAAAATTCAGGACTGTGTGAAAATGGATTAACCCATTCCTTTATAATCCCTCTTTTTTTACACCTCCAAAGGGCTTTAAAAATCATTCTCGAAAGTAAAGAACATTCTTGTTTCAAGCAATTTCTTCATTATCCAAAAAGTTTTCTACTACCAAAGAAAAATATTTTTGAAATTTCACCATTTTCAAAATGTTGTCAGCAACTTCTCTAAAATTGGACCAGTCTAAAATTTTCTTATCTGGGTATGGATTAAGCATGTTATTTGTATCCAGTATTTCATGCCATTACCAAGTGAAAGATAAGGACCCCATCTTCAAACAATCAATTGTATGAATAATGAAAATATCATTTAGATTAAATGTATTAACTTTTACCTCTATTTTTGAAAAATATATCCTAGAAGTTGCTGTTACAAAAGCAAAAATAGGGTCATAAAATTGTGCATGTATGAAGCATATTGTCAGTGGGCAATTGAAATCTCGTCACTACAGTTGTTAAAGATGTAGTTACCAGGTTTTGATCCCATACTGCTTATTCTTTGGTAAATCTTTTGCAGACGACAAATTCTAGATTGATTTCAATCACAGAAATTGCAGACGTCAATTTCAAATTGATAAAATTTTAACCCTTGTCATGCTGAATATTTATTCTTTCTTCACAATATCTTAATTTGTTTTTCAAATTTAGATCTTCTTTTTGTTCAAATATTTGCTCAATACTAAAAAACAAGCAGGTAGTATAGACTTAGAGCAGACTGCATGTCTGCAGGCTGATCTTAGTCTATACATCTGCCGCAACTATTGTCAAAATAGGAATATTCCATGATCAGCATGTCAAGGGTTAAACAACTTTGTTTATGGATAGAAAACAATGTGAGAAATGGAGATAATGCTTGTTGCCAGGGTGATATTATACTAGTGTGATAACTAAACAAATGATCAGGAGCCAGATAATGGATTTTTGTTAACCCGTTCCCACACAATGACACTTTTTGATGCTCTTGAGCAGGGTTAGCTCTGGCTTGAAAAAAGTTGTCCCCATCATTTGCCAAATTAAAAACATTGGGGCCAAATGGAAAGAGTTGAGACCAAATTGAGAAGGAGTAGGTGCCAAAGTTGAACTTTTATTTTCTTAACTTATATGTTGTAGAATAAATGTAAAATAGGTCGTAAACATGGTCATTCATTAGTAATTTTGTCTTGAATGAATGTAACTAAGTCATACACCTACAATGATTTTACTCATCTTCAATTAGTGCTTTCAGAACTTTGATAAGAAAATCGAGAATTTGATAAAATATGAAAGAAAAAAAAAAAAAGAGAAGAAAACAGTAATATAATATAATAATTTAAGGACAACAGAACTCTTGAAATTTCTGTCAAATTTTGACAAACTACCTCTGTTACTATTAACAGCTCTTCAAAATATCATCCTTATTACCCATAAATCCTGATTCATTGTTAAGAAGGAATCGCAGTAGTGGTGCCGAGACTAGAAAATACTGAAACTGTCAGCAGAACTATATGCCTGGCGAAAATATGCCCGAATTCAGCAAATGTATTCATCAGGAAAAGACAAGTGGTGGCCAGTTTAATTACACTTTTCTTAAAGGAGCCGTGATGATTGAGGTCTACTGATATATAAACTGATAGCCGTCATCTAAAAAACTTATCTGGTCATCCCTAATACTAAGTCACGCCCACAACACTAAATCAATATGACCCGCCAACCTATGAGCGCATTCATTATTTGCTGTCAATCAGAACTGTAATGAAATTTGGCAATGTGTTGGGCTTGTGCACGACTCAATGACATAATTGACCCGATATACAAGCCTTTGAGCAATTATATACACACTTGGCCCTCGGACTTGATTTCCGGAGATTAGTCAGAGTAAATGTATATGTTAACAAAACTTTTAATTTTTTTTGCGCCACAAACTTGAAAATGAAAAAACTTGCGCCAGAATTTTATTTTTGGCGACAGTGGCAACCGACAGTGCGAACCCTGCTTGAGTAAAATTACTTTGGAAAACATAGTGAAAAAACATGGTGAAAATGAAGAAATTGCTTGTGACAAGCAATTTCTTCATTATCCACAATGTTTTCTAAACCAAAAGTAATTTTTTTATAATTCCACCAACTAAAATTGTTGTCTGCAACTTCTTTTGAATTTGGACCAGTCTAAATTTTTGTTGTATGGTAATGGTAATGTTGTAATGAAAATAATATAACAGTCCCAGTACTGACATCATTTTTCAGTATAAAATACGTAAATTCTACTACTTTTATTGCAAATATTTAAGTCATATTATGAGTAGAATATTGAGTTTGTGTTTTTAAAATATTATTGTATTGACAGCATAAAAAAACCACTAAGCCTTGTTTTGATCTGTTTGTGGATTACTTATTTAATGAGTTCTGTATTTCATGACTACTCATAAAAAGCCCTCTGGCTGCGGCCTTGATGCAGTTCATAGTAGTGCGTAGGACTCCTTGTCATGGGGTCCTGGATTCGATCCCCTGCTGTGGTGAAAAGTCTTTCTGACATTTGCCTTTCATAATTCATGGATAATCATAAACGCTTGTGGATGAGTAGCTGGAAGCTCGGAAAGGATGTTGCGGTATAACTGATTTGAGAAATACCACAAATCCATGGCTAGGTGCTCCAGCTTCTACGAATACTGTTAAAAGAGGTATTAAACCATGTTCAATCAATCAAGATCCTCTCTGTCAACTATTCTTTTTACTGGGAATTTTTTCATTTTTTTTTTGGTCTTGGTACCCTATTTGAGATTGTGTCTCAAGGTTATATCTATGCCCTGAAGATTGCATTTTAGACTGGTCCAAATTAAAAGGAGTCAAGATGACATTTTAGGATTAAGAAATTTTAGATAAAAAACATTGTTATGGAAAATGAAGAAATTTCCGTGTTACAATATCATTTTACACAATGTTTTCCAATTGTTTTTCTTGAAAGGAGTGAAAAAGCATCACTGTGTGGGAATACGCTGACAAACATGTCTTGTTTCAACTTGCATGTGACAGTGTTATGACTGTATCTAATTGCCTGACACTGTAGATTGTAATGAGTCAAATTAGACCAATAATACCCAAAGTACCTATACATAATTGATACATTTGTTCTCTTAATGGCCCAATAAAGACTTTAACAGTGAATGTGTTTATTTCAATTGGATGTTTTGACCTAATTAATTGCTGAAAATTACCGGGATGGCACAGACAGATAGCGCTTCAGTGACCAAATGTCCTTTCCCTTGTAACAGTGGAGTCTGTTGTATAGTATGCAGGCCTAAATATTGGATTAACCCAGCCCTCATTTTTTGGCAAAAGACTTAGTCCATATTGCATCTCTCAAACTAGGTGTATGAACTGTTACTTGTGAAGGTTTAATCTTAAGTTTAATCTTAACTCTTGTCATGCTGAATAAAATCCCTTTCCAAAACAGTGTGAAAATCAAAGGGCTGAAAGTACTGAAAGCACTACCTGTACTGGTTTATACTTATTTTGAAAATTAAATCTTTAAAGAACCCCGCTATAAAAGAGACAAGCAGGTGGTAAAGACAAAGGTCAGCCTGCACTTACAGGCTGATCTTTGTCTTTACCTCCTGCCAAACAGGAATATTCCGGGATCAGCATGACAAGGGTTAAGTTTCCTTGTCTAAATAACAGCTGTGTTGAAAGTTGTCATGATCAAGCATACACCATTGCCACATGATCCCACTTTCTAATGCCTCCCAAGGAAAAAAAAACAACCTTGGAGATCATTAAGGAAAATGAAGACATTGCTTGTTACAGGTGATTTCTTCATTATCTACTGTGTTTTATATCCTGAAAGAAAATGATTTTTAAAATTTCATAGACTAGAAACTGTTATTGATGTACCCTTTTTCCCCCTTTTTGGCTCCTTATGAGGCCTCCAGGGGAAATAACTCCATGACGTGTACAAACCTGAAGCATTTTCCCATGATGATGCTTCCTGCCAAGTTTGGTTGAAATGCGTTAACGGGTTCTCAAGAAGAAGTTGAAAATTATAAAAAGTTAAAGCACAGCGCACAATTATTACCCATATAATTATCGCAGAATGGTAAGTATTCAATACATACTTCCAAGGCCTCACTTTTAATAAGGCTGTGGAATTCCAATGGATCATACATTTTGTTAACCCAATACCAGACCAAATTTTAGAAAGGTCCGAATTCAAAGAAGTTAAAGACGGCAATTTTTAGTAAATAAGGTTTTAATTTTTGTTTGCTTTTCTAGTGGAAGACATTAAAGATAATGAAGAAACTACTTGTAACAAGCATTTTCTTCATTTTCCACAATGTTTTCATCAGCTTTATTTTTTGGGGTTGTCAAAAAGTGTGATTGTATGGTTATGGTATAAGCCACAATTGCAATGTAATAGAAATATGATTTAATCTTTCTTGTGTTGCATATCATGCAAGATATTAATATTCAGAAATGAGCAAAGTCATGCAGTAGATTTATTCCTTTATTGATGTTATCATTAATATTGCTTAAGATAATCCATGATATTGGGACAATGTAGAAATGCACACCATCATTGTGATTGGGTAAGATGGAGTACAACAAACTTTTTGTTTAAATTGAAAATGTACTTCTTTTGGGGCTGACTTCAACTGGTACTTAAGTTACTACCATTTTAACTAAGTACAACTGTCGATTTTTAGCTCACCTGAGCACAACGTGCTCATGGCGAGCTTTTGTGATCGTTGAATGTCTGTCATCCGTCGTGCGTCGTTGTGCGTCAACAGTTGAAGTGTTTACACTTTAGAGGCCACAGTTTTGACCCAATCTTCATGAAACTTGGTCAGAATAATTGTTCGGTCATGAGGATGAACCCTATTAATTATGGGAGGGTTCTATTGGAAAACACAGGAAAAGGGGCCTTAATGATAATTTCTTTGTTTACATTCTAGAGGCCACAAATATGGCTTTACCTTCAGGAACTTTGCCAGAATAGTTATTAGGTCATAGAGATGAACCCTATTGATTAGGTAACATCCCATTTGGTCTACTCCCATTTCGTCTACTGTATTTTTTTGCCAAGAGTCCCATTTCGTCTACTGTCCCATTTCGCCTACTGTCCCATTACGTCTACTGTTTTAATTTGTCTACAATGGTTTCTTATATTAACCCTTTCCCGTTCAAATACGGGATTTTACGTTCCTGTGATTTTATACTTGAGAAAACATTGTGGTAAAACAAGAAATTGCTTGTAACAAGCAATTTCTTCTTTTTCCACAATGTTTTCTACCCTATTGAATGGTTAGTATTCAAATTAAATCCACTGTAAAATATCGTCTGCAAAACCTTTGAATTTGGACAGGTCTAAAATTTCCAAAAACGGGAAAGGGTTAAGGATGATTACAAAATATTTTCAGCTTTTTGTATAATAAATTTTTGAATGTAATATTGATATTATGGAATAAAATCTGTGTTAATGAAAAATATAAATAATTTAATCTGACAAAAAGACTTATTTTCTTTTTAACAAGTAGTTGATATTTAATATTGAAGTATTATAAAAAGAAAAGAAATTTACTGTATTGCTTTACATTTTCATAATAACTTTAAATGTAAATATTATTCTTGTGATTGTAGACCTCCATTTGTCATTATATTTCCATCTTAATGAATAATGCCATTATAAATAAGATTTAAATCCAATAGCTGATACAGGTGTGAAAAGGCAAATTAACAAATGCCATATTCTTCTCAACACCTAGTCTGAAATGTGTGAAATATATCGGCAACGAATACCAATATTTGATACAAATATTGGTAAAAATGTAGAATTCAAATTTTTAGGTAAGAAAAAAGCATAATAATAATTCAAAACCATAAAAAAGAATAAAATCTAAAATGTAGACGAAATGGGACTCCTGTGCAAACCAGGGGTAGACGAAATGGGACTAGTGCGCAAATTTGTAGACGAAATGGGAGGAGACGAAATGGGAGTAGACCAAATGGGACTAAACCATTGATTATTAGAAGGTTCTTTCCGAAAACACAGGAAAAGGGGCCTTAATGACAATTTCTTTGTTTACACTCTAGAGGCCACAATTTTGGCCCAATCTTCATGAAACTTGGTTAGAATAATTGTTTGATCATGAGGATGATCCCTATTGATTATTGGAGGATTCTATTGGAAATCACAGGAAAAGGGGCCTTGATGATAATTTCTTTGTTTACACTCCAGAGGCCACAGTTTTGGCTCAATCTCCATAAATCTTGGTCAGAATAATTGTTAGGTCATAAGGATTAACCCTATTGATAATGGAAAGGTTTTATCGGAAAACACAGGAAAAGGGGCCTTAATGACAGTTTCTTTGTTTAACCCTTTCCTGTTTAATCACTGGTTTTTACGTCCCTTTGTTTTTATACTTTGGAAAAAATTGTGGAAAAAGAAGAAATTGCTTTTAACAAGAAATTTCTTCTTTTTCCACAATATTTTCTACCCTACTGAATAATTATTATCAGGTTAAATTCAACTTTAAATTGTTGTCTGCAAAATCTTTGAATTTGGACCAGTCTAAAATTTCAAAAAACAGGAAAGGGTTAAAGTCTAGAGGCCACAATTTAGGCTCAATCTTCATGAAACTAGGCCAGAATAATATTTAGGGCAAAAGGATGAAGCCTTATGGTTATGGGAAGGTTCTTTTGGAAAACACAGGAAAAGGGGCCTTAATGACAAATTCTTTGTTTACACTCTAGAGACTACAATTTTGGCTCAATTTTCATGAAAATTGGCCAGAATAATTGTTTAGTCACAAGGAAGAACACTATTGATTATAGGAAGGTACTTTTGGAAAACACAGGAAAAGGGGCCTTAATTACTATTTCTTTATTAAAGCTCTAGAGGTCATAATTTTGGCTCATGGTCATGTAACTTGGTCAGGATACTTGTAAGGTCATAGAGATGAACCTTATAGATTATTGGAAGGTCCTATAGGATAACACAGGAAAAGGGGCCATAATGACAATTTCTTTTTTTCAATATAGAAGTCACAGTTTTGCCTCTACCTTCATGAAACTGATTATAGTTATTTGTCTCAAATTGCACTTTTTTAAAAGCAGACAGTTCAGGTGAGCAATCTAGGACCATCGTGGTCCTCTTGATTTATAAAGCTTTATCAAACAAGCTGACAGTCTAAGACAATAGATAAAATGGTAGAAACTTTATCACTAGTCTACATGGACTGAAATTTATATGACTGCTACAATTATAAAAGAATAATACTCATCGCTATCCAATTAACCCATTCCCACTCAGTGACACTTTTGGACGCCCCTCAAGAAAACATATGGAGAGAACATTGTGAAAAATGAAGAAATTGCTTGTTACAAGCAATTTCTTCATTTTCCACAATGTTTCATACCCAGAAAGTTGAAAAAAATCTAAAATTTCATAAACTTTAAATTGTCATCTGCAACTTCTTTCAATTTGGACCTGTCTACAATTTTGCCATCTGGTAATGGGTTAGTATGGAGTTTTCTCCTATTGCCTCCATTCAAAAAGCATCTTTAATCTAATATACAAGTACATGTATTTCCATTGTATCTGTTTTGAACCTATTGTTTGGTGATGATGAACTCGCGACATTCAATAGCAAGTCTAACTCTCTACATCACTACAACAAACACATTGATTCTTTCAATGTGCCTTAATCCATTCCCATACAGTGACGCTTTTTGACGCCCCTGAAGAAAAACAATTTGGAAAACATTATGTAAAATGAAGAAATTGCTTGTAACAAGCAATTTCTTCAATCTGCACAATGTTTTCTATCCAAAAAAGTGAAAAAATCTAAAATTTTATAACCTTTTAGATACCGTCTGCAAATTCTTTCAATTTGGACCAGTCTGAAATTTTGTCTTCTGGTAATGGGTTAATCCATTCCCAAACAATGTAGCTTTTTACAACCTTTAAATATTATATTGAAGAAATTATTCTGGGATAAGAATAAAACCTCTGTCTGTGCATGTGTGTTGGTTGGTAGGTGTTTTTGTGTCTGTGTTATTATGTCCAATTCTTGTCGGGGGCATGACTTCTACATTGATTGATGGATTTCAAAGTTAACTTGGCACAACTTTTCCCTTAGAGGTATTTCTCCTTTTCTCATAAGGATTTCCATATTATACTTTTTCAAGCATCAAAAATTGTGTGGATAATCGTAAACCAAAGTGGGATAGCAGCTGGAGGCTAGGAAAGGATGTAGTGGTAGTACTGGTGTGAGAAATACATGTACCAGGAATCCATTGTTAGGTGCTCCAGCCACTGCGACATGACTTGAATAATGTTAAAAGCGGCGTTAAACCCCATTCAATTAAGCATCAAAAAGAGGTATTGTGTGGTAATGGGTTAATATATAGAATCAAAAGTAGTGTAGAATATTAACAAGCAATTATAACAAGCAATTGCTTTATTTTCAACTATGTTTTCCAAAGCCTTTTTACTCATGGGGTGTCAAAAAGAGTCTTTGAACAGGAATGGGTCAACCAATTGTTGGATGACAAAGTTTAGACTGGTCTGAATTGAAAGAAGTTGCAGACAAAAGTTTCAAGTTTATGATATTTGACAAATCTTTGTCTAGGTAGAAAGGATTGTGATTAGATGAAGAAATTGCTTTTGATAAACAATTTTCTCATTTTCCACAATGTTTCCCTAGATTTTCTTTTAGAGGGCAGTAAAAAAGTGTGATTGTGTGGAAATGGCTTAAATAGAGACTGTTTGCTGATTTGACCTTGTTTATGCCAATATTCAATTTTCACAATATACATGCATGCCAACATTCACAATATATGCCAATATTCTCAATATATGCCAACATTCACAATATATGCCAACATTAACAATATATGGGGAGGGAATATAAGGTGCTAATCACCTTTCTGTTTGTTGACATAGAGATTATTCGCTTTGACGATATGTACCACTGACAGGCACGAGGGTTCCTGTGTATCATCTAAGTATTTGACAATAGTAACGCTGGAATGAGGACTCTGTCAGCTACTTCAGGATTTGGACGAGAGTACACTCTGTCTTTGTGTATATGCTTGGCTTAAAGTTGTTTTTCAAAATAGGAATCCTTTCTTCTCACACCTTAAGAGTGCCAGAATTAAAATACAACGGAAAAAAATGTCATAATTTCTATTTTGTTGTTATTTTGAATTTGCCTACAGTGGTAAGGAAAGTAATGATTTTTGGTGATTTATTGTTTTATATCAAAATGATAGTAAAATTAGTCTTTGGGAAATGTCTTCATTAATCCAGTCCAACACAATCATGATTTTTTCAAGGCTCAATGCTTTGGACAAAATTGTAGATAAAGAAGAAATTGCTTGTAACAAGCAATTTCTTTCTTATCCACAATAGTTTCTATCCCAAAAGGCAAAGATTTTTATTTTTCTATAAGAGTGAAATTGTCGCCTGCAACTTATTTCAATTTGGACCCTTATTATATTTTGTTGTCAGATAATGGATTAATTATATACCAAACCTATTTGGTACTCACTAGAGTTATCTGGACTTGACAGGTCTCCAGACTTGTCATGCTGAATAAAATCCTTTTTAAAATTACACCTAACCCAATACCAGACGGCAAAGTTTTTCAAATTGAAGGGAGTTGCAGACAAGAGTTTAAAGTTGATAAAATTTAAGATTTTTAGCTCAACTGGCCGAAGGCCACTAGAGCTATAGCGAAGGCTTGTTCCCGTCCGTCCATCCGTGCGTCGTCCGTCCGTTAAACTTTTCCTTGTTTACGCGATAAAGTCCACAGTTTTCATCGGATTCTCTTCAAACTTTCACAGAATGATTGTACCAACATAAGGATCATTCCTTTCGAAATTGGGTTAGATCCGTCAAGAAACACAGGAAAAGGGCCCTAATTAAAACTTAATTAAAAAATCATCGTTTACGCAATAAAGTCCACAGTTTTCATCGAATTCTCTTCAAATTTCACAGAATGATTGTACCATCATAAGGATCGTTCCTTTCGAAATTGGGTCAGATCCGTCAAGAAACACGGGAAAAGGGGCCTTATGAAAATTTAATTAAATATTCAATTAAAAATCCTCGTTTACGGGATAGAGTCCACAGTTTTCATCTGATTCTCTTCAATCTTTCCCAGAATGATTGTACCATCATAAGGATCGTTCCTTTCGAAAATGGGTATGATTCGTCAAGAAACACGGGAAAAGGGGCCTTATGAAAATTCATTCAAAATTCAATTAAAAATCCTCGTTTATGCGATTGAGTCCACAGTTTTCATCGGATTCTCTTCAAACTTTCACAGACCGATTGTACCAACATAAGGATTGTTCCTTTTGAAAATGGGTATGATCCGTCAAGAAACAGGGGAAAAGGGGCCTTGTGAAAATTTAATAAAAAATCCTCGTTTACGCGATAGAGTCCACAGTTTTTCATCAGATTCTTCAAACTTTCACAGAATGATTGTACCAACATAAGGATCGTTCCTTTCGAAATTTGGTATGATCTGTCAGGAAACATGAGAAAAGGGGCCTTATGGAAATTTAATTAAAATTCCATTAAAAAACAATGTTTACGCGATAGAGTCCACAGTTTTCATTAGATTCTCTTCAAACTTTCACAGAATGATTGTACCAACATAAGGATTGTTCCTTTCGAAATTGGGTATGATCCGTCAAGAAACATGGGAAAAGGGGCCTTAAGAAAATTCAATTAAAATCTCCATTAAAAATCCTCGTTTTCGTGATAGAGTCCACAGTTGTCATTGGATTCTCTTCAAACTTTTCAGAATGATTGTACCATCATTAGGATTTTTCCTTTCGAAAATGGGTCTGATCTGTCAAGAAACACGGGAAAAGGGGCCTTTTGAAAATTTAATTAAAAAATGCTCGTTAACACTTTAGAGTTCACAGTTTTCATCAGACTGTATCTAAACTTTCACAGAATGATTGTACTATCATAAGGGTTGTTCCTTTCGAAATTTGGTATGATCAGTCAAGGACCACAGGAAAAAGGGGCCCGATAAAAACTGGATTGAAAAAGTCCTCGTAAACACAATAGAGTCCATAGTTTTCAACAAATTCTCTTCAAACATTCCCAGAATGATTATTACATTAAATGGATTCTTCCTTTCAGAATGAGGTTTGATCCATCAAGTTTCATGGGAAAAGGGGCCCTATGAAAATTTATTAAAAAAATCTTAGTTAACACATAATGGCCCTAGATTTCACCTGATTGACTTCAAACTTTCACATAATGATTGTACCACCATAAGGATTGTTCCTTTCAAATTGGGTCTGATCCATTGAGAAACATAGGAAAAGGGGCCTTAGGAAAATTCAATTAAAAAAATCTTAATGCTTGTAAGTCCACAGATGAGATGGGGTTGTCTTTATACTCAAACAGAATAATTATACTTTTGTAAGAAGAGTTCCCTTTGGAATTGGTTCAGATCCATTTAGTCACATTGGAAAAGGGGCTATATGAAAATTCAATTAATAAAACCCTGTTAATACAATGAAGCCCACAGCTTTGATCAGATTTTGTTGAAACTTTCACAGAATGATTGGAAGGTCATAACTATCATTCTTTTCATAACAGGGTTTGAACTGTCAAGAAACACAGGAAAAGGGGCCTTATGAAAATTTCATTTATAAATCCTTATTACCAAGTCCAGAGCTTTCATCGGATTTTCTTCAAACATTCACAGAATAATTGTACAATATTAATGATTGTTGATGTTTGCATTAGACCTGATCCGTCAAGTATCACAGGAAAAGGAGCATTATGAAATTTGATTTTAAAATCATTGTACAAAAATAAAGTCAACAGTTTTCATCAGATTCTGTTAAAACTTTCACAGAATGATTATTCCATCATGAGGATTCTTTCTTTTCATATTAGGCGTGATCTGTCTAGTATCATGGGAAAAGGGGCCTTTTGAGAATTTTATCTATAATCCTTGAAGCCAAGTCCAGAGCTTTCATCAGATTCTGTTCAAACTTTCACAGAATGTTTGTACCATCATAAGGATTGTTTATTTCCAAAGTGGGCCTGATCTGTCTAGTATCATAGGAAAAGGGGCTGTATGAAAAATTATTACCAAATCCTCATAAACACAACAATGCCCTCAGTCTTTATCAGAATCTCTTCAAACTTTAATAGAATGATTGTACCATCATTTGGATTGTTCCTTTGTAAATTAGGTCTGATTACTTAAGTGACACAAGAAAAGGGACCTTATAAAAATTTTATTACAAAACATCATTATTCAATAAAGTCCTCAGTCTTTATCATTTTCTTCAAACTATGATAAGGATTGTACATTGGGTCTGATTTGTTAAGTTTCACGGAAAAAGGGGCCTTATGAAAATTTTGTTACAAAAATTCTTGACACAATTCAGTCCATTGTTTTCATTGATTCTCTTTAACTTTTAAAGAATGATTGTACGTTCATTAGAATTGTTCCTTTTGAAATTTGGTTTTTTGTTTAAAGTATCATGAGAAAAGGGGCCCTCTGAAGATTTCACTAACACAATAAATTCCATAGATTGATTATACCATCATTCCAATTGTTGATTTTGACAGTGGATCTGACTATGGCAAGGGTCACATAAAAAGGGGCCTTATGAAAAACTCTCTTAAATTTTCTGGTTAACACAATGATGTCCCTTGATTTCACCGGATTCACTTCAAAATTTCACAGAATGATTGTACAAATACTTAATTGGTTCTTTTCAGAACTGGGTACAATCCATCAAGTATCATGTAAAAAGGGGCCATATGATTTTTTTTTTTAAATTTTCCAGTAAACATAATAAATTCCCAATATTTCATCGGATTTACTTTTAACTTTCACAGAATGATGAAACCAACAGTAAAATATCACGGGAAAAGGGGCCTTATGAGAACTTGAATTTAATATCTTTGTTAACACAATAAAGCCAACAGTTTTATTGGATTCTCTTCAAAGATGCATGGAATAATTGTGGCATTCGAAACACAGGAAAAGGGGCCTTACAGATTATCATTCAAAACATTCTTGTGTATGTGATGAAGATCACAATCATTATCAAATTGTCTTTTAAATTTCACAGGACAATTGTCGGGTTGTAAGGAAAGTTCCTTTTGGAATGAAATTGATCCATCAGAAAACACAGGAAAAGGGGCCTTATTGATTTTCATTCAAAACAATCCTGTTTATGTGATAAAGTCCACAATTATTGTCAGATTCTAATGAAATATTCACAGAATGATTGTGGGGTCATAAGGTAACTTTCTTTTGGAAATGGAGTGGATCCGTCATGAAACATGGGAAAAGGGGCCTTGAGGACTGTTGCTTAAAATGATAAAGGGGATAAAGCCCCCTTTTTTATGCATTCTTCTTTGAGCAATTAACTTCCTTAAATATCAGATT